>CAMXCT020003369.1:332500-437898 GCA_947184155.2 Cladocopium goreaui | reverse complement strand
AGTGTAGTGTAATCTAGTGTAGTGTAGTGGAGTGTAGTGGAATGTAGTGTAGTGTAGTGTAATGTAGTGTAGTGTAGTGTAATGGAGTGTAGTGGAGTGTAGTGGAGTGTAGTGGAGTGTAGTTGTGTAGTTGTAGTTGTAGTGGAGTGTAGTGTAGTGTAATGTAGTGTAGTTTAGTGTAATTTAGTGTAGTGGAGTGGAGTGGAGTGTAGTGGAGTGTAGTGGTGTGTAATGTAGTGTAGTGGAATTTCGTGTAGTGGAGTGTAATGGAGTGTAGTGGAGTGTAGTGGAGTGTAGTTGTGCAGTTGTAGTTGTAGTGGAGTGTAGTGTAGTGTAGTGTAATGTAGTGTGGTGTAGTGTAATTTAGTGCAGTGGAGTGTAATGGAGTGTAGTGGAGTGTAGTTGTGTAGTTGTAGTTGTAGTTGTAGTGTAGTGTAATGTAGTGTAGTTTAGTGTAATTTAGTGTAGTGGAGTGTAGTGTAGTGTAGTGTAATTTAGTGTAGGGGAGTGTAGTGGAGTGTAGTTGCGTTGTTGTAGTTGTAGTGTTGTGGAGTGTAGTGTAATGTAGTGTAGTGTAGTGGAGTGTAGTGTAGTGTAATGTCGTCTATTGTAGTGAAGCGAAGGGAAGCGACATCTGAACCTCCAAAAGTGGTCCAAACCCCTAGTGTTTTGAACATTTTTACTTCGAAATGTGCTTCGCGCCTCAACGGCGTGCGCTTTTTCAACATCCGAACCTCCAAAAGTGGCGCGAACATGTGGTGATTTGTACATTTTGACTTGGACATGTGCTTCGCGCCACAACGGCGTGCACTTTTTCGACATCTCAACTTCCAAAAGTGAAAAGTGGTCTGAGACCGTCAGTTTTTTACACTTTTGACTTCGAAATGTGCTTCGCGCCACAACGGCGTGCACTTTTTCGACATCTCAACTTCCAAAAGTGGTCCGAACACCTGGTGTTTTTAACATTTTGACTTCGAAATGTGCTTCGCGCCACAACGGCGTGCACTTTTTCGACAAAAGTGGTCCGAGACCGCCAGTTTTTAACACTTTTGACTTCGAAATGTGCTTCGCGCCACAACGGCGTGCAATTTTTCATCGCTCCTGTGGCCAGCTGGCTCCGCACCCGCCGCTTTAGCGAGCCTACTTTTCGACCCTCCGGAGCCACAAATCATTGGAAAAACACAGTGTTTCGCGACTTCCCTACCTTTTCGCGCATCTGTATCTTCTGTCTTCTTACTCTTTCTCTTCTGATCTTCTCTCTTCTAATCTTCCTCTTCTCTCTGCCTCTGCCTTGCTCTGCTTTTCATCTCTCCATATTGTCGGAAGTTTGACTTCTAAACTTCCTTCGATAATATATATAATATATAGCATAATCTAATATAAAATACAGTATTATATTATATTATATTATATTATATTATATTATAATATATATATATATAATACACTTACCATTTCAAGGGGATGCCAAAACCAACCGAGGGATACCCAGGAAGGCGTAGGTTTTCATGGGGAAATTCTGAGATAAACTAGATAAACCCATTGGATTTTAGATGATTTTAGGGATCATTTAACTAATTTACATGGGTTTTTAAATGTTTTTAAGCTATTTGAAGCTAAGAAAGCATTTTTATGGACCACTTTACACACGGTATCGGTTCGTTAAAAAACGGATGGAATTGGTTTCAGGGATCTGTTCCATTGAAGCCCTATGGATGGCTGGTCAGTCTATGGTTTCCTATACCATCTGGTTATGACTAACATAGCCATGGAAAATATGGAACATGTCCCATTTATAGATGGTTTACCTATTAAAATTTTTTATTTTCCATGGCTATGTTAAATACCCAGATTGTAATTTTTCCCGTGAAACCAACCCAATGAAGTATGAACCAACCCAGTTCAACTCAGTTTAACCCAAACAAAAACAGAGCTAAGCTGGAAAACTGTGAGTTACCCAACAATCAGTGGGAATTTCAGGATGTCCCCCCTACATAGCCATTAGGCCTTATGTATGACAATGTATGACAATGTACCTATGTACCTCTCATTTAGGTCCCTGAAACGGCAAATCATGGGCTGGTTGGTGGTGCAAGAACCATCTTGAAAAATATGAAAGTCAATGGGAAAAAAATATCCCATATATTATGGAAAACAAAACATGTTTGAAACCACCAGTGGGGAGTTTCTTCAAGTCGCACCTTGTCCTTCAACAAATGAAGTTTGCTCTTCTTTTTGCCCGGCTCGTCTTCGATCACTTTGGTCTTGTCCGTTGCTTCCATGGCTTTCAACTCTTCCTGAGACACTGACGAGAAATGCCACGTCTTTTTTCGAGGCCTTAACGACATACCATGCTTTGCAGTGTAACTTCGACAGCAAATTTGCCATGTTGCTGTTTCATATTGTTTTTTTCCAATGTATTTTGACCTTCTGTAACATGAAGTCTGCTGTATTCAGTCGCATTTTTTGTTAAACTTCCTAGCAAGGTCCACAAAGAATGTGCAAGCAAGTGTGCAAATGCAAAAGAAGTTCTTGCAACGTAAAATCTAGCCGGTATGCAAGTGCAAGAGAAGTTCTTGCAACGTAGCATCTAGCCGGTATGCAAGTGCAAGAGAAGTTGTTACAACGTAGCAGCAAGTCGGTGTGCAAGTGCAAGAGAAGTTGTTACAACGTAGCAGCAAGTCGGTGTGCAAGTGCATAATATGTTGTTGCAACGTAGCACCACATCGGTGTGCAAGTGCAAGAGAAGTTCTTACAGCGTAGCATCAAGTATATAAGTGTTCAAGCGGTGCAAACGCAAAAGAAGTTCTTGCAATGAAGCATCAAGCTGGTATGCAAGTGAAAGAGGAGTTGTTACATCGTAAGCATCAAGTAAATGTGCAAGTACAAGATATGTTGTTGCAACGTGGCATCTAGCCGGTGTGCAAGTGCAAGAGAAATTCTTGGAACACAATCAAACACGAACGGGATTACGCCACACCCCACCCGCCCCAGCCCATGTGCAACAAGACATCAAGTACAAATGCACGGCACACAAATACAATAAATGCGTGATAAGTCCCAAGAAGCTGAGACAGGAATGAACATTTGCAAAAGCGGAGGGGTCGCTATTGGCGCCATTGGCAAAAGCAAGGATTTGGGTATATACTTGGGGCTGCAGTTGGGGTTGTTGTTATGGGTATGCGGTATAAGCATGGCAAAGTAGAGCTTGGATATACTGTAAGCCCTGAAAAATTATGGAAACATCCGATTCTTCTTGGGGGTGCACTTACAGTTTGAGCGAGTATCTGGCCATAATTATTGTGCTTATGTGTGTGTGTGTCCTAATTTGTGATGATGATTTCTCAGTTCTCAAAATAACATAAAATAACCTCAACTGCCCCAAGTCTGGGTCAAAATCCAGTGGTCTGGTTATTTTTGGTCAACAACCGAACATCAAGTAAACCGTCACTAAAAGGGTTTCTGGGAGGTATTGTTTATCTTTCTGGGGTCTCAGGATTCTTCTAGAGTCTCGCCTCACATCATCCCCAGAGTGAGGAGTTTAGCATCAACAGTTGGTTGTATAGATATCAGTGATGTCTGCTGCATACCACAACATCCTCATGTTTCCCAAATAAAGATCACATTGTTGGGGGAATGAACCACTGTTGACCTACCAAAAGTGATATTCACCCTCCCAAAAAGAGGGTAGATATAGAGACCCTGGCAAAACAACCCCTTCCCCCTAGCCCAGCACCAATAAACAGCCCACAAAAAGCCCTGGTTTAGTACTGGATCCTGTTCATTCTGTCAGGGTATCGCATATGGTCTAAGTCCATGTGTGTAGCAAGTCACATTTCTCTCAAGCACCACTGCATCTGGTTTTTCCAAAAAAAAACTCCATTAAGCAACGCCGTCAGCAACGATCGAAGAGTTGGAAATCTGGAAAAAAATAGTAAAATACCCTCTGGTAATGACTAACATAGCTATTGAAAATGGCCATTTATTGTATAGTAGTGGATTTACCCATTAATAGCATGGTGATGTTCCATAGTTTTTTGCTAACGTTTACCAGAGGGTACATATGTATAACATCCTGGAAACACACGTGCCCAAAAGTTCCGCTTTTCGTCTTTTCTCGCTTCAACAAGCGGCTTTCTGCAGCTCGACTTGTCGCTTCAAATTGGCATTTTCATCTTCCAGCGACTGCAGCTGCTCCGAGATGTGACCGTTTTCCACCTTGGTTTTATCAATGGGAAATATGTTGGACACCATAAACAACATAAACAGCTACTATTTTTAGTATTTTTAGATGTTGACCCTCTGGTAAATTGACAGTTGGACCCTGAAAATCACCCATTTTTAATGGTTTCACTAGTCTTCCAACCCCTATCAATCTGCCAGGGTCGAACTGTTAATTTACCGGAGGGTAAGCTGATATTCGTGATGTGTCGTGTTGTCTAAGTCTAGTTCTAAGTCTAATTTGTTGAACAAGTTTTAACCCAGGGGCTCGGAGTTGATGAGGGGAGTAGCCCATGATTTTCATCAGCAGGGATCCAACATGATCCAACATTGCACCAAGCCGTCTAGGCTTCAAACATAGGGGTATCAACCACCATCCTTGTAGGCATCTCAAGCCCCATGTCATGGCTCCAAATTTCTTCGACTCCGATGAATCCACATTTGGTGAACCATCTCTCTTTTTGTCCAAGGTTCTTAAGCTCCCATTTTGCTGCAAAATACATTTACCCTCTGGTAATTTAACATAGCTATTGAACATGGCCATTTATAGTGATTTACCCACAAAAAAATTGTGATTTTCAACAGCTATGTTAGTTTACCAGAGGGTAAACAACTGTGATTTGTTTCAAGCGTCCGTGTTTTGCCATATGTCCTCTCTAGCAGAGCAGGATATTTCTTCACATGTGTTTCCCAGCAAATAATGATAATAATGTATTGCATGGTTCTGCTGGGTAAGGTCCTGTGTTGAAATGCTTGAACCCCCTGCTTTTGCAGCGATCACGATATTTGCTGACACTGTTTCGTGGTCGACCTTTTTGTCCCATGTTTGTTCTTGAAAACTGCCTTCTGTGTGTAGCAAATCTATGCAGAGTTTTCTTGATATGAAATCCTTCGTTGATCATTAGCCATTCACAGTTCGTTCCCATCCCGTCGTGAACGTACGGTTTTCGGGGATTTTCTGCATAAATATCCACTGATCCCCCATCTTTGTTGCTGAAATCATCGCCAATGATATTAGCCATATGTCATATATCCCTATGATAAATCTCCCTATATCTCCCAATACTATCCCTAGATTGTTTCGCTGACATCTCACCATCCTGGTGGTCGAGGCTCCATGAGCTCCTCGAGCTGCTGGGTCTGCGCATTGCGCAGCACCCGATGCTTGCGACTCCCCTCTGCCGGCAACGAGGCAGAAGAGTCCGCACGGTCCATCTGGAGCTCCTTGACGATGGAAAATCATGGGAAAATGCTTGTGAACCAACAATAGTTGGAAAAATGAAACACATTTTAAAAAAAGAATCTCAGCTTTGTGCAGGGAGATTGAACCTAACACCTTTTTTTTACATACATCATGCATTATGTTATGTTTTTCTTCATGTGTTTAACGTGTGTGCATCTATACAGTATAAAAGTATCTGGATAAATTATGATAAATCACCGGGCTAAAGAGTTCCACAAGTTGGGGATGGAATTATGCCAATCCGTCGCAACACCATGATGTCGCGTGACGTCGCAAGGTCGTTACAAAAAAAAAAAACATCCGGAATTATGGCTGTTTTAACCCCTACACATCACTATTAATCACTATTAATCACTGAACTAATTACTATTAAATCCCTATTAATTACTATCAACCACTATCAATCACTATCAATCACTATTAAATCACTAATTAATCACTATCAGTCACTACTACTCACTATCAAATCAATATTAATCACTATCAATCACCATCAATCACTACTAATCACAATTAAATCACTACTATTAATCACTGGTAATCACAATTAATTAATCACTATTAATCACAATTAATTTAAACAAATATGTATATTTCTTAATATATTGCACTCTGGTGATTTAAAATCGCCGCAAGAATTCACCATGGGTAAATCATCGATCTAATTAAATGGGCCACAACAACCGTAGCTACGGTATGGTGCGACAACAAGTGCCAGCCAGTATCAATCAACAATAGTTAATCACTATTGATCTTGATTAATCACCATTAGTCACTATTTAAACATGCTTATAGGTTTTATACAGCGTAGCAAGAAAAAAGATAGAAACGTGTTTTCAGGATTTTGACGATATTTACCTCATATGTCCAGGTTTCCCACTGTTCATTCTCTATGACTTGTTGCTATAGTGGCTATAGTGATATCACTTTGTATGTATGCCTGTCTGTCTGTCTGTCTGTCTGCCTGGCTGGCTGTCTGTCTGTCTGTCTGTCTGTCTGTATGTAGTTATGTACTTATGTACTTATGTACTTATGTAGTTATGTAGTTGTGTAGTTATGTAGTTATGTAGCTATGTAGCTATGTAGCTATGTAGCTATGTAGCTATGTAGGTATGTAGTTATGCAGTTATGCAGTTATGTAGCTATGTAGTGATGTAGTGATGTAGTTATGTAGTTATGTAGTTGGCACACGCTTGGTAGACGGCCGCGTACTTTTGTTGCTTTTTTGCTCATTGGGGTGGGGTGGGGTCGGGTGGGGTGGGGTAATAACGTTCATTTGCACTTCCTCCATATATGGATGCTATGTTATTGTGTGGGGGTGGGGTGGGGTGGGGTGGGGTGGGGTAATAACGTTCATTTGCACTTCCTCACATATATGATGCTACGTTATTGTGTGGGGGTGGGGTGGGGTAATAACGTTCATTTGCACTTCCTCACATATATGATGCTACGTTATTGTGTGGGGTGGGGTGGGGTAATAACGTTCATTTGCATTTCCTCACATACATGATGCTACGCTACTGTATGTCGTCTTGCACTTCCTCACAGATATGATGCTAAGTTATTGTATGTCGTCTTGCACTTCCTCACATATATGATGCTACGCTACTTCATGTCGTCTTGCACTTCTTAGACAAAGTCTAGGGCCTATCACCCCCATTGCCTTCTTAGAAGAGCTGAAACAACTTTTGAAACAATGAGGAAAAAAAACTATGAAGTGCTGCTTCGCAGTAGTTTGGAACAATGCAAAATGAGGAACGTCAAAAAACATTGAGTTTTTTGCTGAAAATCCCATTTCGTGCCACGGCCGTCTATCAAGCGTGTACCTAGTTACGTATGTACGTACGTACGTATGTACGTATACGTACGTACGGATGGATGGATGGATGGATGTATGAATGTTGTGGTATGGTATGGTATGGTATGGTATGGTATGGTATGGTATGGTATGGTGTGTATAATAAACCATCCAGCTATTGGGGTACCCTCATTTATGGAAACCCCCAATGGGTCCCTGAGATGGATCCCTGTCATCTCGCCTCCATCCGCAAGAGCTCTGCCTTGAGACGCTCCAACTCCTGCGATTTTGAGCGGTTGAGTACTGGAATCATGCGCATTTTCATTTATAGTACCCTCTGGTAAACTAACATAGCTATGGAAAATCACCATTTTTAATGGGAAAATCCACTATAAATGGCCATTTTCAATAGCTATGTTAGTTTACCAGAGGGTATCACTATTTTTGGAAGGATTTTACTTTTCTATCTTCTTTTGGAATTTTGCTACGATACATGGATCTGTGAAGTGACCTGAGGGAACCATTTTGAGTTTCAACCATTGAAAAATTCGGCACCGTTGGTCAAAAATTACGTTGCGAAATTGTAGAAAGTTGATGTTCCTATGTTTGATGTTTTCGCATAATTAGCCACAATCCCTAAGGAAAAAGACACTTGTTTCTCACCATTGCTCATGACCCTTGGCCCTTGGCTATATTTCCGTCCTTCCTGCAACTCAAAATCATCATGTCTTTAGAAGATTTCAAAAAAATCCGCTCCGGCATTTTCTCCTGTCTCAAATCCTCATTTTCCTCCTGTAGCGACATGGCACTTAAGTCACAAAAAAGCTCCAAAAATCTCGGGGCCCTTTGGGATCGCTCCAAGCATGGGAAACCGCTTGGAAAATCTCTGCCTGAAGCCACGTAGTATACATCTGAAAGCAATGCCCCAAAACTTTCGTGGTTGATGTTACATTTATACATATATATTCATATATGTTCGTATATGATCATATATATATATTACATATGATTAAGTGTATGTATATCATTTTATGTCTGTTAATATGAGTTCAAATATATCAGTATGTAAGTATAAATTGTTTGAAATATGGTGCGATGATGTTTCATGGGGATTTGTTATCAAATATCACTTTGGCTAATCCCTATCAACCCAAATGTGGGGATGGCAAACGTTCATGGCACGAACTGAACATGGCACTCTTTGAGCAGAAAACCCAGCGACACCGAAAACCGAAACGCGGATTCGCATAACCTGACACACACGGCGAAGTCCATGATTCTTCAAAAATGCAAAATTGTTTTTTGCGGGTAAAATTGGTTTTTCTTGTGGTAACATGATGTTTTTCAAAAATTTGGAGGTCATGGTCAGCTTCGGACCACAAAGGATAGCACCACAAAATGTTGTCAACACGTGCGTAACTTGTACCCCGGTGCTCACATCAAACATATGACAAATAGAAAAAGAAAAACTGGATGATGCTGGATGTTCAACCGCACCAAATATACCAAAATATCCTAACTCTTGACCCATTCTCACATCGCATCATCCCGCACTCTCTTCAAGACGTGGTGCCCGGCCTCACCCAAAAAAAATGTTCTCTTCCCGAGGATGTCCAACATGGGTTGCACCTGGCAACTGCGAAAAATGCGATTTACTTGAAGCCAAGTCACCAAAGTACGACCGTACGACCTCCAGGGAAAAATCAAGGATCATATTAGTCAATAATAAATGCTGGTTAGGCGACCCAACTGCCGTGATGAAGTCGACGAATTCATCTCTAAGAGATGATGATGATGATGATGATGGTGATGATGGTGGTGGTGATGATGATGATGATGATGGAGTTTCAAGCTCGTCTGGGGTTTGATCCAAAGTTTTCTTGCGCTCGGTCCACCACCTGGAAAATTGCATCTGTGCCGAAATCGGCTATCAAAATTACTCGCCCTCTGTTTTGAACCTTTGTGCAAAATCGCCTAGAGATATGTGCGGGTCACTTTAACTCTCCTTAAGAGACGAGGGAGGGAACAAAAGGCAGGTGGAACAGAAACCAAAGATCATGGAAATCCTGACTGCCAACCCAAAGGTGTTCCCCCATACATTAGGGGTCAGTAAGGGTCGAGGAGCCACCATCAACCAGTCATATCCATAAAGGATATATGTGTCATATATCCCCGAAAAAAAATATGAAACCCAAAGGATATACTTTAGTGGCCAAAAAGTGAGGGGGGTCCAAGTTACATTTCAAGGCAACATACGCTGCAGCTAGTGGATGGCCAGACCGATCGGCTTGGAGGAAACTTTCTTCTGTGGTTGGAATATGTTGGAATGTTGAATAGCATTCGCCTATGTGTATACTGTATGGGTATATATGGAGGTTTCCTAGAATGGGGGTACCCCAAAATGGATGGTTTTTAATGGAAAATCCGAAGAAAAAAAAAAACATGGATGATTTGGGGGTACCCCCATTTTTGGAAGCCTCCGTTTATACCCGTCGTACCGCACAAGGCGGTGGCAGAAGTTCCAAACGATAGGAAACCTAAAGGAGAGGTGAGTTGTTGTGATTCATGCATGGCAAAACGAATTGATGGACCGAAAGGTGGCTGAGGCTCTGGGTCCTGGGTCTCTCTCTCTCTCTCTCATCGCCAGATTGTGCCAAGCCAATCCAAGAATGATGGGATCAATCCAACCGAAATTCCGTGGCCCTGGCAGTGGCAGCAAATGATCAGAGGATGAAGTTTCCCTGTTAAGAGCATTCTGGGTGTCCAAGGAAAAGGAAGTCTGAAGTAAAGGGGCGCCCAAATAAAGGATAAAGACAGGGAAACCTAAGGAAAGGCAAGTGTCAAGAAAGGGAAGTGTTGCTGCATCTGTCCATAAGTCGGAGGTTTGACTTCTAAACTTCCTTCGTTATTATTTGTAAATTATATATATAAGTGTGTGTGTGTGAGAACGTTTTTCTATAATAGTGATAGATAGTATTACTTGATCTAGCCATCTTGAAATGTCCCTGCTTGGAAGGGGAAGTCAGTTGGAACCATCATGGAACCTTAAAAAAGGACTGGTGGCCGCCACCAGGTAACGTTACCATACCTCCGGCAATCAACCATGGCTTTCTGGACAATCCGCCATGTATAGATGATCTGTCCATTCAAACCTCCATTCATCAATGGGAATTTCAGGATCCTAAAATGGAGGTACTGTACCATATTTCTGGCCATATTTTGTGGGGATATCCCCTTACATAGGCCTTTTGTAGGCCTTATATATGGTAGGTACCTCCAATCAATCGGTTCCTGAAATGGCCATTGAAAGGGATGTTCCATTGCCATGATGACACCAGAGGGTAATCACGGCGTCTTTAGGGGCGAAAACTGCCTCCTTTTGTAATGCTTCCTCGCCGGCGGACAGAATCACCAACTGACCTCAGGGAAAAAAAACGCCGCGATAGATGGTCCAGTCGGTTATACGCTCTGGTAAACTAACATAACTATGGAAAATCACCATTTTTAATGGGAAAATCCACTATTTCAATGGCCATGTTCAATAGCTTTTTGTGTGTTTACCGGAGGGTATACGCTCTAGTAATCAAACGTGGCAATGGGAAATTCCCCATGTGTGATGATTCATTCAGTGATGATTTCCCACTTTCCAGCCACGGTTGATTACCAGAGGGTAACTACCCCCCAGAGGGTAACTAGGCTAAAGGTCAAAGACTGGACTATGCTGCGCAGATTTTTCTGGTTTCGGGTAAGCTTTTACCAAGCGAAACCATCGCTTTTTGGTGTCCTTCTTGGACGAGTCAAAGCAAACATCATTTTTTTTCCGCCATCGTCGCCATCCTTTCTGTTTCTTCAAAAAAAAGAAGTCACTTCGTGATCATCATCAACAACGTCCAAAGAATTCCAAGATCGAGTGATTTTGCCACATTCCCATTGGCTCATGAAATCAATCTCCCAAATTGGGGGAAAGAAATGAACATCACCAGCCAGCAGTCATGTGTGTCAGGGTCAATTATGTATGGTCATTCCACAATTGTTGGGAAATAAGAAATAAGTTTATTCAGCCCTATTCATGCATTGACGACCATCCCCAGTTAATTGAAAATTTACCCTAATCCCCTATTTACCCAGTTCATGATTCATGGGCATATGGGTATAAACAAATAAATACATATTATAAATACAGTGAATAAATATGTGTATATATATATACACATATACCTCATTGTTACATATACTATATAATTTATTTTTTGATTGTATAGTTGGTGAACTATATATATATCCCATATATATATATATATCCCATTAATCCACGTGAATAGCCTATGGTTTCTGCTGTCACCAACCTCTGAATCACCAGGTTACCATTCAGCGCAGGGCCCTTGGAGCCGCTCACAGGTGCCTGCAGGTCAAGGGCTTGATTTTTTTAGAAATGTTCCTTCGGAAACCCCAGATTTTTCATGCAAAAATCCATGGTTTCCCAATCCATTGAAAAGGAAGTTTATGGGATGATGATCTATGAATTTACATTAATCTGGGCAAATTATAATATTTCACTAACCTGAAATAATGTTATTTTGGGATAATTCCCCTTATTGACTATGATTCCAGTGAGGGAGAACAGTGAGGTCGTTATAATTTAACCAGATCCATTGAAAAGGAATTTTATGGGATGATGATCTATGAATTTACATTAATTATGTATGGGGATGCACCCCGAAGGTTGATAAGACAGTTGGAAACCTGGGAGTTATGGGGTAAATAGACAGAAATCATAAAATCCCATGCTGGATGAACTTTCTATTTTTTGTGGGAGACCCATATAGGTTCAAAATAGTTCCAGTTCTACGCAGTCGGAAGACATACACCAAAGGAAGGCAGTACAAAACAAACATGCAGAGAAGTGACTTGCCCAACGAAAACTGAGCGTGTGGGACAAATTCCTGACTGTTCCTCAACATTTTGGTAATAAACAGCACCAGGTGTTCTGGTCCGCTGTCCAAATTCATCCTAAATGGGACGAAGGACTTTGCAATAGGAAAAAATGTTAATGGAATGGAAAAAAATGTTGCAGCACCATGCATTACCCCAATGGAAAACACAAAGGACATGGATGCGTTGTAAACCAACAACGACATCGATGAAAAATTATGAACTTCTGCAAACCATCTTCTCGTACTAGATTAGCACAGGAATCCTTAATGTGTGGCAATTTCAAGTGAGCACCGGCCCGATTCCCCTTAATGTGAGGTATGAGTTTCGAAGTTCTGATATTTTCCCCAGACATTACCCTCTGGTAAACTAACATAACTATGGAAAATCACCATTTTTCATGGGAAAATCCACTATAAGTGGTGATTTTCCATAGTTATGTTAGTTTACCAGACATTATCTATTTGGAAATGGTTCAATCCAAGCAGAATCGATGATCCAAATCTATGCGCCGACCGAAAAAAAACCATGGTTTCCCCGCAACGGTTACATTATTGGGATGATATTGGGTCCTTTAATGTCCTTTAGATGATATTGGGATGATATTGGGATGATATCATAGTCCTTTAGAGGTGAGAATATGGTTTGGTTCAGAAATGTTGTTCGCCCAGGATGATAAAATTTAACACCCAAAAATCGCCATCTAAATATACAGTGAAAATCATGACAAAACGTTAGATGCATTGCTCTGGTAATCTCATCTATATACCCTCATCCAACACTGGAAAATCCGAAACCATAGATGGTTTTCCCATCAAACATGGCCAATTTTAGATACCAGCAAAAGAGATATGGTTGGTTGCGTGGTTGGGTTACAATAGTATCAAAACGGGAAATAATATTACCATATGAGATGCATGTATCAAACCATTTATCTACCATCCACTCGGTTAGCTTAGTTATACAGTTATGCTATTTTTCCAATATGAAGTACCATCTGGAATCCTGGTTTCGTCGTGGATATATTGACTTTGGGGTCCCAAAACTATAGGTTGCTCAATAATATTGGCTATATTGATTCATACGATGAGCCAATTTTCATCGAAAACATACTTTACATCGAGTGATCCCCACCGTGACACACTAGTCTGACAGCGTTTCTGACATACCATCTGGTAGTATATGCGGCATATATACTCTGACATTCTTTCTGGCATATACTCTGACATTCTATCTGACATTCTTTCTGGCATTCAACCTGGAATTCCGGCATCTATTCTGACATACTCTGGCATATATTCTGACATTCTTTTTGGATCTTTTTGGCATCTATTCTGGCACTCTATTCGGACATACTTTCTGGCATATATTCTGACATTCTTTCTGGCGCTCTATCTGACATACTTTCTGGCATACGTTCGGACATTCTATCATCTCAAGTCCAAGTAGCAAGGTGCCAATTGGCTTCACCACCATGTACTCCTGCTTCGCCTTCTTGATGCACCTGGGAAAAATATAATATAATCCAACACCCAGTGCTGAGCAGGTTTGCTTCAATCCCATCCGGAGCTGGCGATATGGTGTTCGGGTCCAAGCACACTCCACAGTATTTGGAGCTGGTGATATGGTGTCCGGCGCTCACTCCACAAGGAGGGAGGGAGGAAGAAGGAAGGAGGAAGGCGTTGCACCTTTGTTGAAATCTAGAGACCCTCACCTGGCAGGTGGGGAAAAAACGTTGTTCGCAACCCAGGGTTCCCCAATTATGTTCCATGATATTCCCGTTGATTTTCGGTTGTCCCCCTCCTAAAACTCTCATGGTTAAAACCATAGTTTCATCATCCAGTCGGTCTCCCTGGAATCTTAGGTTAATTTCTTTGTGCCAGCAATTTATATCCCAAATATATTCCCTAAGCTAAACGAATCCTCTGTTTTGCGCAACAAAAGAAAGCATCATGTGGTTGGGATGTGGGAAACTCTCAATAGCTCCTTAGCTCACGGATTTCGTGGGCAATATGGATATCCATAGTTTCTCACCCGGTAGATATCCCCATTAAATTCCAAAAATCCCCGTTTTTGATCAAAATAAATTTACCAAATCACAAATAATCCCCATGGTTGCACTTGAAACCCACCATTTAGTTCGATGATTTCCCAACCATCAAACTATTTTCTCCCATATCATCTTCCCACATTTTCGGTGGATTTCTCATATTTTACTAGGAATTTCCAAGCCAGTCACGTTTGAGACCTACCTCCAGGAAGCGTCCGCCGCTCGCCGTGATGGCTTCAGCCTGGGGAGATGTCATGTTGATATATGCCCTACGAGCCGGTGCCCCAAACAATATCTACCTACAGACAAAGGTGTATAAATGTTTATAGTTATAAACCAACAACCTATAGCCTCGGCCCAGTCTTTCCAGTACGCGGGGCCGTTTACAACCGATGCTTGGGAGATCGTTGCGCCATGGCTTTGTTTCCTTCTCGTGCGGCTCCTTCGTCGGAAAGGCATTGGCTGTTACTATGCGTCCCCTGGTCTGGGAATCATGGCTATTTCTAGTCGTGTTTAGGATGGTTTGCATGCCTTGATTACCGGCTTGCTTGTTGGGCACCTGGCAAATGATTTTTTCCAGGCTGAGCAGAAGGTGCAACATTCCCGTTGGCATCGATGCTACCCTGAATGATCCTCTAGGTTTCAACCTCGAAAGCACTTGTGGGACAAAGTGGCCTGCAAGTCAGATGCACGTGGCCTGCTAAAATCTTCAAGTTTGTAGTTTGATGTCCGACCAGGTGCCGTGTGAATGGCCAAGGCAACCACAATATTTTGGAGCGCAACCTTCAGATCGAGACAGCGGGCGGGTGGGGAAGAATAAAGTGTGTGATTGCGGGGGGCTTGAGCTGGCGCAGAATCCATGGGCCGCACTTGTCGTGGTTTTTGCCCAGCCTAGGGGGAACAAAGCTCAGCACTGTTTCTCTCAGTTTTTATTTGGGTTGGTCCTCTCAGTCGGATCTTTATTGGACCTTCCTGTCTACTTTAGCGCACTAGGCAACAGTTACGCGAACTGATTGTTGGTTACCGGGCCTGTGGGAGCGTGTGACAAGCGCCGTGCCTATCCGATTCGGCTTTCAGCCAGGGTCCTGGCATCCCTGTGCTGACGCAATCTTAAGGTTGTTCTATGGCGTAGTCCCACAGCTTGTGAAATACGATGGAAGTCTGGCCGGGGGCAAACTCTCCCGTTGGCCTTTGGGATGTGTACAAAGCAGTCTGTTGGACATGAACCTCATGCTGTGCCGCACTGCTGCCGCCGTTGCGCGCACCACCCAGAAGCTGTCCGTGATATTAACCAACCTAAAACTGGGGGGCACAACCTGGTAGCCTTCCAGTTACCTCAGAGATATGTGACCAGGGCCATTTTACTTTATGATTTTCGGGAAAAGATGATGATTCAAATGAAAGCATCGTTCACCGAGGCACCAATGGTTTTTTGGGGGTCTCCTAACTTGTCAGACCAAAACAGATGGTTTTAGCATGTTTTAGCCTTTTTAGCATGGTTAAAACAACAATTCAACTAGCTGGGTTGTTTCTTGGATGCTTCTCCAGAAAGTCCGGAAAGCTAGAAAATGCCTGTCACTCAGCGGGTGAGTTTCTCAGAGCTCGGCAATTTCGATGACGCACTCCTTTAAGACGACGTGGACAAGAACGACCCAACAAATGTTTGTCATTTAAAAAGGGCAGTGATTGAGCCACCCTGTGCAAAAGTGGGACCAGTTCTGGGGATCTTGTTGGCAGAAGACCTGATTGGAAGCAAGACTATTAAAGTCAATGGTTCCTTACAATGGGGCGCCCCAGAATCACCCAAAATTACTACCTCTTGGGGAAACCGCTGTTTTTTTGGGTCCCCCAATTTTAAGAAACGCCCATATGAATGACTATAAAAATTACCATATTTATGTTCTAGATCCTCCCGATAATACGACCTGTTCACACTAAACACTCCCCAGAAACCATGCTTTGGAAGGGGAGAAAGAGACATACTTGGGACCCAGCTATAAGGGCGTTTCAACTAAGATCAGAGAGACGGACGGGATTAGGTCCTCGTCCACGGTGGACATGTCGATGTATCTCTTACCTTTGGCGATTCCTGGCCGTCATTCAGCTCGGGCCTACTTGAAGAACCGATGTCGATTCATCCTATGAATGTTTTCTCGGCCTGGTAGAAGCCAAGAACTTTTACCACACCAATTTTCCAGGAAAAGGGGTTGATTAGATTTCAACCATCACATAATCATTGGGTTGAAAACACGATCACCTTTCCATTAACATCAATTAACATGTTCCATCAAATTTCAGTGAGCATCCAACATTTGCACAGGACTCATTTCTGGACTGATCATTAATTGCCAGTGATCAGGGTGGCTCCCAACATCTCAAATACTGGATTGGTTTTAAGTATAAGAACTGCAGGAAATCATGGTTTCTTGTGGGTATACCCCATCATATCTAAAAATATCCCACCAACATCATTCTAGTTTAAAAAAAAAACATGTTGATTGGTTAAAATCATGTAAAATTCAGTGGTGTTCATTAATATCATGTTCCACACTGAATTTGCCCTTTGTTTGGGGGGTATAACGGGTATACCCCATTCTTGGACAAACCCAAAAATGTCATATCGCACCATAGTGTTGGTGATATTCCATAGATCTCCCATCTTTAAAATCTACATAAAAAAAAAAAAACTGGATTCATATGCCCCTAATTCTATTTATATCCCTAATTTTCATCCATTTTCCCCATAGACCAAAACATTAGGGATATTTAGAAAATGAAGGCATCCATTGTCCCCAAATTTTCCCTATACATTAGAAAAATATCCCAGAGATATTCCATGGAAATATCCCAAAACGTCGCGTCCCCAGACCTGCCAACACGCCCTTCTCTCCAAAGACCACCGCCCTCGCAGACGCTGGGTCCGAGGTGCACCTCAAAGGAGAAAACCTTGGGAGAAAACCTGGAGAAAACGTAGATATTTCAACTCCAAAATACTCCAAATATATTTGTGTATATGTGTATGTATATATATAGATATAGATAGATAGATAGATAGATAGATTAGATAGATAGATAGTAGATGCTTTGAAGATGGTGCTGAAAATCCTTGGGAGACAATAATTTAGTTGTTCTTTGCGGAAAAGCGAAGAGAAATCACAGTATTAAATCATGGTTTCCCATGTTTGTTTGGAGCGATACCAAGCATATTTCAATTGGCATCCCAAATATTAATTGTCATGTTTTGAAAGATAATGCCGTCCTAAACTTTAGTTGGAAAAAAAGGGATGCTAATACTTTCGGATGTCCAAGAAAACGGATTTTGGATAGCAAAATTGGTATTTGAAAATGTACAAGAAAATGACATGTTTGACCAACCAAGCTTAGGAATGATCCAATCGGGAAATGACCATGTGGAATGTCTCATTGTAAAGAGTGGGCTCCTGAAACTCCCATCAAATATTTCATTTTAGCCCGATCACCCAATTGTATTCCCCATTTCTGCACTTAAGTTCGTTGAACTAGTCATCAGAACTAATCAGTGCGTACTAATAACTATTAATCCCTATTATACGCTATGAATAACTATGCATCACTATTAATCCCTATATTAATCATCCCTTTTTTCATCACTCAACTCATCCCTATAAATCCACAAATTAATCCCTATAATCCCAATGAATCACCATGAATCCCTTTATATCATCCCTTTTTTCATCACTCACGATTTTTACACACATCATCCACTCAATGTTAGCGGCCAGCCCTCGGGCCCCTGGCGAAAAGACGACATCGCAGGTCTCCACCAAGTCTTGCGCGCTGTCGGCCACCTGGAGATAGAAATAAAAACTTTTCCGACAGCGGTCATTTGGGCGGTTTAATCATGAAAAATGCTATGTATATATATATATATGTATAATATATTATATAATATAATATAATATAATATAATAATATAATAATATAATAATATAATATAATATAATATAATATAATATATACATATACATACCATTTTTCATGTTTAAACCGCCCATAATATATATATATAATTATATATATATAGTTGAATTAGATTCTAGTGGTATTTTTTGAATACTGATCAGTTACCCTCCGGTCATCAAAAATGGCAAAGCTGGGTAAATCCCAGAACTGGAGGGTTCTAGCTGGGAAAATCCAAGGAAAATCCTCTATAAATGGAGTTCGTTAGTCCTTCACCAGTCGCCTGTGGTTATCAAAACTCCGCACATTATTCTGGGGGCAATCCCATCCGCCCTGATGGTATCTTTTTTATATTGGGGGGGGTGGGATTAACTGCCAAGCGCAGTCACCGGTTTTTCTACCATGGCAATGGAACATACAAATATCAAACTAAACAAGAGTCTGGCTTTGCAATTGTTCGAATTGTTTCGTCCTCAAGGGTATATCAACAAGTCCCTAAAATTTTTGGCTGGAGTAAGACCTCCATTTTGGGGAGTGCAAACCCCTCCAAAATAGATTCTTCCACCACTTCCACCCCATGTTGGGCTTTTCCATGGGAAAATGCGGAATTTTGCCCCACCTTGGCCCCTTTCTTCTCCAGCGGTTCGCATTTCTCCTTCGACCTGTTCCTGGCAAAAAGCTGACAATTTTAGGGTTGTAAAACCACGGAACAACCATGGAAATTTCACCATAGATTTTCTCTGAACGGGGAACTATGGGTTAACAGCATATCTATGTAACTTGATAGGGTCATTTGGCTCTGCTCTTGGAGATTGACTATGGCTCCCGAGCTCTTCCGAGATCGCCAAGTCAATGGAGAGATGTGGTTCTAATGATACTACTGAGATTGTCTTGGAAAAGACATGTCTTTTCTTGGCTCAAGGAGATGTGGCCCAGCCTTTTTTGGTCAAATTGCTGGTGTTGTTGCTTGACATCAGCAAAATGTTCTTCGTGAACTGCAAAAAAATTTAAGTGTTCGTTATTTCCCATTTCTGCGGTTCAATTCCAGTTCTTAGAGGGGTAGAAAAAAATAGAAGCCGCTAAGCATCCCAGCTACTGGGGAGTAGCGCCAAGCCGCCTGGTCTGGCACCACCCCAAAGAACAAAATCCTTGCATCATATCAATCAATCCAAATGATACTGGTATGATGGTATGTGCCTCAATACATCTGAAAAATTCTGCGAATGTTTCATCTCTTGTATTTTGATCGAAATGTTACAGGCAACTGTGAAAAGTATATCATGACACAGCAACTTGGCTACCTGATGCACCAAGAATGAGGGTGCTGCTGCAGCCCTCGCAAATTTGGGACATTGTTAACAGTAAAGGTCACCCACACCGAATAGATTGAAAGTTGCCTCCACATGTCTGGTTGGATGGGTATGGGTCAATATCAAATAACTCCCAAAATTGTGTTGTGTTTCACATTCCAACCTGGCTGATTTTGTGTTTTTGCTGGTGAAATTTCACAAGCTGGACATAGGGGTTTGCTAAAATTGAGGACCCCCAAAAAACCACCAGTCACTCAGTCATCGTTCGTAAGAAATCCCATGGCAGATGATCGACCATTTTGGGCGATGACGTTGGGCATGGAAAAGGTTCCCCAGCTGGGAGATGTCGAAGCATCTGGTTACCTGGTTGTTTCCTAAAATTGGGCACCCCTATGACGACCTGACCACTACCCCCCAGTGTCATCAGCTCCGTGACCCCGACTCTGCTGCTGGAAAATCCCCCAGCAACAGTTCGATGATTTTCCCTCTCAAAGCTCCATTTAGTTCGTGGATTTCACAGCGGCCATGTTTGGTGACACCGGAGGAGAAGTAACCGATCAACAATAAAATCCTCTTAGAATCCCATGATACACTACCCTCTGGTAAACTAACATAACTATGCAAAATCACCATTTGTAATGGGAAAATCCACTATAAATGGCCATTTTCAATAGCTATGTTAGTCATTACCAGAGGGTACCATTAAAACTACCATAGTTTGACTGTCTCCGCATTTCCCTGAATCCTGGTGGATGCCCCCTACATATCCCTCCAACATCGCCAGTGTCACCACACCGTGACGGCATACCCTGCATCTATCAGTCGGCCCCTTGGACGAAAGGGGATCATAAAGGCACCCAAGGCACTGCGGCCAGGGTTGAGTGTCCAAACATGGTGCGGGAAGATGGATTTTTGACCTTGATAAATACGTCTTGATGATCATTGAAATAAAAAGGTTCAACAGGTTCTTGATGATTTCTGGTGAGTTAAATACTCATCGCTTCTTGATGATTGTTGACCCAAGACCCAACATGGATATAGATGGAGATAGAAGATATCCATGTACTAGTAGTTGATGTGTCACCTTCCGATGTTTTTTGTTGCTGGATACGGATAAAAATTGTATGATCATTCGCTAAGCTGAATGGTTTGGCCATGTTGAGAGAGTTACCCCCATCCATTTGGCCAAATCTGGGATGGAATCTCTAAACACCTGACGATACACCCTGATTTTGCTGGTTGTCTGCATGTTTGTTCGCCATGCAGTTGCTTTCGTGGAAACCTTGTCCATTTTTCTTGTTGGTCATATCGTGTACGTATTTTGGGTTGATCATATTCCCCTACTGTCATTGGTTCAAAACAGCTGTCGTCCTTTGGTTCATTATGCCAAGGCGCGCCATGGCGGAGCCCATGATGCCCATGCCTCCGGGAGTGCAACGTTTAAACTTTACGGCGTCAAAAGTGTATAGTTATATATCTTTTGTGATAATGGAAATCTATCTGTAGTACTTAGGATAATCAAAATGTTCATAGTTTTCGATATCCCTATGAAACATTACTAGATATCCCAGTATATATATATATCACTTAGTATTCAAAAAAAATGTAGTGCTCTATAATATGTATATATGAAGGTTTCCTAAGTCATGGGGGGCACCCCAAATCATCCAGTCATTGGACCATAGATTTTTCGGAAAAAAAAAACAGGAAACCCCGAAATATAAGGCAAATAATCCTGGAAACACTGTGCTATCTTATTTGGGTGTTTATTTGCAATGTATATATATATATACATACATATCATATAATAATAATAATAAAACAATAATAATAATAATGGGGTTAATCTATTTATATAATGTATACATATATAATAGTACTATACTATAATATACTATAATATAGTATAATCTAGTATAATCTAATATAGCATAATATAACATAATATAATATAATCTAATATAATATAATATAATATAATAAAATATAATAAAATATAATAAAATATAACAATACAATTATAATATGTATATATATACAATATATATATATACAATGTAATATATTTTTAATATATATATATATATAATATGATTATATATGTCTATACTATGTGCATACACAGTAAAACCCAAAAGAGGGAAAGTAGTTTTTCACTATAGTTTGTCACTGCTTTAATATGATGTTACGTTTCTGTCGTTTTGAAGTTTGCTATGTGTATGTATGTATGTATGTTTGTATGGATGAATGGATGGATGGATAAATGGATGGATGGATGGATGCATGCATGGATGGATGGATGAATAAATAAATGGATGAATAAATAAATGGATGGATGTATGGTTGTATGGAATTGTATGGATGTATGCATGTATGCATGTATGCATGTATGTATGCGTGTATGTATGCATGTATTACGTATGTATGCATGTATGTATGCATGTTGTGCATGTTGTATGCATGTTGTATTCATGTTGTATGCATGGTGTGTGCATGTTGTATGCATGGTGTATGCACGTTGTATGCATGCTGTATGCATGCTGTATGCATGTTGTGTGCATGTATGCATGTATGCATGCATGGATCTATGTATGGATGGGTGGATGTATGGATGGGTGGATGTATGGATGCCTGCATAGATGCAACTATATACATATAAGATAGGATACTGTATACATGCCTGGTTTGAGGTTTTCATGCGGTCAGATGGATATATGGGGACCATCATGGACCATCCCACAGTGGGGGGTTGTTTTTTTATCGATCCAATTTAATATAATATCATAACATAACATTATATTATATTACAAGATAATATTATAAAATAGCTTATATATATATATATATAGCTGCAACAGACCCTTCCCAGCGTAGACCTGTGTAGCCGAGTTGTGCGACCACCCCGCAACTTTCCTGGGACCCCTGACCGATGTAGCCCACGGTGGGTTTCTCCGCCATGATTCCCAGCGGTCTTTGTAACCGTCCGTTGGTTTGGCGTCCACAAAAGCTTCAGTTTGGACAAAAGCGTTGGAGCAGCACTGCCCGAAGTTGGCGATGTTTGTGGAAAATTGAATCCCAATCCTATGGGTTATATTTTATCCCCAATAAGTATCAATAAGTTAGGTACAATGACTACAAGTCCCTGCACCAACCCATCAACCAAGGTATTTTGTTCATGGCTCAGCGGTGGCCTCTAAAAAGAGGACTATCCAGGTGGGTCCAGCACTGGACCACTGAAGTCCCTCTGATTTCATCGTCGATGAATGGTACCTTTGACACCCCAAGCCATGAAGACCCTATCTGGTTGGTGGTATACCTACCCCTCCGAAAAATATGACTTCGTCAGTTGGGATGATTATTCCGAATTATTTTCACTATATGGAAAGTCATAAAAGCCATGTTCCAAACCACCAACCAGCTATTTTTCTCTCTCTTCATGCGGGTAACAATTGGGCTATCGAATTCAATCGGGTCGGACCTTTGGGCTGCCGAAGGTTTAACAAATGTCTTGGCCTAGGAATGCCCCTGGAAAAAATATATCTTGATGACAAGCAATGAACAAGATGATGAAATCATTATTGAGTTTTTAAAAATGTGGAGCTGGAAGTGGATGAAACAATGTGATCCCAAAAAAGAACAAGGTGATGATGTCACAAAAAAATGACCAGCCATGTGTCCATCGCTACCCCAATTTCAACCAATACACATATTCCTCAAACATCGTCCAATCTCCGCCAGTCTCCCGGGAAAGCTGGGATGTGTTTTTTAGTCCTTGTGCCAGCGAATTCCGGAGCTGCATGGGTGAAATTTCATGAAAGCGGCTGCCGAACTCGATAACTCGATGCTGTGGCGGGTGGAACGACTGGTTTTGGATCAACTGAATGAATCCCGTCATCATTGTACTCGTTGATTAAAAATTATGAAAAAACAGATTCCGAGTGAAAATGGATGATGTCCTATTCTAATCCTAAATATATTGAGCAAATCATAGTAAATCCCCGCATCTCATCAACCAAATGGTGTTCTCGAAACTGCTAAATTGGGTGTCCCAGTCCCAGCTGGGAGTGAGACGAGCTCTTCGTTGCACTGCCAGATGCATGTCTTGCCAAGCTGAAAAAAACGGTCCCGGTTCATAGCGCACCCGCACAAAAATAGGGATCGGATATGGATAGATATGGTATGTTGGTTCTTAAAGGATGGACAATATGGATAAGTATGCAATTTGTTGTGTTAAATTCCCACGGTTTGATGGGGAAAATCCGGCAATTTGGTTGCTAAAGTCCGAAATTTTGATGGTTGATGACGGCTGAGTATGGTTGAGTCGTTGAATCACTGAATCAACTTCATTCAGCCTCCAGATTTGATGGCTTACTATCGCCTTCTCTATGACAAAATGTTTGTTTTCTGCTGGTTAAATCCTGTTGAGTCACCATCTGATACAAAAAAGCGCTTTGTGCAGCGACTTGGCGTCTCCAAGAGACCTGACAAGTTGATGCGATCTTTGGAGGATCGTTGAAGGATTGTTCCACAAAGTCTAAGAGGGTTTGCTCTCATCAAAAATGGACATGTTCTGATCATTTTTTTATCATCAAAAACGGATGGTTTATCCTCATTTTTTACACTGTATCACCAAATGGAGATTGAATTTAACAGCATTTAACCATCAAAAATGGAGATTCAACGATCCAAAATATTCAAAAATTGGATGATTTAAGCCGTATGAATTAATAATGGATTTGGGGTTGTCCGGAAATGGGGTAGACAGACCGTCCCAATCTATGGCCAGTTTAAAGTGGAAAATGATCAAGCATGAGATCGAACAGGGTACCCTAGTTTCAGCCAAAGACGCGCATTTTGCCAGTAGCAAATAGCAACAGCTGGTACCCTCTGGTAGTCTAAAGTGGCAATGAAATTTCCAGGCAATGATTGATGGCCAACAAGTGGTGGCTCACGTTCCAAACCTTTCCAAGCGCTGCCTCACACATGATTGCTCCCCTGATTGTTTCGAAAGGTATTCGGCGCGGCTGATCATCAGAGAGGTAGTGTGTAAGTTCCTTGGGGCAGATCGACAATGTGTGTGGTCAAAACCTGTGCAGCCAATTGCAGCTGCCTGCTACCCCGAGAATCTGTCACTGGCCCAGTGCCAGGCGGTCGTGAATATCCATGCTTTGCAGCCATTGACTCGATGCTGTCGACCGTCTCACAAGCAAAAAAGAGCTTTCCAGACAACACCCCATAAACTGCATCAGTATAAGCTTTGCCCGGTAACGACTTCTTTTTCGCTTTACCGGCTTTACCTCCTTTCCGTTCCTGTTGTTTGCCTCCGCTCTGCACATCCATTTCATGTAGGACCTGGTCATGCAAATCCATGGCGTCCACCAACTCACCAGGAAGTCGCCAGAAATGTGCCCCCAAGGCAATCAAATTGTAACCAAGCAGTTTTTCAGAGAAGGAACATCGAATCGAATCCTCAAGGGGCTTCGACAACAAAGAACAACTAATATAATGCAATCAGTATCTACATCTTTCACAGCAAGTTCTTAACTGTGGGCATTTTGGATTTTTTCTGAGTTTCCTTTGTTGTCCTTTTTTGCTTCATCTTTTTTTGGGGGGTTTACATGGGCTGACCACAGTTCGCAGCTTTCATCGACTTATTCGGTGCATGCTCTTCTCCCCAGGTGAACCCAAGGGGGTGAACCCAAGGGTGACGGCTTTGTTAGAAACAATTGTGCAAAACCATGGTGTCGTCACAGGCCTAGAAAACCAGAATTTCACAAGATTTCACAAGTATGCTGATTACCAAAACCCAAAATGCTGTGAGCACACCTGAGGATATCTAAGCATATCTGAGCATCCAGCACCTGACGCAATGATGAGCAGTCTTGAAAGTCTTGAGCTGCTGCGCGGCGATATGCCTGGCTGATATTCTCTGGTTCGACTGGAACCAACTTTCGTTGTTGCCGCAGACCGGTGGAACGATCACTTTGGACGGCCATTCCTAAGGAAAGGTACCAACTTTGCAAAAAGTCTCTGGTAGGTCTACCTGCGTGCCAAATGGCTTTGGAAGTTGCGAAGGCATCCATCAGGTCCTCCAACAAAGGGATGGTTTCGATCGCCTCTGCACAGAGCAGCGCGTTGTAAAGGTGAAGAATGAAACGCAACCTCGGATCTGGTACTCCAGTGGAACCAAAACATGCAACCACCTGGAATATCTAGCAACAAAAATTTTAACAAACTCATGCAAACTCAAAGAAAGTCTTCAAGCAAATCATACAAAATCATGCAAATCCATTCAAATCTAAAGAACTGCCCATTGCAATCCATCAATGCTGCTCCAAATCCAATGCTCACTGCAAGACTTGCAACGAGCAGCTGTTGCCCAGCGACCCAGGGATTTTGCAGCATTGCTTGATCACGTTGCAAACATCCTATCTTGTGACAAGGATCCTTCTCATCCCAGCAAGCTTCCTCTGAACGTTTCTTTGCAGCGTCAACCCAAAGTTTTGCCAGCCACATGTTCTGCTTGGAGGCCTCATATTCATCATATTGAGGCTGGTCACGAGTCAACTGCTGCGCAAGCTTTCCCAAGCATGCACGGCATCGCACGCCAATCTTTTGACATCTGCGGTCACCATTTACCATGACTACTGAGAGAAGCAGCGCATGCATGGTAAAAACTAGCGCCAAGGTCGTATGACCTGTTGCCATTGCAGTCTGCAAGACATGCCACAAAGGCATGAGGGTTTCGAACTTCAAATCTGGTGCTTGAAGTTGCTGTTTGGGGGAGATTCGAAGCTCATTGTTCGCGTATGTAAGCAATGCTGGAAGCGTGGCGCCTGCATAGCTTACCAACTGCTGGGTAGATGTGGCTGGACTGCTTGCTTCATCCCACTGCGGACCAAAAAAATTAGGCTTCAAAAAATTCCATCGTTTGGGGGGCACTATCATGCCTGCATTGGAGAGGCACGACACAAACACACTGGTGTGAATGAGTCCGTTTGTTCCTGTCAAGAAGTCATTGACATCAGAGATTCCCAGACTCAATTCCTCCACTCGGAAAAAACGCGTGATGCAACTTTCAGCAGCATTTTGAATCAGGGAACTGACTTGACTCTGGCTGAGCGTTGGCCATTTCTGCAAGATGTTTCGACTTGCCCTTTCAACCTCGATGAGGCCCGGGCTGATGCCATGTAATTCCAGTGCAAGGATTGTGCCATACAAAACGCCCTTTGGGCCTTGCCAAGTGAACCTCGTTTCTTTGGTATCACCAAACAAGATCTCTGCGACTGTTCTAAGTGCTTCTTTGTAGCTGGTAGATAATTCATACTGCACCCATTGCACGATGTCATGAAAGTAGGCGGCTGCCACAAAGTTCTCTAGCCTGTTTAAGTCCGGATTGAGCAACTCTGCAGCGTGAGCCAATGAAAAGGCATGCTGGGCACACACATTGGTCAGCGCCGTTGCTGTAAGGAGATGGCTCTCTCCGGCTGCAACAGCTTGCCAGGCCGCAGCGATTTCTTCCGACAGCTCCTCAACATCCAGGAGAAAACATGAGGAAAGAAATGATACACCATTACCAAGCAGCTCCTCCATCTCATCTTCCTTAAGCAGCTCGAGTTTTTCAGGTGATATTGCGAACTCCTTGCCATTGCAGCACACAACGCAACGGCCGCCGTCAGCGACGCCCTTCACAAATCCCACACATCCGTTCAGCTCGGCTTTGCTCAAAGAATGGAGCCTCACCGGCCGTCCAGCATAGTCGGCAGGTGTTGTCTCACTGTTCTCCGGTATGTCAGCTTTAATCTCATCTTCTGTATCAATATCATCTGTCGCCAAATCAGCAAATTTGTTGTGATGTTCTGAATCTTTCTTCGCTTGGGGTCTCTCTTTGGGAGGCTCAGACGTACCAGAACTCTGTTTGGCAACAAAAATGCGTCGAACCTTTTTGAGCACGTCAATGAAATACTCATGGGTTTGATTCCGCCATGTTTCGCTGGCTGCACGCTGTCTGTGATGCTGATTGACTTCTTGGCGTATGCGAATACAATCCTGCAATTGAGACAAAATGTTGCTCGGCATTGACACTGCATTTGATGCAACTTGCTGGGCGATGTCAAGCAAGTCGTTAGTCTTTGTCACCGTCCTCTTTGATTGTGCACTCAACCAGTCAATGACACCAGCAGTTGAACGCTTGTATTCAGAATGCCGACTTTTGACATTGAGCATGGCAAACAAAAGGCTCAACCGGGCCTTCAAACTGATTTGGCTGATTATTTTGACTCTGCATGGTTCTGTTTTGCGGGCACAACGTCTGGGGAAAGCGCTCGATCGCTTGTGCTTGCTGACTTGTTCGTTTCTGGCCTGGATTCTTTGCTTTCTAAGGCGCATGAATCAACACGTAGAACTCAATGGCTACTGCATGCTACTGCAGTATCTATTTGCACAATGGCTGTGATCTTTGAACAAGGCCACGTGATTGCTTCAGCAAAAAACACCAGGATCGGTTGATGAAAAACGGTGGTGACTCTTCCAATTGCAACATCCACCGGGTAGCTGCAGCGTGTTCTTTGTATTGAGACGTATTCACAGGATTCAATGGTTGCCATGATCAACCATATCTATCCATATCTGTGAAACCTGGGGAAATCATCTGTTTTTCAGATTTTATAAGGTATTCACAGGCCATTCAGTTAGTTCGACTCGGCACTCGAATCATAAATCGCCACGAGCTACGGCAGCCCACGGTCCCGACCTGCACAAGGACCCCTTTTATTGTGACATTCGCAGCCTGGAAGCGGTGATGGCTTGATGAAACCCTTCATGGACGGATCGGAGATTTCAAGATCCATTGGAAACCAGATGGGTACCCAATTTTTGGTGATGGCTTCTGGTTTTATCTCCCTCGGAACATTTCCCTAGCTTAGACATGGCTCACCCAACGGGGACGATCGGAGAGTTTTTGTACTTTGTGGGTGTTTCTCTAAATTTGGGATTTGCCAAACCATGGGATTTCTTACCAAAGATGACTGATTGACTGGTAGTTCGGGGGGTCTTCAACTTTGGCAAATCCTATCGGCCTGGTTGGAATGTGAAAGACGACACAATTGGGGGGTTATTTGGTATGGGTCAACCATACGCAACAAACCCAGACATGGGGACGCGACCATCAAGCAAGTATTTTCATAGCTGCTTTTTTTTGACAATTATTCCCCTATGCCAGCCTAGAAAAATTATGCAAATCAGTGACGATGCAGGCTGTCACTGTTTGTGATGGAGTATCCGAAGGTAAATCATCTACAAATGGAATGCGCAGCTTGTTTCTCAGAGGATGCCTTGCTCTGACGGAACTTAACATACCCTTCCCAGTGTAGATCTGTTTCCAGCGTGTATAGCCCACTCGCGCGACCAGACACCGCGCAACAAAATCCTGGGGCCCCTGACCGATGCACCCCAGGATGGGTTTCTCCGCCATGATTCCCAGCGGTGCACCACCGTTGGAGCAGCACTCCCCGAAGTTTGCGATGTTGTGGAAAATTGAATTCCAATCCTATGGGTTATCATGATCCCAAGATTTTTTAGGTTCTACAAGTCCCTACATTAACCAATCAACCAGGCTATTTTGTCACAAGAAAGTGGTGGGTTTTCCCACTTCGAAACACCACCTCTTTGGAGGAAAACTCTCCAGCTGGGTCCAGTCATTCGAGTCATTCGGAGCGGGAGGATGTTAACCATCGACACCAATCAAACAATTGAAAACCTATGGTTAACATTGGATGTTATGGGTTAACCAATCAAACAACCTATGAAAACCCAATCTGTTGTCTTTCTTCACAAAACTCGCTACTCTATCAGGTCAAAGAACTTTGTCTTGGCTGAGACAGTGACGCCAGAGCAGTCATGCCCCAAACTCTATCGGGTCAAAGAAAATGATACGCCCCAACAAGTTTCTGGACACTCCAACATCTTCAAGGTCGACCACATCTCGGATGTGCCGAAATCCGTTCATCTTCTGCAGTCCAACCGTTGCCGCGCTGCCAAAGTTTTAACGGGTGTCTTGGCTTCGCTGCGCATGCCCTTGGAACAAAATAGTGACTTTTTCATGGAGCATGAAGTGGATGAAACGATGTGATCCCAAAAAAGAATGGATAATGATTTCAGATACGAAAAACACCAGCCATGTGTCCATTGGCACCCCAATCTCCACCAATCTCTGTCCGGAAAACTGCAGCCATTTTGTTGTCCTTGCGCCAGCGAATTCGAGCTGCAAGGGTGAAATTTCATGGCGGCCGCTGCCATCGACGAGGCCACAAGCAGCGATTTGTTTGGGCAACCCACATGAGAGGTGTGTTGTTTGATGTTGGGGATCAACTAGATGAAATCCTGGAAGGCACGACTGGATTCCTACCAGCAGCTGCAAATTGAGCAGTGTTACCCTCAACGTCATCTCATTATCCTCGTTGGTGAAGAACGGGATTTCCAGTGAAAACGATCATGTTCGAATCCCCAATATTGGCTAGTAAGACCCCGCACACTCATCATCACCCATCATTTATCACTTATGTCCCTATATATCCCCAGATGTTTGATGGTTGAAACAGTTGAAACCCGGATTTTTTGTTCAGATTTCCATCCATTTATATCCATTTAGTCCCCATATAATTCATATATATAATTATATATATATATTATATATATATATATCTGCCCATAACTGCCCCAATAGGTTTTCAAGCTACACTTACGACTTCGCGGCAGACTTCGCCCGTGAAACAGTCCCAGCTGGGAGTGACACGATCGTACTGAAAGCTGCACTGAAAAAAAGCAGGTCTGAAAAGTTGCGGTCGCGGTTCATAGCGTTTTTCCGCACAAACACGAAACATAGTGGTTTGATGTAGTTTGGATAAGTATGGATAGATATTATCCACACTATGGTTTTTCATATGGTTTCAGCCATGATCCATGTATCTGAAAGGATATGGATAATATGATAATGTGGATAAGTAAGTATGCTATTTGGCTTCTGAACAAATCCCTCCGTTTGATGGCTGAAATATGGTGCCATTTGGTTGCTGACATGTTGCCAAGCAATCCCAAGTTTGGATGATTGAATCCTACCATGGGGAATTCACCATCAAATCATTGAATCAACCTCAACCTCCGAATTTGATGTTTGACTATCGCCTTCCCTACGACAAAATGCTTGTTTTCTGCTGGATAAATCCTGTTGAGTCACCATCTGATACAAAACAACGCCTTTTTGTGCAGCGACTTGGCGTCTCCGAGAGACCTGTCAAGTTTTTCTGCAATCTTTGGAGGATCTTTGGGGACTCTTCCACAAATTCACGAGGGTTTGTTCTCATCAAAAATGAACGTGTTCTCATCAAAAATTGAATTGTGATCATTCAAAATGGAGACTTAATAATCAAAAATTGACATTTAACCATCAAAAATGAAGATTTAACTTAGCCATCAAAAATGGAGATATGATCATCAAAAATAAAGATTAACCATCAAATATACTCAAAAATTGGATTTGATCTAATTAATGAATACATATAAATCATAGATTTGGGGTTGTCCGGAAATGGGGAATACCGCCGCAGCAATTGCCAGCAACGAATAGCAGGTAGTCTAACTGGTAGTCTAAGTGTGCAATGGAATTTCCAGGCAATGATTGATGATTTCGGGAGTTTCCAGCTATGTTTCCTGTGCCCAAAGTAAAATCATAAGGTTTACCCTCTGGAAATTTAACATAGCGAACTGGAAAATCATCATTTTCAATGGGTAAATCCACTATTTCAACTGGGCCATTTTCAATAGCGATGTTAGTCATTACCAGAGGGTACTTCCCGCGCCTGCCATGGAGCCATGAATCTTCGACCGGCGCTTCGCTCATTGGTTGCGACCCTAAGGGTCCGTTCCCCCAACCTGCGGTGTTTCAGCTGGAGGATTCAAAGTCAACCAGATATGCTGGGGGTCCAAGTCAACCAAGTCATGGAATCCCTACGTTTTTACCGCTAAAAAACAGGGGTAGATCTTCGGCTCAAAAGATGGACCAAGCCACTCTCGGCCCCATTTTTCGGCTCACATCCTGAGGTTCCCAGCATTCGCACCCGACCTCAATGCCCACCACCACGGTTCCTGACATTCGAGGTCTTGGGACCTGTGTTTCAACAGATTTTTGTATCCTACACATCCATGTCCTACATCTCCCATGGGTCTGAAGATCTGCCAAAAAAAAAACGATGGTCAATCACCATTTCATTTTCCCTCTAAAAAACGGTCAATTTCCTAGATCGAATCGTCTCCGACATGTTGACCCATTTTTACGAGGAATCGAAGCACCGTGTCCGCGCCGTGTCATCATTACAGGGTCCCCCTGTAATTTTAGCTGGTTAGTAACTTCGCAAACCCATGGGGATAGGATGAAATCCAAAAGAAACCAAACGATCAACGTATGAAACTACCCGTCACCAAGGTTTTCCTACAGCTGGGTCTCGGCAGTTTTTTGCTGACTTTACCTTGCAAGGAAGTCGAAATATTGCCCCAATTCCAGCAAAAGTTCAAGCCATGAAACCCTATCCAAGCAAAATTTCAAGTCTAGCCATATTTTTTGTGGATCCTGTTGTTCCATCAGCAAAATGGCTCACATCACGTGTTTCATCGTTTCTGAAAACAGCTTTTTTCAGCCTCTGGCACAGAAATCACCTTGCAGTAGGTGTCCAAACCGCCGCAGTCCTGGGTTTCTTTTGCTTCTTGTTGTAATTCTTGTTGGCCTTTGTCTTCAGCTCTTCTCTCGTGAACGGCCTCCAAGTTTCTTAGGATGTGGCAGGAGCGAACCAGAATGGGGCATGTTTTTCGTGGTAAAGCATTTGGGGATGGTTTTTGCCAACCATCTATGATAATATTGGGGATTGTTCAAAATTTGGATTTAGCACATTACCTAACAAAAAAGGGTCACGGCTGGGTTCCCAAAAAAAAATGCCTCAGTACCAAGAATGCTCATGTGGAAACAGCTGCAGGCTTAGATCGCAATCCTTAGGAACCGCGGAAATGTCGTGGATAGATCCCTTACACGAGCCACTGACGATCTTAGCAGAGTCACATGGCCCCCGTCTTTTTTTCATTCCATCTACTTGGATTGTCATCCCCAGCTGTGGGATTCAGGTGAATATGACCCTCTGGTAATTTAACATAACTATGTAAAAACACATTTTTTTATGGGTAAATCAACTATATAAATTAACTACTTCGGTTGCTACCCTCTGGTAACTTAACAGTTTGCTACGGAAGCCATGGCCCATTTCGTGCAATGATTTACCGATGAAAAAATGGTGATGTTCAATAGCAAACCATCAAATTATCCATGGCCAAAAAAAAAAAATGGGAGATATCTTCACCTTCAAATGGGTATGGGTCAAAATTAGGTACCCCAATAATTGGATGGCTAATACTAAACTAGACATTCACATCTGTGGTCCCACATCGGTCTTCCATTTTGACCCACATCCAAATAGATAATGATCTGTAATGATCCTATATGGTTCCTGAAAAACTTCTTGTTCACCTTCACTGAAATTCTCCATAGACTTTCTCCGCAGAGATCCGAGAATCCGAGGCCATAGGATTTTCCCATGGGGAAAATCTTCACCGGAAACCATCTGATTTCCTGATTTCCCTTTGAAATATGGTTTTTGTTGCAAGTTTTCCCACCAATCCATTGAAGACTCACCGAAATCTGTGACCTATGATGACCTATGCATCTTTACGCACGGATGTGCATCCCACTTAGTTGTGTACCATCCATATATAACACCTATAATCCCATATGCAAGTGGAGATTTCCATATCTATCTATATATATATATATACATATATATAACTGGTTTTTAGTGTTTATTTTCACCCATTTACTAAGTGGGCCCCCCACCCCCAAGTAGGGCTAACTTGTCTCCTTGGCCAACGGAGCGTGTTCGACCGAGCGGCCTCTGATCGTCCTCATCGTCATCGTCTTCATCATCTGAGTAGTCCTGGAGCAGTTGCAAACTGGGTTCATCATCTTAAGTGATACATATATATATATGCGTGTCTGTAACGATATATTATAACATGACATAATATAACATAACAGAACATAACATAATATAATATGATAATTAAAATATAATATGATATGATATCATGTAATATCATATTATATATATTGTAGTATAATATATCAAAACATAATATATCAAAATATAATATATCAAAACATAATATCATGTTTCATAATATAATATATTGTATAGTTGTCATTGTCTAAACCAAGATGAAGCAACAAACCTCCAATCTACATTGGTTTGATTAGATGCAGTGCAACATCATTGCCATCCTACATGGGTCCTCTACCGTGCTCGGTAGCTTGATCTGCAGGCTCGTTGAGGTCTGCCCCGTACGTGCAGGCCTTGACCGAAGGAATCAGCATCACTCACCGAAGATGGTGGAAGATATGGGAAGAGATGGGAAGAATCATTGGATTGGTTTTGTTGGGAAAATCTTAACCGGAAACCATGGTTTTTACCATCAAATTAATAGGGCTTTCCGGTTCCAATTTTCCCATCATCCAATTCTATGAAAGAAAGATCACCTCTGATTTCATATGAATCTTGGTGTCTACGTGGAGAAACATTGGTTGCCAGACACTCATCTTTGATTTGTGTTTGAATCCACCAAGACTTCTCGATATGTATTTGAGTACTCCCATACAAGGTGGTTACCACAGAAGTAGGCAAAGTTGGTTTTCAAGTAGGTTAAACTGGATTTATCGTGACTGTTACATATATATATACATATACACAGAGTTCATAGAGTTTATTAACCATATTAACCAACAAACATAACTCAATTATACCTCAAATAATGATCCTTAGATGTTGTAACATCCTTCAGCTTTGGTGAGCTTCGAAACAGCTACAGCAGTCCACCACAGCGCTCCTGGTGTTCTCATAGTCATCATCCTCCTACAATGCAAACTTGGGGAACTGAGCCAGCAGAGCCCTTTAAAAAAAAATGCAGTAGACAGAACCCCAAAGGGTTGGCTTTGGAAGATGATATTTCGCAAATCTTTCCGGGGCTACAAATGATCCAAGATCTGATGCAACGGAACTGTGGCTCGAAGTTGGCAGGAGGAATCCAGCGCAATTCAATGCCATGAGAATCAAATAATTGTAGCCCCCCACATCTAGCTGGTCACAAGTTTAAAAAAAAAAAAACATCCAAACCTCACCCAGTTACCCAGATAGCCACAACATGTGGTGTTGCTTAAATTTCCAACGATGTCACTTGAATCGCAGTTCTGGTAGTTTTATTCCAATGTTTGTTGCAAAAAAAAACGCGGCTGTTTTGAGGGCCAAATCTCCATATCTTATGGGGTAAAAATGGTGGTTTGGTAATTTGAAAAATCCACGTTTTGTTGCCCAAATTTGAAATCTTCATTTGCACCGAAACTATGTCCAGTCTTACTGACTCAAATATCTTACGGGTCATGTCTTGGATGCTTGAAATCTCTATTCCCCACTGTTGCTAGGTCAAAATCGTGAAAAAAAAAACATCATTGATATCCCATGGCCGACATCATATCCTGCTTCAAGGAGTCATACATCTTCAGCAGCTCATTGGTGCGCTGCTCAATGATGGCCAAGTACCTGGGGCAAAACACACCCACTCAGGCACTCAGTAGCAATGTTCATGTATATGAATAGGTTGATAGACATAGATATGTGATGATACATGTATATACATGTATATTTGCATATATATATATATACATATATATATTTATATATATATACTAATATAATCTAATGTAGATGCGCGATTATATGAATAAACCCAAAGAAACATGCATACTAGTATACGAATAAATGGGTTGACCAACGCAAAGTTAGCAATTGCACACAAGTGATTGTAAAAAAGACTATTAAAGACATGAACGGATGAAGAAACACCCCAATAAATACATACATCAATACAGCTTCTTCAGAGACACCCGAGAAAAAAATAGCCCTATCCCATCCCATGAAATTCTGGTTGGCCAGTAGGTATTCTTAGTATTCTTGCACAAAGGCGCTAGTTCGCAATCCTTCCAAAAAGGAACACATGGGTCAATAGCGCACTATTTCACAGCCAGCCAACCAGGTTTCAAGTCTCTCCACATCCAGTGACGAAACCCAAAGGTTTCGAACATATTTTGCTGGTTGAATCCCCTTGTGCTAACTCCATCATCGTCATCGTCGTTGACGTCATCATCATCATCATCATCAACATCATGTGATTGGCTATCCCATAAAATAGTCAAACTATACCAAATGTCAGCAATTGCATAAATATATACATTTAATGGCTGAAATGGGTTGGTCCAAAATTTGGGGGGAAAACCCAAGATTTATCCAATGATCATTAGATCTCATGTGCCCTATCATTGTTGATGGCCATGTAGTGGGTGTTAGATCCCCAATCTTTGACAGGTTCATTCCCTATTCGATGGCCATTTGAGGGTAGAATCCCCCATTTTTAGACACATTGGTTCTGCTGGTAGTATCTCCCACTATATCCCCATTACATCCTGTGGTAAACATCGCCATTGGCAAAAAGACTCTTAAGTCTTAATCACTCTCAATAACTATGTCCCTATTTAACTCTGGTAAATGACTATAGCTATCCAAAATCACCATGGCTTGAAAAAGGGTAAATCATCTATTTTCAGCACCGCTTCAATCTCAAACTGCAACACATGACCGAAGGCTTCCGGAGGCGTCAACGACGACGTCCAAGGCCACGAGACTTTGGAAATGAGATAATCATTGCTATTTATCCATTGGATAATGATGATATGAAAAAATACTTGACATTAAATAACCATGGCTATCATCATTATCATTGTTCTGCTCCAGTTCCCAAATCAGTATGGGACAATATTGTTTTCACCCAACAACATTTGATGCTTCATATTGAACATATACAGTGCAATCTGTGGTCCCACTGGGCTCAAACTTTCACGCAAAACCAAACGGCCACAATCGTCCGAACTGAGAGCCCTGACACCATCATGTTGGCTTCTGAGATGCCACTGCCACAGCCACAGGGAAGGTCCTGTGACTAAGCTCCGACTGCTGACCCGAGATGTAAAAATGCGGGAAAAAATAAGGGAACAAAATACAGGGACGTTGGGATAAATGCTCGAATTTTGTTACAGTATTGTGTTCTCTATGATTTCTGAATCATTATGATCATTAATTATGGAAGCGTTTGCAGGAACACCCAAGCAAAATGATTGAAAGAAAACAATAATTAGTGATAATTCTTGGGTGATAATGATTAATGGGTACAGTAATAATGATCATTGGCTGATATCACACACCCATTAATCCCTTTCCCCTAATAATAAACAGAAACCATGGTTTAGTAGGTGATTTCAACATATATAATTGGGACTATTTAGGGGGTGTTTAATAATATAGGGGGATGGGATTATAATCATCATTATATAATCAATGTCAATCCCCCAAATCACCATAAATAGGTTGTAAAAAAAAAAAAAAAAAAAAAAAACACATTCCCAAATGGGTAATTTATTATTGTTTTAACCACATTATAATCATCAATAAAAACATTGGCAAAATATATAATTTTGCTGATCAATGGGTGATATGATATTATGATTATAATGATGGGTGATAATGATTATTATCATACACCCATTAGAAAACATCATTAATCATTGGATTTCTTCCAAACCTTCTTCTACAACACACCCAGGATTCATCACTTCGTCGCTGGCTGCAAAATACATGAACTTCCCGAAACAAAATGTAGTCATCATTTGTATGAATTGATTCAAATAACATATGTATAAGTATAAATTGGTACCCTCTGGTAAACTAACATAACTATGGAAAATCACCATTTTCAATGGGTAATTCCACTATAAATGGCAATGTTCAATAGCTATGTTAAATTACCAGAGGGTAGAAACTATGATAGGAATCAAAAAGGAGCAATATTTGTTGGTGTTCCTTCCTGGAGCCAGCTTTAAGATTGCCAAAGGATAAATCACCGAAATGGCCAGCTCATTTGGAAGCTCATGTTTTTTTGTTCGAAAATTGCCATTGAGATACTGCCAATTGGATGGGTAAGCAAGAGAGAGTCAATTTCCCGAGAAACGTAACATTTCTTAGTCTGGCTTGTAAGTAGATTTTGTTATACAATATAGCTATATTGTAGGATATTATATATGTATATATATGGTTGGTGGTTACAACTCATCCCAAAAATAGGTTGGAACATATATAGTGATTAAAACCACCAACAACTAGTAATTTTAGTCTTATGCTGATATTGAAATGACTACAGAATCAAGTGTCTCAATACCATGCAACCCATGCAATGCGTTACAGACTGCTGAATGTTGCAATCTTTCACAGGGGTTGAACACTGCTCGGATTCTTGTAACCCTTGTAACTACGTCCAACCAGTGAGAAACCTGCTGGTGTTTCTGGCATCGCCAAGCTGGTCTAGTTCACCAAACCATCCATGAAAATCGCCAGTTTTGCAGCTCAAATCCCCCCTTTTTTTTTGGACAAACATCCTCTCGTTGGGCAGTTTGTATACTCCCAGTGTATGTCCGCCACCAATCCATCAATCCATTGATATTCATAGCCTGGAGTCAACGTGAAAAAATGTGGAAAACCCATGCTGAAAGCCGTTCGGGAAATGATCGACATTCATGATGGCTTCTCCTCGTAATATCAACGTTTCCAGGAGGGTATCCAAATTCCAAAAGGAAACTGTTCCCGTCACGAATCCCATCTCAACATCTTTTTTCCCCCATAGAACTATGGTCCCAATGGAATGTGGAAATTCCCAACAAAAAAACCATAGGATGGGAATTATTAAACTTTATTAAACTTTATTAAACTTTATTAAACTTTATTAAACTTTACTGGGATGGTATTATTAAATTCCCATAGTTCCTACTGGGATGGGATTATTAAACTTTATTAAACCCCCATCTCATCGCAGCGCGGGGCCTCGGCCGTGCAGCCCAAGCGGCGGAAGATGGACTCAATGCAGGTCCTGCGGAGATGGATGGGGAAGGAGGTCATGGGGATATCATGGGGATTTCACTGGAATTCATTGGGATTTACCCGGTAATCTAAGAGTTTGCTATTGAAGCCATGGCCCATAAAAATAGTTGATTTACCTATTAAAAGTGAGCATGTTCCATAGCTATGTTAGTTTACCAAAGGGCTAATGGATGTTTAATGGATCGAATCGGAATTTGATGGGTTTTCATGGGATTTGATGGACATTTAGCCTCTGCTAATCAAACATGGCTTGCTGGAAAATCCCCCGTTGATAGATGATCTTCCCAGCTATAAACTTTCATTTATTAGGGATTTCAATTTGCTACGGTTGACCCCCCATATGTGACTGGGTTAGATTGTGGTAAACCCAAGAATACTACATAATCATACCCGGTTTATCGCACTTGAAAAGTTCCAGGGTCCAAAGGACCATACCCGGTTTACCATGGGTTCTCACCCCGCCAACAGTATCCAAGAGTCACCAGCTCACCAACGGGCCACTTTAATCATCACACATTTTTTGTACCCCCAACCTTCAATCTCCACGTTTACCCTCCGGTAATCAAAAGTGGCAATGGAAAATCCACCATTTAGTTTGATGATTTTCCCAGTTATTTTTACGTCTAGTGCGGAGATTTTCCAGCCAGCCACGTTTAAGGACACCGGAGGGTAGTGGAGTCTCAGACCCGCCAAACAGACCCTTAAGAACGACTCTTAGTCTCCAAATAACTGTGATCACCGCAAGGTTTTCCACCGACTTCACTGTGGCCGACAATTCCCATACGAGGTGGTGGACATCATATCCCCCATAAACAATAGAATTCACCAAGTTAGAAGTGCGTCAACCTAGCAATTTCGTAAGGCCGGGACCCAAAGGACCCGAGTTTTCCCCTAAATCCCTTCCTTCCCGCCCTTCCCCCTCCTGATGTGCGACAAGGTCTGTTGCGACTCCTGCGCCAAGTCTTCACCCAACATGAATGATCTATGATATTTGCACCATAAATATCCATAAATCAGATCCAAAAAACCATTCCCACCCTTTTTTTCCAGATTTTTTTCCCCAAGATAAGTCTTCAAAACACGGCACCAGCGCCGTGCCCGAAGACGCCGTCTCCTGGTGCTTCACTTCGTAGGTGATGGCCTTACGGTCGATGTCGTTCCACTTCTCCTCCAACGTCTCCAGGATCTTGGCCTTCGTCATGGTAAAGTCAGACTGGAGAATTGATCTGGTTTGCGTCATATATATATATATAGATATAGATATAGATATAGATTTAGATATACCTATATAAATATAGATAGATATAGATATAGATATAGATATATAGATATAGATATAGATATAGATTTAGATATACCTATATAAATATAGATAGATATAGATATATAGATATAGATATAGATATAGATTTAGATATACCTATATAAATATAGATAGATATAGATATAGATATACATATAGATATAGATATAGATATAGATATATACCTATATAGATATAGATAGATATAAATATATACCTATATATATGTATATACATATGTATATATATATATATGTAGGTATATATATATATATACCTACATAGATATATAGATATTTAGATATATATATATATGTACATATACTTATGTATATATATATATATATATATCAATGTATGTATAGGGATAACCTGATGATATTTGTATATATATATACATATATGTGTATATCTATGTATGTATATATATATATACGTATACACGTGCAAAATTGTACAAGTAAGTATACATTCCTTAAAAACATCATTTTGTCCCACCAAAAACAAATAAGATGGCTCACAATTACCACTTCGTCAGTTTCGCACGCCGGACCAACATGAGACATGCCAAAAACAAACGTGGCTTTGGATAAGGATGTTCCCACGGCAATGACGTCTCAACCTTCCACTTGGTGCTATTTGCGATAGGTGCCCGTGGTCCATGAGGGAACCAATGGCCAGTCTTAAGCATGCACTTGGATGTCGTACTTCTAGGATGCTCCCTGCGTCCCTGCAACTGCTACATCTTTATAGTTTGCCCGAATTACCAACGTTCTCAAGCTGAAGGAACATACAGTTGGGTTTATCTGAAAATAAGGTACGGAAAAAAAATAAACATGATTAATGGTTAATCATATTTTTCCTGTTGAATGGCCAATTTACAGTATGCGTGTACCAGATTGTTTGGCAAACCCGAGGATGCAAGGCAAACTTCAACTTTTCTCTGATCCTCAGAAGCAGTCGACTCTTCCCGTTCCCGAGTCTCGCGTTGGCTTCCAGGGGCTGCGCAGTGGCACGGCAAGCACTTGAAATCGGAGGTTCGCCGATTGGATCACTAGGGGTGAATGAGATTCTTCTCTCTGACCTTGGTGTGATATGTAGATACATGTGGATATATATATATATATTTACATATATTCATTTTTTTGATTATCTATTTACTTCTTTATTTGTTTTTTATGTACTTATCTATCTATGTTTTTATGTATTTATTTATTCATTCATGCATTTTTTTATTTATCTTATCTATTTGTCTATTGATTTATTCTTTTTATTGCTTTAATCTGTTTATCTATTGATTTATCCATGTATTTGTATATTTATTTTTTTCCGCTGCCATATGCAGTTCATGCCGAACGACGCGACAGCAGCAGCTGTGGCTGCAGGCTGCCGGAGAAGCTACTAACCAGCACCTATAACACGGGACCCGATGGTTTTGTGTAGGTGGACCCCAAAACCAACGAAACGACGGAGAAGCAATCATCACAAAAGAGAAAATATACTTGAGGAGATCGGCCCCCTGACGCACAGCAGGGTTCGTGACCACTTGTCTCTCGCTTTGTTGAGTAAAACTAGAAAAGGGAGAAAGTAACAACGATGGAGTGACCGTGGTCTCCCGGCACGCCTCTGGCGGCCCCTGCGAGTTTTAGGCGTAATGGAGTTGATGTGGCTGGAAGGAAAATTATGTCTTGGCCCCTAAAATTAAAGTGGAGAGAGCTTAATGAAAAGTTGCCACCTGTGATGTGGCATGGTTTGGTCGGAGCTGATGATAACAGCTTCCTGGTGGTAGTTTACCTCCAGGCGAAAAAATCCTTATAACAAATTTCACTTTATAAACAGGGACTTTCAATCCCGTGAGAACAGGACATGGAAATTGCCACAGCCCCTTCAGTACAGAATGACGAGGAGTGCACATTCCAGCAAAGGAAGAGAGCGACAAGTAGGAGTTGGTGTGGAAGACTTCCCGCTTTGTCTTCATCTTGGAGTGAAGTGTGAAAAATCCAGAAAAATGTGCGTGGAGAAAATATCGGTGAAGGAGAAAAATAATCGCAAGCAGGAGAATAAGGCAAGGGAAACGAGACACAATGAGACCAAGTAAGAGATGGTTGACTTGGTACTGGTTCCAGGTACAGTAACTCGGAGAGAAGAGAATGTGCAAGGCCTCCCCCATAGCCTTGAGGAAGGAGTTGAATACGACAAATCCAGAATAGTGGTTGGAGAAAACATCGATGTAGAAAAATATAGCCAGAGCAACAAGCAGGAGCTGGTATATGGTGCAGAAGCGGTGTCCAAGTAGACGCTGCTTGAATTGTACACGAGGCTGACATGGCCCTGATTGGATATTCCTGAAAATACAGGGGCTTGCGAACGGAGGCTAGCTAAAGATTGTGCCCGTGCCACTGTATATATATATATGTATATATATACACATAATCCCAGGCTCCCAGGTTTTTAATATAGCAATGATATCTATATATATATATATATAAAGATATATATATATAATATGTGAAAATATGTAGATATATATATATATATCTGATAGAAGTGTAAAATCCATGAAAAATCCCAGCTCATATTTCTGGGATGTCTTGCGTTGAGAAATGCCCAACAAGATCACCCTTAGCGACCATCGAAGGTCCAAAAGTAGACCTCCCAAGCAACAGGGTCCATCATCGATGAATTGCATGCAATGGCCGTGCATCTTTTGGGTCTTTTTGTAGATATGGAGCCGCATGGAGCCATTCTTGGGCTACAAGGTGGTGCCCCATAGTTAGCTAAGTTGGTGAACATAACTCCCATAACTATAGTTAATGGGGTTTATAAACCAACTTATAACTGGGGGGCACCATCCTGTATGGGATAGCCCAAGATATTTTCCATGTCTGAATTAGGCGCAGTTGCAATCAGCACTTCTCTCCCGACAGTGGCCTCAACGGCAACCAAGACTGGCCCACTGGAACCACTCCATGCCTTTTTTTTTCACCATAAAATCGACAAAAAACGACACAGACGTTGAAAAAACATGGCCATTTCGAGATCCGAGGGGAATCCTGTTACAATCCTCAGCCGGCCTCAGCCGGCCTCGTTCCGGGAGTTCCGTTCCGAAGTCGGCAGGCGCTAGGCTCCGGCCGCACTGAGGGGTGGAAAGTGGGTCACCTCAGGCAGGCGCGCCGGGGGAAGTGGTGGTGAGCACCACTTTTTAATAGATACCAGTAAGTCATCGTAAATCATCTGGGTAAATTAAGGCCATTTGGGGATGATTCCTCTTATTAACCATGATTCCAGTGAGGTCGCAGTGAGGTCGGTATAATTTACCCAGAATCATCTATAAATGTGCCATGATCATACCTATGTAACAAATTGATACAAATTGCCAGAGGGTAGTCCAATATCCCATCTCATCATCATGTTCTCTCATAAGGTAACAAAGTTCCCCATACTGTGTCTATACTATATATGTATAGATATTCCTATATTATCCCGACGCATGTGTATATCATATATATATAGTGTTTCCCTTTTTTGTTTTCTGTATGGTTCCCAGAATTACCTTTATCATCCTATGAATAATCCAATGCCAACATACCAAATACGTCCTATCTTTTCCATTATATATAATGATATATCCAACTAAGCCACCACAAACCCACCATTTTGGGGGCGCCATCTAAACAAAAATCCCCCATCTTAATCACTATGAATCACCATCAGTCCTTATTAGCCACTATTAATCAATCTATTATATAATCACTCTACTAGTATTGGGGATGGTTTAGTATTGGATTTACCACATTAATCCTTAACATGTCCAAATGGGTAAGTAAAATACACCACTGGTTTGAACCACATATACCGCACGACTTCAAAAACCCATTGATAAGAACAAACACTATGAATCACCATGAATGAATCTTCATGAGCCATATCTACATACATACATATATATATATACATAGAAAACCATATATCAATCACTATGAACCACTGTTAATTCCATATATTTCCATATATCATACAATTATCTATGATCAGATCATTCATTTTGATAACTATATCAGCATATAATATCATATATTCATAAATATCACTATCAATCACTATGAATTCCATATATCATATATCTATGATCAAATAATCACTATTCATAGTTAAGAGCTTAACAGTGTCAACCAGATCATTAATCAAACACTAGTCATTCATCACTATTCATGTTCATAGATCACCATTAATCATAGATCATTGATCACCATTCATCAAACATAGATCATAGATCAAATCACTATTCATCACTACCCTCTGGTAAACGTTTACATAACTATGGGAAATCACCATGTGTAATTGGTAAATCCACGAACTAAATCACCATTTTCAATAGCTTTTTGTATGTTTACCAGGAGGGTAACAATCCATTTGATGGGAGAATCTCTCCCAGTGTCCCAGGCTTTCATGGGGACTTAACATCCCAGTCAGCTGAAAATAACTGTTATCATAAGGGTATATCACTATTCATCAATCATCATTAATGATCATTAATCACCATTAATCACCGTCGTTAACCATCATTACCCACCATTAATCACCATTAACCAGGAGGGTATTAATCACTATTCATCACCATATATTGCTAATGAATAGTGATATTGGTAAACTAACATAGCTATTGAAAATGGTGATTTTCACACCCAATGGTTTTGAATAGTGCTATATGGGGATGGGTCAAAACCTTGTACCCCTGGTGAACATCAAAATTGCTGGTAAATGGATGTTCATTCCCCTAAAAATGGTATTAATAGGTATTGATCCATACCCATATCACTATATGTTAGTTGCTGTTAGTTCACCATATATTGGTTCCCTCGACCCCTCCATCCCTCGACCGCCACACCGCCGCAACCGCCACGTCGCCACCACCGCCACGTCGTCGCTGCTGCCGCGCTGACGCGCCTCCCGGACCAGGCCGTCTGCCGTGCAGCCACGGGAGACCTGGGGCACCAAAAAACGCTTGGGAGGCAGCAAAAACCCACAGAATATCATGAATAGATAGATATATATATATATAATAAAAATATAATATAATATGATATAATATGATATGATAAAATATAATATGATATAATATATGATGATGATATATGTCGATACATAGATTTACAAAGAACTACGGTTGCGAATGTAAATCTGGAGATAGAGATAGGTAATGAAATTTAGTGACATTGATAAAGATTTAATGAAATTTATATAGACTGTAGATGGTATATTGACCCAGCGCAACCCAACAGCAAGTTCCAGGGTTCCGTTCGGTTCCGTTCCGGTTTTCCGGACCGACCAAAAACCGGCGAAAACCAGTCCCAGATTGATATATGATATATGATATGTGGTATAAACAATGGATAATCGAACTCAGATTATATACATAGATCATAGATCATAGACTGTATAACTCAGATGTATATGTAACATATCTATGTGAATAGATAGATAGATTTACATTGGTGTTTTGATAGATTAGCTAGGTTCATTTTTTTCATGAAACGAGATGTGGAGATGCATGTGAAATACCGGTGACTACCCATATGGTAGATTTGGTTCAAACAAGATTCGATAAGATTGGGTCAGATTAGATGAAAATGCTTCAAGCCACAAATAAGATCACAGTAGATAATGTAGATAGATAGATTAGTTTGTACATGTTTGTACGAAGAACAGTCTACGGAATGGGAAGTAGCAAAAGCACGTTGCAAACGATCACACAAATATTGAATGGCATTTCAATCATATATCTGCATATATCTGGGTAAATTTGTAATATTTAATATTTAACTGAATTAAGGCCATTTGGGGATGATTTCCCTTACTAACCATATATATATATATATGTATACATTCCCCAGCCAGGCAGACTAACAGTTCGATCGTTTTCCGAAGGGGTAAAACCCCAATGGCTGGGGCCCCTCACCAGAGCGCAGCACTCCTCATCGCTGATCACCTGGTGCACGGCGATACTGTACCCTTCCGAAAAGTAACATGTTTTCAGCTTTTCGGAGGAATCTAGCACATAGTACATATATATATATATATAAATAAATAAATAAATAAATAATGTATAGATAGATATATATATATATACTATATATATATATCATTTTATAGCTCAAAGGCCAAGGATTTCCCCCCACCATTCGCTGAGACGCATCCCATAAGCCATCAGAGGCCACCACCACGAAACTCACCTAGGGGGCCACGGCCACTGGTCGTTGCTGAAACAACTGGGTTTCAGTAGTGATTAATGATGGTTTCTATCTGCCAAAACATGGTGATTAATGATGATTAATGATGTGATTAATGATGGTTAATGATGGAGAAAATAATCTGGTTGGTGGTTTTTCGCCCTACCCCTCTGAAAAATGATGGAGTTCGTCAGTTGGGATGATGACATTCCCAATATACGGAAAAGTAAAAAAAAAAAAAAAGGTTCCAAACCACCAACCAGATGGTAAAGTCATGAGGAAAATCCCATCTGGCCAGGAAACAAATATAAATATGTGTGTGTATATATATATACATATACTAGTATATATCACATGGTAAATCCAGTGCCATCAACCTACCATGAGGGGATGGTTTATACCATACAAAATGGTGATATTGTGGGACTACCCATGGCCGTTGTAAGGCAATGGGTCAAAAGTGAAGCCCAAAAAGGGACCACATATTGAAATTAGTATATTAGTTTAGTATTGACCATCTAATTCTTGGGGTACTCAATTGTGACCAATACCCGTATATGGTTTTGTCTGACAACAAAGTATGTCATTCCATCTCATGATCATCATCATGTTCCTCGTGAAATTCTCGTCAATTGGCGGATTGTTTCCCCATGTTCAGACTAACCCATACCACATTCTGCCTTATACATTATATCGAATGTATAATTTCATAACCACACAAAATGGTTGGATTTAGACCCCCATCCGTCAATATCCCATGATCTGTACATATAGGCCTCTCCAGCCCCTTAGAACGATGGACAGCAATCATATGGTACCGAAAGTACACTCATGTCAACATCCATGTCATGAGCAGTCATAAGGTACAGAGAGCAAACTCACGATGGCATCACTGTAATGTCTTGGGGTGTTTTCGGGGGGCAATAATTCAATAACGTCGATCAATTTTCAATACTCTTAGACTCTTAGAAAAAGCTGAAAAAACTTCACATGGAATCCATTTGGACTTTACTTTTTGATACTTTTTGTAGTGCTGCACTTCCAAATTTGCTTGCAGGATTTGGGACATGAAATACCAGTGGCTCCATGGATTTCTAGGTGCCGAGAAAAACGATCAGAACGCCGCCTATAGAAATGAACCAGGTGAGAATATTGATAGGTTCAAGAGGTCGGATTACGCTACACATACATACCATATTTATATATATATAATATTATATAATACATTACAATCATACAAAAAATAGATGGCTTATACCCTATCATGTGTTTCTTTTATGTTTGTCGCGAGAAAAAAACATGTTTTTAGGACCGGTCGTCGCCCATCCTTGGCCGGGCCTCCATTAGGGGTAAGGTCATCACATCTGGGATGCAGGCGAATCCTGCAGCCTGGAGCCACTGGGCAGATGGATCTGATGAAAATAGGGTAGCCGGGTAGGTGTGGAAAATCATGGCTGCGTGGCTTCTGAAAATCCATGGCTTCTATGAAAAATGCCATTTTGGGATATCTCCGACAGGACCCCTGGATTCAGATCCCGGTAAGTTTAGATCCTGTCAGTCCCCCATCGCAGGCCTCCAAATCAAAGTTCCCCAAGCCGCGTGTCATGGGCAGCACGCCTCCCACGCGACCAAAGGATATACAGCCCCCAGCAGCTGCTATGCGCTCCACCTGCCAGGTGAAGCCACAAAAATTCTGCGCTGAGTCCAACGATCGCCAAGAAATCATCAGAATTCCTCATAACTAATAGATTTACAAAATACATGGATACAAACATAGACTCTTAGATACATATGTAATACATAGATTCTTAGGTACATATGTAATACATAGATTCTTAGGTACATATGTAATACCTCTTCATGAATCTATGTATCATTACTAATGATTACCTAAACCAGCCTTGACCGATACGCAGCAGAAATTCCCGGCCTCCTCGGGCACTCGGCAGCTGTGCTCCCGCGTCAACCGCAGCGTTCCGCTGGGTGCAGCCGCCACGCGTGCCACGGCGCGCGAGTCACCGACACTGCAGCAGCACAGCTGCTGACCATCTGTGGCCATCAACACAGCGGTGCTGCCACCCTGCAGCCTGGGAGATTTGAGGTTTTCTGGCTGACCAGGGTGAAATTGTTGATAGGGAAACACATAAAATGTGAGGCAACATCAGTAGCAACAGAAACGCGGCCGGGCTCATCATTTGGTTGGTTCAAGAGGAAATTGAGAGAAATCCATTGCTTTTGGCCAGATAAATTAAGAGGGCTTCCTCTAATTTTTCCCTTGATTCATCGATTCTCAAGTTGCTTTCCAGGCACATTTCACAGGATACAAAAAGTGATCAAAACATCCAAAATCAACCAGCAGCCCTTCAAATCAGCCCTTCAAATCTCCAGCAGGCCTCTCTTGCCTTGCCATGTCTTGGCATTTTCGCAGTACCTGTTGCCAGAAAGACAGCAAGAATATGACATGTCCAGCAAAGTGATGTAACCCGCTTGCCTCCGCATCTTGATGGTTTCACGATCCTCCGTTTGGTGTTCATATCGTTCTGAATATCAATTATATCCCTGTGGTTTGTTGCTTAATTAAATATCCATTTGGTTGTGTCCAAAAATATCATATACCCAGAAATTACCATACGTATTGTCAAACTGATTTTTCAAAAACCAGTGGCGGAATTGGAGAAATTAAATGAATATTCCCAAATATGGTTGAATCATGCTTTAAACTTCAAACATCTTTCAAAATCGTGGTGTTTCCCATGTGTTTCCCATGTATCTCCACATCTTTTCCATAGATTTCCCCATGTTTTCCCATGGTTTCGGCAGCCCCGCCCTGGGGAACCCCGGGGAACCCCGTGGCCTCCACCAGCGCCTCCGGCGCCGCGTGGCGGCGCTGGCGCCAGCACTGCGGCGCCGCCTGCGCCGCCAGGGCGGCGACCTCAGCGCCACGGTGGCCATCGAAGACGGCCACGAAGAAAGCGGCGCCAAAGGAGGCCAGGGCTAAGCGGTCCTGGGAACCATGAACATCCATGGTATATATATATACAGTATATACAGTATATATGATTTTGGGATGATAGGGATGAACATCCATGGTTTTTAATGGTTTTTTCTGAAAGGTCACTATCTATAGTCCTGGGTTTTTTTCATGGCATATATAGTATCTATATGTATCTATAGTTGTATAAAGCCCAATTCTAAACTATAGTCACTATTTTTTTTTGGATGATAGGGGAGATCATGGGAAGATCATGGGAGATTTAAGCAACAGGTTTTCTCATGGAATGTGTGTGGAATTCTGATGAGATTTACACATAACTATAGGGGATGATACAATGGGGTGTAATGGGGATTAAGCGTGGATGGATAGATAGATAGATAGATAGGTAGATAGATAGATAGATAGATATACACAATTATAATACACGTAAAACATTGCAAATATTGGTGGATTGATATCCGGAAAGTAAGTTCGTTGAAATGTCAAACTCTGTTTCCGCAGGAGATGAATTCGGCAGTGTCAAGGCTGTCGGCGCAGGACCAAGGTACTCAGCAGGATGGTTTGAGACCTCATGCCCAAAAAAAAATATGCCATCAAAAAAACATGACATAACATGGGGGGTGCAAGACGCGTCCAGTCCTCACGTTTGGAAGACTGGTCCAAAGCAAAGCTGCAAGGATATTGGCACTGGACGCAGGCATCCTGGATGTGAAAAAAACATGTTTTTTTCACGACATTTGAGGAGATCTCCTACTGTATGATCCCAGCAGCAAGAATTGGGGTGTACGATTGACTCATTTTCATCTTGGCGTCATTTCGAGGATAAAGGCTATAACGGCTATGAACCGAAATTGGGTGGGTCCAATTCGTGCATATCCACCTGTCCCCTTTCAGGTCGCATGAGTTTGTAGACATTTCGGGGATCGGAGTTAGACAAATCATGGCCGGGAAATCCGACTGTTTTAATGGGAATTCATCTTTCGGTGGGTGTTCCATTGCCATGTTTGATATTGTTTGATCAGATTACCAGAGGATACCCTCTGGTAATTTAACATAGCTATTGAAAATGACCATTTATAGTGGATTTACCCATTGAAAATGGTGATTTTCCATAGTTATGTTAGTTTACCAGAGGATAAATGCTAACTTGATAAAGATTGATGATCAAATCCTCAAAAATGAGTGTGAACATTCTGCAGAACTGGGAATTTCGGTAATCAATCAAAAAAATAACTCCCAAAATATCAAAAGGCAAGAAAAACAACCCATGAGTGACATTCGGAGTATATACAGTGTGTGTATGTATATATATATATTATGGATCGAAAATGTGGTGTACCATTTTTTTGCCATAAAAATAAATTCAGGTGATATCCCCAACAGCTTGAAAGCTTCTGCGTTTGTACCATGAAAAGTGCTTATGCCATAAAAATTAAGCGCTCACGCCATAAAAATTAAACGCCTATGCAATTTTTAAAAAAAAAACGGAACCCTTTGGAATTTCACAAAGCATCTGCACCAGAACCCTCGGGAACCTCACAAGGTCTCTGCACCGGAGCCTTCCGGAACCTCACAAGGTATCTGCCCCGGAACCCTCCGGAACCTCACCACGCATCTTCACCTACACCCTCCGGAACCTCATCAGGTAGCTGCACCGGAAACTTCCGGAACCTCACCAGGTACCTGCACCAAAACCCTCTAAAACTTCCGGAACCTCACAAGGTATCTGCACCGGAACCCTCCGGAACCGCACAGAACCCTCCGGAGCCTCAGCAGGTATCTTCACCTACACCCTCCGGAACCTCGCGAGGTATCTGCACCAGAACCCTCCGGAACCTGGTGTTGAAGCTTAACCGGATCGCACCGGAGCTCATCTTGGCTAAAGACCCCATAGCAAAGTTTTGCTGTTGGGGAAAAATCAGAATTAGTACAATGTGAGGCCCCCAAGATATAAGTTGGTTTATAAGCCCCAGTAACTATAGTTATAAATACCATAAACCATAGTTATTGGAGTTATAAACCAACTTAGCTATCTTGGGGGCCTCACATTGTAGGAAACCATCCCACCTTTTGGGCTGCTCGGTCGCACCTCGCAGCGTTGCAGCCACAGCGGCTTCGTCGGTGTGCAGGGCGGGCTGCGGCGCTGTGGAGTGGTGATACAGCCGCTGGGTGGCTGCCGCGGAGTGCGAAGCTCCATGGCTTCAGGGCTCCAAAAAAGGTTCCAAGAGATGAAAAAAAATGGAGGATGAGTTCACTCGAAATATCTAGAAATATCTAAAAATATCTAGAAATCGCCTGAAATGTGGATGCATGGTATTGTAAAATGTTGTAAATCTGTTCTAGAATCATGGATTTCGAAATGTGGCGTCGGGAACAGGTGGATTGGACCCAAACTCACGTTGTCATTGCTCCATGCTTACCATCTCCGCAGCCTGACGATGGGTCGAGACGGATATGTACAAGGAAGTTCTGAGCCGAAAGAATGTCATCCGGTGCTATGGTCTGGTTTCGCCCACAGAAACGAGGTCTGCTCCAAAAAAATGAACATCAAAAAACTAGAATCTGGAATAACTAGAAACTGCAAAATTTGGTGCTGGGCCCAAATCATCCCACATCCTACATCATCCTAATAGCTATTAGGTTCTGTGCATCCCTGGCTAAGAAATCATGCCATGAATTCCCCACGGGCGCGCCTTCTCTGTGTCCTCCTTTCGGCTACTCTGCCCACTCAGGGTGATGTACCTGCCCCATTTCACCAGCACCGTGATGGTTGATAAGCCATGAAATTTCCATAGTGATTCATGGGGATATGGGGATCAAAAATATGGATTAATAACAATTACGGCTAATAATGATATATGTACATATATATATATTCATATATATATATATATAAAATCATATATATATAATCATATATATATAATCATATATATATATATAATCATATATATATAGTTATAATCATACATATATATATATAATCATATATATATAATAATATATGTATATAATCATATATATATATAATCATATATATATCTATAATCATATATATATAATCATATATATATAATCATATATATATATATAATCATATATATATAACCATATATGTATATAATCATATATATATATAATCATATATATATATCTATAATCATATATATATAATCATATATATATAATCATATATATATATAATCATATATATATATATATATATTTTTATAATCATACATATATATATAATCATATATATATCATCATATATATATAATCATATATATATAGTTATAATCATACATATATATATATAATCATATATATAATAATATATATATAATCATATATGTATATAATCATATATATATATAATCATATATATATAATCATATATATATATAATCATATATATATATAATCATATATATATAATCATATATATATAATCATATATATATAATCATATATATATAATCATATATATATATATTTATAATCATACATATATATATAATCATATATATATAATCATATATATATAATCATATATATATATATAATCATATATATATAATCATATATATATTTATAATCATACATATATATATATATATAATCATATATATATAATCATATATATATATAATCATATATATATATAATCATATATATATAATCATATATATATAATCATATATATATAATAATATATATATATAATCATATATATATATATATAATCATATATATATATTTATAATCATACATATATATATATATAATCATATATATATATAATCATATATATATAATCATATATATATATAATCATATATATATATAATCATATATATATATAATCATATTCATATATATATATAATCATATATATATAATCATATTTTTATTATCATATATATATAATCATATATATATAATCATATGTATATATATATATGCATATTAATGTAAGAGGTTGATAAACATTGCCAGTCTTAGATTCTGCGGTTTTTACGACACATGACCCCTCTTCCGAGATCCGTTTGACTTTCGGGGATCATCCCAATGGTCCTATGGTCCTATGGCTGGTAATGTCAACGACCCCTCAACGAATGGTGGGTACCCTCTGGTAAACATACAAAAAACTATGGAAAATCACCATTTTTAATGGGAAAATCCACTATTTCTATGGCCATTTTCAATAGCTATGTTAGTCATTACCAGAGGGTACCTAAGGTGGGTACCTAAGGTGGGTACCATTTATGACTTGTGAGTGGCATGAAAATTCATCACGAAAAAAAAGGGACCAAAAAAAAGACTTCGTGGTGATGCACCTGGGCTTGAAGAGGAATCATCACAAATATTTCTTCGGATATTTGGATGTGGTTTGATAATCATAATTTGTATCAGGGTTCAGATAAGGGGGGAGGAGTTGTGCAGAGGATTTTGATAGGTACAAGACACAAAGCATAGGGTGCGCAAGTACAAAATACAGAACACAATTTAATTTGACTCGGAAAATAATTCAAAATATGCACTACAAAAACCAATGCATCTGAAGTTGAAAAATAGCTGAAAATCGGAAATGCTAACATGAATTTTCCCAATAACATTTTGTAGTTGGGTCTATGCCATCCAAAGTTCCGACCAACATAATTTCAGTAAACATTTTGGGGGTGACGTCGTGACGTCGAACTAAATCGTACAGATTTTATGGATGCTTCAACTTCCTCAATATGTATATATATATATATGCTAACAACTACAAAATGCAAATGAGATTTTATGTTGGATGCTTCAACTAGCCAACTTGTACAACTACAAAATGCTAATGATATTTTGTGTTGGACGCTTCAACTAACTCAACATATACGACTACAAAATACAAATGAGGATTTGAAAGGAAACAACTACAAAATGAATGCAAATACAAAAAGGTTGGCCCAACTCCACTTTTTTGTACAAAACGACCCCTGGCTGGCAATCTGTACTGTAGCCCAAGTCCTCCCCTTTATGTAGCTGTTATTTGATCCCGGTTTAATTTGTGATATGGGGGGTTCCTCAAATGGGGGTACCCCAAATCATTCATTTTAATCAGATTTTCCATTATAAACCATCCATTTTGGGGTACCCCGCCTTTATGGAAACCCCCATATGGGTCTGAAAATGGACATACCAATTTATGGCCATTCTCATCTCGCCCTCCATTGCTTTCCTGGTGCTTGGAACACTCAAGCTGAAGGGCCTGAATTCTTTCGGAATCAAACTCCGGTTCCGTGAACTCCCCCCAATCATAGATAGTAAATTGGTTCCCTTCCTAGTGGTGGTTAAGATCTGCCCTTAACAAACCAAAAAGTGGTCACCAAAAAGGGGGAGATGGAGGGCTGGTTTTCGTGAGGTGTCAAAGCATCTCCATTGTCCGATGTTCGCTGCATATCATAGCTGTTCATTTCTTTCACATCCCTAAAATCAGTATATTTTTCATTACAGTATATACTTTGGCCGTTTCACCATGTTTCACCCAAAAAAAAAACAAACACCTCCGACACCTCCGTTTTTTTGCACCAAACACTCTCCATCCTCGAGGCGCACTCTTCCTTGTACTCTGCGATCTGCGTTTCCAACTTCTCGATCTCTGCGCTGAGTTCGTTGTTATACTTGAACAAGGAGAAGTTGGTGTCCTGCGGCTTGTGACCATTCCTATTGGACGTCAAGCATTGCTAAACTCAGCATTTTGTGGATCAATAGTTGGCATCTTTCACCTCAAACCACCTCACTGTCCTCGGCATCGATGAAGTTTTGCACCAGTTGATCAATGTCACAAATCCCCGTTGCAGCCTGAAACAAGACACACCTCTGGCAGATTGATGCCAACGCTGATTTTCTTGTCGACTCAAGTTGTCCAAGTTCATCTCCATATATTCATGCATATTCATGTGGCAGTGTGTCAAAACCTTGTACCCCTGTAGTTCACATCAAAATAGCTGGTAAATGGATGTTCATCCCACTAAAAATGGTATTAATAGGTATTGATCCATATCCATGTATGTTCCATATTCTATGGCTGAAATCCATGCGTAGAATCTTGGTGCAATTCCCCCAGTTTCTTGGCGATGATCCGCCTGGATGCGAGCAAAGGCCTCCTCATAACTCGCCACCTGCGGTCGATCCCATGTTGCTGCGTGAAAATTCTGTGGATGAACATATAGAAAAAAACGCTCTATTGATCACCTATTAACATCTATTAACCTATATAATACATGTGTAAATATATATATATATAATTATATATACCAGTCCTCACGCCAAGTCGGAAAGCTGCCGAGGCCGCCCCTTGGGCCGCCCTCTAGCCCCCCCCTTTTTCACGCCCCAGGGGATCCTGTTCGGCCGGGCCTTGTCCTGATTGGAGGTCATGGTCACCAAAGATTCCGTCGTGTGCCAGGTATGCCTGGCCATCGGCCATTGGCCATGACGGATCTCCCTGGATCTCCCATAGAAAAACAAAAAAACACAAAAAACCAACCATACTCCACCATTGAAATTTTGCATCCCCTCCCAGTTTTGGATGCAACTTGAGATCCCAACTTGGTGATTTTCTTCTTGTGTTTGTCCTCCTCCTTTCCTTCACCTCGACGGGATCGATAAATCGACAATCCAGCCAGCCACAAAATACGTATCAAATTGGATGTGAGAAACTGTATGAAACTGTGAAATATATGTCTTTTTGGGGACCTCTAAGAATCTCTTGGATAGATTTCGACGTGATTTCAAGCATAAACATTCCCCCTGGGGATCCAAAGTCGGATCCAGACGCCAGACTAGGACGATTGGGGATCCAAGCCATCTTCCTTGTTTCCGCGCACCTGCCAAGTTTTGCCATCTCTCGGTTGTTTCTTTCATCAGGGGAGGAGAATGTCGGAATGTCCCATCACCCAACTCTTCGGATCATCTACAACCATCAGAAGGGGTGTTTCAATCCGCCAACTCTTGGTGAGACATACTACCACAATCCGCCAAAACGGTACATTATCACCCCCTGATCCTGTTGCCATGGTTGTGTGCCACAAGGATTGTGGGTAAATTTCGAGTGTAGCCAAGATCAAAGTTCTCTCAGCTGGCCCAAGTAATGGATATGATGAACATCCCAGCAGCTGAAGAATTTGTGGAAAGTCTTTCGGGGATAAAATAATCACCAAAATTCTTGCAGAGTTGACTTCGAACTAAAGTGCTGGCAATTTCTTAGGACCACCGAAACCCTCCAATTGGTTTTTCCTTTTGTTTCTTCGAAAGTGATGGGGCAAAACAAACACCGTGTCTTGTTTTTCAAATAAAAAACAGGTCATTGTTTTAAAAGAAAAATTTTACTGTAACATACTGTAACAAATACTATTGCTAATCCTCTGGTTATTTAATATAGTTATGGAAAATGATCCATTTATAGATTTTATGATTGTCAAGCAGAAATCAGTGCAAACAAGTGCAAACCGCAAGCGAATGCAATGGATTTTCTGCCTGTGGTGAACGTAGCTTCGGCTGAAGTACTACAGGGGTTTTGGGCCGATAGGCCATTGCAAAAGAGTGGATCAAGTAGCTTCCATGCCACTTGTTTCAATCAACATTCTTTCAATTTGTTTGTTAGCACGGAGCTGGGGTACTTGGTCCTTGTGAAATACAGTGATCAACACGGGCACTGTACATCCAATCAGTTCGTGTTGATTCGGCAAATCTTGCATGGCCACTGCATTCTCTAGCTTACGCCACACCTTCTCGGTCGGGCTAAGCTCAAATCTGCCAAATGTCGTGCGCAATGGAAATTCTTAAACGCTAAAGCGGGGCTCAGGAGTACAAAAACTTTTCGCAGCGCATGCTACTTGAAGGCCAATTCCAGCAAGAAAATGCCATCCTCTCTTTTCACACAATCCATGCAAATAAGGCATGATGGGATCGTTCCCATCCACAGCGACTCCAGGCATCTCAGCGCTTGCTGACATCTGTGTGATTGGAGATTTGCAGCTGCGCGCCTTCAACACGATGAATTCTGGGCTGGAGCTGATGCTCCAAGTTCCTTTTGAGATGATGGATCTCATGTGACAGGTCCATCTCCTTCGTCCCGCCATCTACCCACATATTCTCTGTTGCTGTCCATTTCAAGGCAGTGTTCGGCTTGCGGAGAGATCACCGTCAGCCAGACATGCAAAGTAGCAACCCTGAGAGTAGGTCTTGGTGATGGATTCGCCGGCATTTGAGCCGGGCCATCACGTTGTACGTTTCCGAGCGCGGCGTCGGAGACCATGACGATTCCAGCCGTGCGATATAATCGATTGCACGAAAAATCAGTTCAAATTTGGAAGTCAATTTGAATGCCTTCGCCAGGGAGTTCGCCCTCAAGATCGTAGAAATCGTGGGCGGGCTCTCTCCTTGAAGTGTTGACACCTGAAAGCCCATATCGAATCGAACTTGTGCAACCAACCATTGGAAGCTTCCAAGCAGTGCTCGAAGTGTCTTCGTCTCCGTCGCATCCAGCTTGGACGATGGATCTGATTTGCGGTGGCGAGGCAAAACTATCTCTGTCTGTCAGGCTCTCATGGTATTCATGCATGCTCAAACAGACAGTTCCATCACTTGCCCTTCTGATCCTTTTGCCACACCAGGTGAAATCAGTCTCACAACTTCCAAGACCTAACTCGGCGCCTATGGCATCCAATGAAGCCTTTCCAGCTGCACCACCTGCGAACAAAAGATCGTCCACATGTGCGACAACTACGGCCTCCAGGATCTTCTCACCAGCATCATTGATGACCCAAAAGCACCGCATTGCAGCATCTATCAAGGTTCGGCACCAACCATGCTCTGCCATGGATCTTGACAAACGGAGCCACCATTCTCTGGGGGCGTCCGCCAGCACAAATATTCCTTTCAACACTCAGCAAAGCTGACCAGGTGTCAAAGGAATCGGCGGATTGCGCCTCTCATCCACACCACAAAGGTAGAGCTCTCTTCTGAGGTACGGATCTCCCTTCAAAAAGGCGCTTTTCACATCTGCAGCAATCAGCATCCAATGTGTAAAGAAAGCAGCCAAGGAGAAAAGAAAATGTTGAGCCATCCATGAACCAGTTGAGGCATCAGATCGGAGATTGCCTTCCAAGTCGCTTTTGTCCTTATAGCCTGGCACAACGATGTGGCTGCTTGCCTTGATAGGCAAAGGATGAGATGCCGTGCGAAGTCCATAATGTTTGTCCGTCAGAACGAAATTCGATCCAGTTCCGGGCATCGAGCCAGATCCTTTCGGACTTGCATTGATTCTTGCATGGACAACACTTGGATTGCATTGTGGTCAACGTAAGCATTCCATCCTTGGACAGTAGCGTCACGCCATAGAGTCTTCTTTGCAGGAAACAGCTGGGTCCAATGATACTCTTTGCGAGAAGCTTGTATGGTCAGAGCATCAGAACAACCATCTTCTGCTGCACCACAAGGGGGTTGAGAACCCTACTCACGCATGAGCTCCCAATCACGCTCGCACAATAAAAAACATCTTCCATCCAAGGTACAGGTACCGTGGTCATACTCCAAGCACTCCTATCCAGCTCCACCTCAACTTGCAGTCGAAGTAGGGGATGTGCACCTGGACCAGATTCAACTACATTGCATCAAAGTTGCTCCCATGTCATGGTGAAAGCTTCAAAGGCAGGTTTCGCTTCCACAGGTCCAGAGTCTGGCGGACCGGCATCATCCCGAGCAACCTCACCTGCTCGTGAAGGACGCGCCAACTCTTCAGAAGCAGCACGCTTGACACCACGTTCAGTGTCCAAAGATCGAGCTCTGGCCATAGAGGATTGCAATGACGTAGTGCTTGGCAATCTCGAGCGCCCACGTTCAGGCTGTTGATCTGGCATGCAACATTCAAATTCTGCGTGTCAGAACCAAATTGAGAAGCCACATCTGCAAGCATCGACGATTGTTGCCTTGTGGTTGTAGAGCTGCCACAATCTCAGAGTTGGACAAAACAGGAGGTGCAAGGACAGCAGTGAAAGGAGCTGGTGCTGCTGCCCATCAAGACCATCATCCAACGATTCAGGCTGTTGCGCTGGCAAAGCATCATCGGCAACAACGTCACGTTGTGCTGCTTTCAGCACATCATCTATTGCAGCCTCCCAAGAACCAGCAGCAATCTTCTCAAGTGACGATGCCTTCCGGACATGTTCCATAGGGCACTTGCAGAGCTGGCCGCGAAACGACACAAAACAACTTGCAGCAAACCCAGTGCCGTTGGCACCTTCTATTGCAACAAGTAGCCCAGGCCATGCCATCGTCGTAGTTGAAGTCGACGCCCTGGACATCCACTGGCCATCTCTTTCTTGCTTTGGTACTTCTGTGCTCTCCAAAAGAAAACAAGATCACCAGGCTGTGGGGCATCTTCTGCAGTGGATCTTCTGGAACGGGCCAACTCAGCTTGACGAAGACCTCGACTGTAATGAAGTCGCACCATTGCCACTCTGGCCGTCTCTCTAATCGCCGCCTGCCGGGCCATTGATGCATCAGCTTCCAAAAGTGAGTGCTCTGCCGGATGTCCAGAGAAATTGTTCAAGACATCACCAGCAAATCGAGGATTGCGGCCTGCGACAAGCTGCAAAGGGCTGATGCTGCTCTCATTGGGGTCAGTGCTGTAGGCTGATACAGCTTCACCAACTGCCTCTTGAATCTCTGACAAGGTGCTCACAGCATGCGTTTGGCATATGGCTCCTGTGATCGCCTTCAAGGTTCCACCTGACCTTTCAGTATTATCCCATTTTCCCACGGTGCACCGACTCCTATGTGATATAGGTAGATTGATTTGGAGTCGCACCAATCACCATAAGCAGCAGAAATAAATTCACGTCCTTGGTCTGCTACAAGTGTGTGAGGAGGCCCCATCAGTGGAAACCACTGGACGGTCATGACATGAATCACTGCCGCACTTGACTAGTCTTCCAATTTTCAAAACTCTCGCAGCTTGAGATCGGGAAACGTGGTCTGTGCAGTGAGCCACAACGTATTGCCTTCGCAATGAGTCCTCCAAAATCACCAAATCCAAATGCACCTGCTGACCAACTTCGCTTGTTCTCTTTGAGCGTAGCCACCACCGGTCGAACCTTGGCCTGCAAAATGGCCACTGTGTCCTTCGGTTCCACCTCCACATAGATCAAATGTGCCAAGCGAACCAAGTCGTCCTTGTGAGTGGGCAAACCCCCACGAGGACCAATCAACTGTCTGGCCAGTTGTGTTCGGTCTTCCTCTTGCACTTCCTTTTGAACTTTGGCCTTCATTTCTTGGATCGCCTCCATCTTCAAACGCTGTTGCTGGCCACGCATGGTCTTTGTCACAAGAAAACTGTTCAGCAGGGAGTCTTCCAAGAATGCAAGGCGCCCGCCAACTCGATCTCAAAATCGTTGAAGCTCCAGGATACTGTTCTTGGCTGTATGTACTTTGGCTTCCAATGCCAATTCATGGTGAGCACGAGGAAGAACAGCTTGGACTGCACTGTAGATACAGATGGGTATGGATAGGGCAAGTAGCGCAAGCAGGAGCGCGCCACCACCCACAATAGCAAGCTTTGCTCGTACCATTGACGCGTTCCAAGCAAACGCATGATGAACCTCCTCCATCGGTACGGAGCAAAGGCTTGCCGACATTCGGCCACCAGGGTCTTTTGAGCCACAAGCCACAAAGTCGAGTCTGGGCCATAAGCACAGGGAGCAAGGCCGCTTGCTGAGCTTCCACTGCCAGCACGAGCACCAGGACGTCGTATAGGATGTTGACGGGGAAATTGTTGCTTCAGAGAAGCTGACATCTTTTGAGCCCAGCCGTCGCATTAGAGATTGGCTTCGTGTAAGCCCATCAAGGTTTCGCTGGCATATATTCCACTTGCTGTCAAATGGTGCTCATGCTCAACAACTGCATCACTGGAGATTGGACGACCTGATAACCCATCAGATATACGACGTTTCAACCAATCAACTGCTTCCAACTTCAACTCTATGATATTGTCCAAAGCACATTTTCGCCAACTTCCACCATCAAGCCTCTGCCAACGCAACGGCAAAACGGCAGCATGAAGTGACCCACTGCCATCTGGTCTCCAGCCTTTGCGTTTGCGAGTTGAGAAAGGTGCACTCCAACGTTCTGTTGGCGAAATGCAGCACAGCCCCTACTGAGTCCAAGAAATCTCGGCCCAATAGGCATCCCAGAAATGCAATGGGCACAACTGAAATCCAAATGAGCATCACCTTCCTAAAACACATGCTGGCCCCGAAAGCGCTTTGAAGAAGTGACCAAACCACCATTTCCAAATTTAAACCGCTCTTGTTCATCAGCCGTGAAAACCAAATCTACCACATGAGGAGGAGCCAATTGTGCAAGTTTGGCCATGTATGAATCCATCCAAACGGGCCCACAGCAAGTTCGATTGCATGCAGAGTCCAACGCCCCAACGTGGAACTTGTCCTCGGAGAGAGCCTGAGCAGAAGCAGCTCTCAACTGGCCATCTCGCTGAATGCTTTGGGAAAGTGCTTCATGCAATGGAACTGAAAGACGATGAACAACTGACGCTTCATGGGTCTTGGGTTCAATGGTATTGGGGATCTCGACAGCACCAGGTGATGGGGTAGATGTCAAAGAGGATGAAATGGCCAACTCTGCCACTTGTTTTGCTTTCGATTTTGGTGCAGAAGCGCTGTTGCGTCCCAAACCAGCACCTGGCATGGTGCATTCCCTATCTCCAGCCCAATGGCCGTGCATCCCACAATCAAAGCATGCATGCTTCCCAGGTGCCTTCGAGACGCAACTTGACCAGTCTTTCCATTGCCCTTGCCATCACCAGAGCGGCCATGCCACGATCCTTTCGGATCTCTTGCAGGCGGCTTCTCGCCTCTTTCATCGTGACTAAAGCCTCAGCGGCCTGTTCTCAAAATTCCGCTCTAAACATTCCAAATCTTCGCCTGGAAGCCCCATCTCTTCGGCCTCTTGGAGTTCAGCCGCAAAGCATCCAGCCTGAGTTTGGAGAATGTCCTCCAATGCAGGCTTCACAACAGCAGTCTCATGTTGAGTCTCAGCAGGAATCATCTCTGGCTCGTCTTCCTCTCCATCCTCAGGGACTTCAGTAATCATCACTCTTCGAGCCGGATTGTAAGACGCTGCACTGCCACGACTGAACGGTCTAGAAAAAATTCGATGATGCCCTGCTAAATGTTGAACCAGCACTTGAAGACGCTGATGGTGAACCCTGATTAGACTGTCGTGCTCCAAACGTGCGCTTGATGGTCAGCTTCGGTCGGAACATGGGGTCTGACATGTGGAGGTCCTTGAACAACCTCACTGTTTCAGTCTCAATTGTCTGATAATCCTCCGCACCTTGCGATGCAGTCTCAAGCAACTGCTTGCGCAAAGGATCAAGTCCAAGCATCTCCTTATAATACCAACCAACCTCAGAGGACGGCAACTGCACCTGTTCAGAGCGAAGATCTGCCACAACAGATCGAAACCGTGTAGAAAACTCAGAAACTCTCTCTCCAGGTCTGCGTTGAGTCCCAAGATAAAACTGTGACCTCACCTCGCCCTTCGTATCCAGCGCAGTCATTCCATTAATGCCCTCTAGAGCTTGCATCAGTTTATTCAAGCCAAACAAATAGTCTTCCTGGAGTCTTCCTTCTCCATCTCAAAGACTTCACCACTATCTGGGTCAGTGATGGTCTGAGCCGGACGATACTGCAAATCCTCTGGAGGGAACTCTTCACCACGCTGCCTAACAATCCCGGTCTGTCTAAGCAAGAACCGAGCCGCTAAGTTGTACTTCTTGGTGCTCTGCAGGTCCAGCGACGAGACCCACAATTTCATTTCACGTTGGAAGGCCCTCCACTTTGTTGGAGCACCGTCCCATGTTGGAACTTTCGCCCAAGCACCCGATCCTTTCTCCTCGCTATTCTCCGCCATGACTGGTCTTTCACTCCACAAGACAAATGCCAAATTCCTTCAAAAGCAGCAAATATCAAAGAAGTATGAATCCACCAGTCAGGGAAAATGCAGACGATCGGGTCAAGCACCGTGCACGATGACACTCGCAGAGCAGCATTCGCAACGCTTGTTACTCAAAGTCAACCGAACAAAATGTCACACAAAATTCTGAATTGATTGCAAGACACTAGATGCTCTGGCCCTTGCATCGCAACGCTAGCTCCGGTGCCACTGTCAAGCAGAAATCAGTGCAAACAAGTGCAAAGCGCAAGCGAATGCAATGGATTTTCCGCCTGTGGTGAACGTAGCTTCGGCTGAAGTACTACAGGTTTTTTTTGGGGCCGATAGGCCATCGCAAAAGAGTGGATCAAGTACCTTCCATGCCAATTGCTTCAATCAACAATGACAATGATTATAAACATTGTGTTTTACCTCTTAAACATTGTTATTTTCCAGTTCGCTGCGTTAAATAACCAGAGGGTAATAACGATAATAACAACACCATACAGTACCAGCCAAGGTTCTCCACGAATTATCACAAAAAAATAAAGATGTATCGATTTCCGGCACAAGTTTGGAAGCCACCATTCTGCACGCAGAACTGAAAGGATGGGTATGATCTAACCTGTCAAAACATGGAAAAACCGTGGACAAAAAACACACTTGGATTCCTCGAAATTCGGGCATAGGGCCATGGTCAAGGGAGCGTTTCAACCGCCCAGTTTTCCAGGTTCGGTCCCCCTGTCCGTTCTGTCCCCCACCTTGGTGCGCATGAACTCCTTCATACCTTGGTCGAACGTGAAGGATGTGGAAGAAAACCATTTTCGCACAACGAAACATGTGTCACTCCTGGAATATTCACCATGATGATCCCATAGACTTCAATGGTACCCAATATAAATCAACAGCCTACAATGTGAGGCCCCCGGCCACGATAGCGTTCAGTTGCTTCAAAAAACTCCAATGTCACTATGGTTTATGGCATTTGTAACGAACTAGTTACTGGGGCGAATCTAAACCATAAACCATAGTTATTGGAGTGAATCCTGTAGTTATTGGATAAACCATAAACCATAGTTACTGTAACTATAAACCATAGTCCAATATCGTATTTGTACCCTCTGGTAATTTAACATAGCTATGGAAAATGGCCATTTATAGTGGATTTTCCCATTAAAAATGGTGATTTTCCATTGCTATGTTAGTTTACCAGAGGGTAAACCAACAAGCATATCCTGGGGGCCTCACATTGTATGAGTCCTATGAATCCAAGTGACGCTTGTCGTTCTCGATGAGGCGGCCCAACTCTCGCCATTCCTGGTGGATTTCATTGGTCACCAAATGGGAAGTTCACCAGGAAAACGATACGTTTGTATATAATATATATATATATTATATATATAATATATATATATGTGTGTGTGTATACTATTGTATACTGAAAACCAATCAAACATCTGGAGTTAACATGATTTACCAACAAGACTGTTGGAAACGAAGCAACAAAATCGGGATTTGAATGGATTTGAAGTTCAACCATTTACACTACCCAACAAACATTTAAGGACTTCAAGATGTTTCGAATGCAACCTGCGAAACGTGGCAGCTTTAATTTTTTGCTTGGCAACCCCAACGGTCCTAGGATTTCTATCCATTTCATGGGCTCAGTGTGTCCGGTAACCTGGCTACAAAGAAATATGAGGCTTCCATAAATGAGGCTATCCTAAAATGGATGGTTTATTTCATGGAAAATCCTAAAATCACATGGATGATAACTAGGGGTATACCCCATGTATCGACTCTTTTTGGAAGATCTTCCTCCATTTTCTCAAAACCGAGGCTACCTGGCTACCTCAGTTGCCAATCTGCTTCTTTCCCGCCGCCCAATGGCCCAGTCCTTCTCAAATTCAGCATGCTCTTTGTCTGCTTGCTGCTTCAAAGAGGCCTCGGCACCATGCGGCAGCATGCGGCAGCATGATGCACAAATTGTCTCTGTTGAACGGATTGAATTTCAACGTGGCAGTGTGTCAAAACCTTGTACCCCTGTAGTTCACATCAAAATAGCTGGTAAATGGATGTTCGTCCCCCTAAAAATGGTATTAATAGGTATTGATCCATAGCCATGTGATTTTTCAAGTTGTCTCAAGATGTTTCAAGATTTTTCCCAATTTCTTCAAGATTCATCCAGATGTTTTTACGACTTTTCCGCGGAAATCTGCCAACCTTCCCCAACCTTCGGTGGGGCCCCCGGGCCATCTGCGCTTGAGCGCTGTCGCGCGCCTCGTAGGCCGCATTGGCCTCAGAGATAGACCGATAGACCAGGGGAGTTACCGAAGATCTTCAGATCTGTGAACAAATCATTTGAATCCTTTATGTTTATATATGAATTTTCTGGGATAGATAAAATCGACTTGACTTTTCTATAGATACTTTTTATGACTTTTCTGGGATAGATAAAATTGACTGACTTTTCTGGGATAGATACTCTTATGACTTTTCTGGGATAGATACTTTTGACCAAAGATCTTGGGATTTAAATGATGATTGGCCCAGATAAAATGTTGAGATCATTTGACATAGTAACAACCATGAGGAAGCGCCAGGCGGAACCAATGAACAACGCCCGAGCTTTCCCACAAAACTTCTGATATCAGATGACCAACAAAAACTGGCCATCTTGTGGTTCCCCAGGTGGCTTCGGCAAAGTCAGCGAAAAAGATCTCAACCCACCAGTCTATGATGGTGATCTGCGGTGGATTGCCACAGAGGAGGTGAGTCGTATGCCAAAGAGAGGAGGTGAACGCACAGAAATCCAACCACCAACAACTGGCTGCATTTCTGTAAAAATAGGCTACCCGGCTACCACTAAATCCATCATTTTCTCATGTTCCCTCTTGCGGAAAATTGTGGTATCCACCAATCCACCATTCAGATCCCCACCTGCTCGATGATATTGGCCATCTCTTTCTTCTTCTGCTGCCTGGGAGGGAAGCCACGTGGCGACTTCGGCTAGAAATGGTGGGTCGCCAAGCCCATTTCATGTGCCAAAAATACTCCTTTGAAGGTTTGAGATATCCTCTTTGGAAGTTTGATCAAAGTGAGGATGCACGTGGATAAACTATGGGTTCAGAATAGTTTTTGGATTTTTTTTTTGACTCAGGTTTTGGATTTTTTTTGCTTTAAATTTGTTTTTTTTTCCTGGTACCATTTGCCTTGTATTTGCAACAGTTTGGAACTAGAATCTGTCATTTTGCATGGTATTTGCTACGTTTTGGTATGGTTACTTTGCATTTTGCATGGTATTTGCTACATGCTGGCATGGTTACTTTGCATTTTGCATGGTATGTGCTACATTTGGCCATGTTCGCCTTCCATTTTGAATGGTATCTGCCACGTTTTGGCACTTCAACCTCTCATTTACATGGTATTTGCTACATTTTGGTACTTCAAACGTTCATGTGGATTTCTTGAGAGTTTCTTGAGGTTTTCATTTAGGGCTTCATTTAGGGTTTCATTTAGGGTTTCACTAGGATTTCATGTAGGATTTCGTTTGGGGTTTCATGTAGGGTTTCTTTAGGGTTTCATTTAGGCTTTCATTTAAGGTTTCTTTAAATTTAGAGTTTCTTTAGAGTTTCATTTAGGGTTTCATTTAAGGTTTCTTATCAGGATTTCTTATCAGGATTTCCAAACGTTCATGTGGGTTTCTTTGGGGCTTCTTTGGGATTTCATTTAGGGTTTCATGTATGGTTTCTTTAGGGTTTCATGTAGGGGTTCTTTAGGGTTTCATTTAGGGTTTCATGTAGAGTTTCATTTAGGTTTTATGTAGGGTTTCTTACCAGGATTTCTTATAAGGAGTTTCAAACGTTCATGTGGGTTTCTTTAGGGTCATTAGGGTGTCTTTAGAGTTTCATTTAGGGTTTCATTTAGGGTTTCATTTAGGGTTTCATTCAGTGTTTTTTAGAGTGCCGTTTAGGGTTTCTTTAGGATGCCATTTAGGGTTTCATTCAAAGTTTCTTTAGGGTTTAATTTATGGTTTCTTTAGGGTTAATTTATGGTTTCTTTAGGGTTCATTTAGGGTTTCATGTAGGGGTTTCTTATCAGGAGTTCTTATCAGGATTTCTTTAGGGTTTCTTTGGGTGTCACCTGGGTCGTTAGGGTTTCATTTAGGATACAAACAGGAGAAAATAAAGCAAAAGAAAAGAAAAAAAACAAGAGGCAGTAAAGACAGGAAGCAGAGAAGCAGAGGAGCAGGAAGTAGAGCAGCAAAAACACATGACTAAAGAAAAAAAAAATGTAGAACAGTAGAAGTAGAAAGGCAAAAGCAGAAAAGCAGAGAAGCAGAAAAGAAAAGAAGCAGGTAAACCAGAGAAGCAGAGAAGCATGACGGGCAGAGAAGCAGGAAAAGCAAAAAGCAGGAAAAGCAAAAAGCAGAGAAGCAGAAAAGCAGAGAAGCAGAAAAGCAGAGAAGTAGACAAGCAGAGAAGCAGAAAAGCAGAGAAGCAGAAAAGCAGAGAAGTAGACAAGCAGAGAAGCAGGAAAAGCAGAAAAGCAGAAAAGCAGAGTAGACAAGCAGAAAAGCAGGAAAAGCAGAAAAGCAGAGAACCAGGAACCCAAAAAAAAATCCAAAACCTGCCGCGAAAAAAAAAATAACTCGCCCTCCATAAACTATCCCAAAGAAGTGTCATCTTGAGTTCCAGTAACCTGGGCATGTCTGATGTTGCCCAATACCCGGGGGATTGCCTTAGTCCTTGACCGTGTCATTCTGAGTCTTTGGATGGACTGATGGCGTCACAAATCAGGATGCAGCAAGCAGCAAAAATATCAAAAATGGGAAAGACACATTTCATGATTTCATCATCACATGTACTCCAAACAAATAGTGTGTGTATACCATGTTTGGGTCATGTTTCTGGTGAATATCACCATATATGGATATATGTGGCAGTGATATATAGTGTGTATATATATATATACAGTATATCTATATATATAGGTATTTTGCAATCCTTAAACCCATGGGTTTTACGAAAATGGTCGAGGTTTGGGCGTCCGGACAACTCGTTTTCCAGCTTCCGGTAGATGTCGTCAAAGACCTAGGTCGCTCCCACTGGCTTTCGTGGGAGGACTCCTGAAGTTGCTCGACATGGTTTGTATCTGCGAGTTGTCTTCGAATATTGGGTAACCGGGTATGGTTCATATGGATTCGATGAGTCAAAATACACCAAAATCCTTCTGTTCACACCAAAATCGCTGGTAGTTTTGGATGTTCATCCAAGATAAAAAATATTAAAATAGCTTTGGATCCATGCCCATGTCGGAGTGGACCCTGACGACCCTGACGACCCTGACTTCAGAAATATGATCACCGACAAACAGAGGTCCCCCCTTGGCGTACGTGGCTCCCCAACTAGTCTAAGTCCAAGATCCCGGCCACACGTTCCCGTCGCAGGGTATCGATCCTGAGAGTGGCGCGCACTTATCCTGTGTGCATTTCAGCCTCTCGTTTTCTTGGGATAAAAAAATGACGCAAAAACTCACACACAATACAAACGCTCCAAGCATCTCCAATCCTATGTTTCGGCTTATGTGGTGGTTCATTGATCCCCAGTTCAGATAGCTGGGGCCCAACCCCCAGAGCAAGCCACCCTGGGCCATCCCTACTGCTCACGCAAATTGCGGTTCGCCGCGATGGCTTCATTGAACTTCTGCAGGCCCTGATGGCGTAAACCATGGTCACCCGGTAAACCAAGGATAGTCGAAACCATAAGATTACCCTCTGGTAAACTAACATGTCCTTCTAGAAATAGTTGATTTACCTATTCAATATGGTGAGTTTCCATATAAATCCCTATTTTCCCATGGCTTTCCTATGGTTTTCCTAAACGTTTACCAGAGGCTACCAGCTACACAAGCTGTTCCCAGCATCGCTTCCGCCAGTTTTTGCCGGGATTTCCGATCCGCCAATCCCGCCTTGTCGAGCCGGTTTTCTAAGATGCGAATCTGCTTGGCAATGGCCTCGCACAAAGTTTTCACATGGTCAAAAAGAAAAAGGATCTTACATTGGATTACATGATCTTAAATTTCGAATCCCATTTCAAGAAATGCGATGGTTTTTTGTTGCTTGCGACATTCATCTGGGATTAGAGATGAAGAAAACATGACGCCCAGCCTTAGAGTTGTCCAGCGCTGCGTTGACGCCACCACTCTTAGCCATCTCCTGTGACTGAAATCACAATGCAACGGTGTCTAAAGAATGCCATTGGGGTTATTCTTTGGGGATAAAAATGGAGATGAAAACCAAGCATTGTCATGATAAAATAGGGGTACAATTGGAATTTCCCCTGCAGTTGCGGCTCATTTTTATGGCTGTAACCATGGCAAAACAACCCCGATAAGTTGGGTTTGAGGAAGTGCACCCGCGCAAGCGCGGTAACACGAAGAAACTGGGGATACACCCTTGATTGTGGTAAAGAAGTATGATTTTTTGCTGGGATATAGTACGCATGTCTGTAAAATGTGCGTGTGTGTATATATATATACAATTATATACATAAACATAGTACAACCAGTAGGAATCTGGAGTATGAATTCGAAAAAGGTTTTTGTGTTTAACAAGTTTAACCTGCCAGAACCTACCAATGTTTTTAAACCAAGAAGTCTTTACTTTGTTGGTGTGATTTGTCAACGTGTCTTAAAGAAAGAAGACAAACTGCCCATACAACCAGAGTTTAGGATCTAAGTTACTCAATCATACTTGAACCCTAAATTCCCGATCGACCATGAGTTTCTTTCTCATAATTGAATACGACCCACATTTCATGACAATCAAATCCCATTTATTAATTATCATGCTGAAACTCCCATCATCGTCCAACCCTCACCATCACTTATCAACCATTATCAACCTTCCAAAATACAAATACATCTTCTAATATCTTCTAATATCTTCTAATATCTCTTTTAAAAAAAAAATGATACTAAAATCATCTAAATCAAACTTCAGACACAAATCCTCCCGAAAACGGCAACCTCTCGCAGCTCAAAGATGCGCCGCTGGGTGCTGTCCAGCCTCGGACGGTCAACCATCAATTCATATGGCGGGTTTACCACATTGCTTTACCGACAGTCTTTCAGATGATATGATAATGATATGATAATGATCATAGTAATGGTGATGATGATGATGATGACGACGACGACAATGATTAGTATAAGAATGACACAATATGGTGTTTCAAAGAAATGAACGAACATTGCCATCGGTGACTTAATGGTGGTGTGATCATGATGATCATGATCCCCCGCCAGAAGGACTCACTTGTGTGACTTAATGCTAAACAAAAAGTTACAGTCCAAACAGGCAAAAAAAGCTGAGTGTATTGCCATTTTTAATGGGAAAATCACCATTTTTAATGGGAAAATCAACTATATTGCCCATTTGAAAGCATTTTAAACAGTGTTCGACCAACATGAGGAACGGTTTTACCTGCACATTTCTGCTTCAAGACCAGGTTTGGGTTCACTAGTGAACCAGATTAAATCACATAGCTCAAGGCAAGAAGTATGTTAAAATCCAGCATTTGTGTTGATGAAATCATATCAACTGCAAATACCCGATTTCAAGGTACAGTATGGAGTATGCGTCAAAACGCTGGTACTCTGACAAACCCTGAAGTAGCTGGCAAATGGACGTTCATCACCACAGCTATCACATATTTATCATATTTATTGTATAATAGCGTTTGACCCATTCCATCCCTTTCCTATATTTAAAGTTCCATGATGGCCTTGGTCAGCCTCGTGCCTGGTTGGTTTAGGTAACCCTGAAGTAGTCCGAAAACCGAGAAAACGCGGAATCGCCCAGGCACTTGTCTTGAAGCCTCTGAGCTTCGTTGGCCTGAGCGGTCGAGGTGTCAAGTGTTGGATGTGGAGAAAAAATATTAATGTTGGTAGAGCAATAAAACAATATATACGTGTATATATATATATGTATTTATTTACTTATTTATAAATTGTTATTATATGTTACTACATGATGTTATCCCATGATTATCCCTATAATGTGGCTAAAACAATGCCATCTGCACCATCCCCCAGTCATCACCATAAATACATAGGTGCTATAAACTTACCATTCCCAGTCGACTGGGTGGTAAACGTTTTACCTTGTTTTACCCACATAAAACAGGGAATCATGGTTTTTGGCCACAATCTTTTGGTGGCATTCTCGCTGATTCTGTTCATTAATCAGTGGGGCCATTGATGGTGGGCTTCGGATGGAGAACGAAACAAAGCAACTACGTACGATATAAGCAACATGTCTTTTTTGTATCAAGCAAAACAGGTTGAAATAGGGATACCATGGGGAACCTCTAACATGACAAGACAACACAATGGATGTTTCTCGGCCCGGCCTCACCCTCTAACTTCATTTGGAGGGTGTCCTTCTGCTCACTCCTCAGTAGCACAAAAGGTTCTTGTGGCCCGGTAACCCGGTTGAACCCATTGGAATTCTCCCTGGATCCGGGAGAGCCGTCAAAAAGGCTCTGGGAGATGAAAAAGAAATCAACAAATATATATATATATATAAGATTATATAAGTAGTACACCATATCTTATCGTGTTTTTTCCTTCTCAATCAATTGGTGTAAGCGAACATCTACGGGAAAACCTGTCATGTCATGGGAAAGTCCATGGTGTCAATCGTAGATTTTCCCAAACCAATCCGTTGCAATTTAGATCTAAGAGGTGGGCAATCGAGCAATGGTTTCCTGCTGCATCTTCGCTTCTGCCTACGCCGCGAGCCCTATCTCCCCCAGAAATCCCCAATGGCCCCCTACCAGCACGAGACATGGCGTCGAGAGGCCTTGATCTCATCATGATGTACTAAGGGAGAAATGAAGAAAGAGTGATGGTGGTATCCAATCATCAATATATGTAAATAGTATGTTTGTCAATATGTTAATTAAATTGTAGATTGATATGTATATTATATGAATATTATTATATAATGGGTATCTTAAATCTCAACATGTATCTTAATATGTACATCGGCATGTATATTAATACGCATACTCATATGCTTATGAATATGTGTATTCATATGTCTATTAATACGTATGTATATTACTATGTATACTAATATGTATATTGATATGTAATTTTTTTGCGTATCTATATATATATATCATTGTATATCAATTTGAGTACTATAAATTTTGATGTGTACCTTTATGATCCTTTATAGTAGAAATGGTAATGTAGATGTAGATCAATGATTTGGGTATGGATCAATACCTATGAAAATACCATTTTTAGGGGGATGAACATCCATAAATCCCAGCTATTTTGATGTGAACTACAGGGGTACAAGGTTTTGACACACTGCCATTTCTGGACAATATCCATCTCCATCCATCTCCACCAGCTGCCGGGTCCCGGCCTGCGTACCAGTGCTGGATCTGGTTTCATTCAGCTCGGCCTGCGATGTCTTCGTTTCACGAATGAACGGGAAGCCACTTCACCATAGCAGTTTTACCGTTGATAGCCTCTGGTAAACTAACAATTCACTATGGAAAATCACCATGTTTAATGGGAAAATCCACTATAAATCACCATTTTCAATAGCTATGTTAAATTACCAGAGGGTAGCAAAAGATTCAAGTACTGAAGATTGCTAAAGTATCTCATCACCAAGCTTGACCCAAATCCACGGAACCAAAAAGGAAAGAAGCCCCGGTGGAATTGCCAACTGAGAAACTGGAGAAACGGGTGCCCTGGGTTTTGGTTTGTGCCACCGTTGGAAGTGTGAGGAATCTTTCCGGGAAGCCACAACACGTAGACGTAGACTCCAGTTTCTTTTCATGTCTCTCTATTTGGAGCTTGGCAAGAAAATAGGTCTACCACAATCCCCAAAATTGAAAAGTTGGAAAGGAAAAAAGGAACTAATATCTCCCATTCAGTTCGATGATTTTCCCAACATTTCCCAACTATAAACTTCATTTCGTGCCGGGATTTGCCCTTGCCACATTTGATTACACAGGGGTTACAAGTTGATTTATAAACCCGTAAACCAGTTCGAAAAAAATTGATATATCTACCGTAGACAGCTCAGAAATGTTCCTTCCGATTGACAGGCAAGGATCGAACAGCAAGCCCCGGATCGAACCGCCGGCCTTCATCTTCCGATTCTCGCGCGTGAGCTTCTCGATCGTGGCGCGCTGCTTGCGGATGGTGCCTGGTGGATCCAAGAAATGCGAAGGGTCAATCGATGGGGCGATTGAAAGATGGCTGAAATATAAGAAAATCATAGGACAAATATAGGAAAAGATTGGCAAATCCTCGAACTAAATGGAGGTTTCTAGCCGGGAAAATCAACTATAAATTATGGATTGTCAAATACCTGTACAGGAACCAAATATGAAACCAGAAACTGTTGTTGTTCTTGTGGAAGCGAGTGTTCGGTGTTTGACAAATCCAATTCTTGGGCTTCATAAGACTGAAGCCTAGGAACTTGCAATATAGAGTCACGAAAATGTTCTGTGGAAAGTCAATGTTCAGTGGACAAGTCGTTTTGATCTCCTTTTTTTCCGGCTTCAAAGTTAGTGTTCAGGATTGCTTATGTTCACCTCTTTCCAGAGTTTTTGGTGGTTGTAAAGAAAACATTGGCTCCCATAATTAAAATAACGATATGAATTAGTGCTGTTTAACCTTGACGTGCAACTTCATTAGTGGATATTACCTAGTGGGTTATAACCAAGAGCTATACCACTCTCGATTCGCAACGCCGCAACGCCGCCTTGCGAGTCTTCGCTGCAAGCGCGCTTGTCATTCTCCTTGGCGACACAGAAAAAAGCCCAGTGGTAACCCCTGGCCCTGCACCTGCTAGTCATTTAAGGCAAGTTGAGTAAACCTTCATGATATGAGGGCTTTATATGTTTTTATCCATAATATCCCTATTTCAATGGTGATATCCCAGTGATATCCCTATTTCAATGGTGGCTTTGAGGTGAATCACCCCATTCGAAACCAACTCTTGGGGGATTAGGATCCACCGGGTCAAAGCTCATCGGATGATGCGAGATGATCCCCTTGGTTGGATGGTTTGTGGCAGGCTTTACCGAAAAAGGTACCATCTGGTTATGACATTCACAGTTCGCCATAGAAAATCACCATTATTTTTAATAGGTAAACCATCTATTTCTATGAGCCATGTTCATCCATTTTCCATGGCTATGTTAAATAACCAGAGGGTAACCATTATTGTCAGTTGTTAACCACTATTAACATCTATGAACCATAAAATATTCACCACAAAATTCAGCACGATGCAATGCTCGTTTGTCCACGTCAAGCGGCGAGGACACGAAACTTCCGCTGCAGCTCCGCGATCTCTTGCTCGATGGGTTTCCTCCAAACGAAGGGCCAAGGGAAGGCCCAGGCCCAACCCACAAAGCGTAGAAGAAATGCGGCATGGGGATATCATGGGGATAGTAGTGGGTACAAGGGGGGAAGAAATGAAAATATCATGGGAAGATAATGATAACAATGGGGATATCATTGGGATAATGCTGGGATAACGGTGGGATCATACGGGATGTTTTTTTGGGCTTTTGTCGAATATCATGGCCCATGCGCATCAAACCTCCACTAACACATGGGTCTAAAAACGGAGGATACCAACAATGGGGTATTGAACATGCACAAGTTTTCTGGAGGGGTGTCCCTAATTTTTTCGACAGACCCATGTTCTTCATGGCGCGGGCATTGATATAACTACCGCACCATGACAGGGGGCTTGATTTGCCGAAGGGATGACGCACCCCCCAGCACCCCTTTTCTCAGTACGGTGGCACCATACTTTTTTCGTCACATCAGGCGGGGCGGGAAAAGTCACATCATCCCCATGTCACAGCGGCGATACAGAAAAGTCACATCAGGTAGTGGAAAGTCACATCATGGAAGAAGAATCACCATGGCACACAGCCTGTTTCATCTACAATAATACATATATATATATATATACACATATACCCAGAAGTGGCCGAAGCATTGCGCACAGCAGGGAAAATGACAGATGCTTTTCTGAAAAGGTTCATATGTGTAAAGAATCCCAAGGGAATGATTGGAAAACTACTGATACCCATATCATCCCGTCAGATTGAAATCCTACTGGTACAGCGCCCATTTGGCACAGCCTGTTTCATCCGTACTTGGAGATTTTGAAGGGCACAAGTCAATACAGCAAGCAAGCAGCAACCAGTGTATGCCCCTTGAATGAATGATTAATTACAAGTGCTAAAAAATTGCCGCAATACAAAAATTGAAACAAAAACCCTCTGGTAATTTAACATAGCTATTGAAAATGGCCCATTGGGTTCGTTGATTGACCCATTAAAAATGCTGATTTTCCATCGCTTTTTGTATGTTTACCAGAGGGTAAATGTCAGGATCTCCGAAACTTCAAGAGGTTGGTTTCAGTGGAAACTCCGCTGCTCGGCCTGTCTTCATCCTTCTTCTTCTTGAACATGGCCTCAAAGCATGAAATTTTCGCGGAGAAATGGAGAGTTCCTAAGTCATGGGGGTACCCCCAAATCATCCAGCTATTTCCGATGGATTTCCCATGGATTTCCCATGGATTTCCCATGAAATATTCATCATCCAGCGAGTTTGGGCTATCCCTCATGATACCCATTCTTCAAAAAAAACTCCATATAATATACATATATATATACCCATACATACAGTAATTATTTCAGTTGATTTTCCATTATGGAAACCATTGGATCCCAGTTACTAAATATAAACCATAAATGGGATGCTGGATCCTATTGGATTTATAAGCCATGGGATATCTCCAGTTATATTAAACCATCCAGCCATTGGGTACAACCATTTATGGAAACCCCCAGTGATGAGCAGTTCATTTCCTCATCCGCAGTCATCCCCCATGGCCCCACCATGGCAGATGAACTCAGCTTCCAACCATGACTGGAATCCACGCCCTGGCACCGAAGGCTTTTTCGGGATGGCGGATATTTTTTCTGATATGATATAATATATGCATCATATATGCACTCCTAGTATATTAATCATCGTTCAATTTTTGAAAAAAAAACTGTGGATGGTAGCCGTAAATTGGATGGGACCAACTCCACATGCGCCTCGGAAACCTGGTGGTGAACGCTCGGCCCGACCACCAATTTGGCACACGCAGGCCCGAGGGCGGTCTGGGTGCGAGCCACGACGTTTGAGCTGAAGCAGCGACATGCCAGCCACGACCTCGTTTGGTTGCCATGATTCTACGGTGCTTTGTTGCTTTTCTAGGAAATGACCATTGAAAATCCATTGAAAGATAGGGAGGTCGATCTTCGGACAGCTCGAAGCAACGATTTGGCGATGTAAAAGGGATTCTTTTTTGACTAGCATCGTTCTCATAATCATTATATGTGTTCATTATACACATTCTTATTAGTATCATGATCATTACCACTATGATTGTTACTATCATGTATTAGTGTTGTTACTCTTGTCATTGCTTACTAGTGCCACTATTGTTACTAGTACTACAACCATCATTACTTCTAGGTGAATATAACAATATATATATAACAATATATATATATTGTTATATATATATATATTATTATTTTTTTCATACATATATCACATACATATATATATATATGTGCATACCCTACATTAATCCATAACCTGCAGCTGGTTCAACCACGCGCTCGCGCTCTTTCGGCAGCGGGTCCCCCGCTTCGGCCCCCTTCAGGGGCCCCCATGTTCGCTAGCGCCGCGCGGGGCCTGGCGCCTTCAACGCGAACTCAGAAGTTGGTACCCTCTGGTAATGACTAACATAGCTATTGAAAATGACCATTTATAGATGGTTTACCTGGGTTTACCTATTAAAAATGGTGATTTTCCATAGTTATGTAAACGTTTACCAGAGGGTATATCAATGGTAAATGATATCCCATATTAATGGTATTTTGATGGCGAATCTCAGAGTTCACAAAGAGTTTTGTTGGTTCATAGTGGTTTTTCATGCTGTGAATGTGCATATGACCTGTAATTAATTTTTTGTGTCAAAATGGATTGATTTCCCCTGGAAAATAGCAATGTTTCTTGCCCCACCAATCTGGACTTTCCAATCAGATGGGCTAGCTGGCCATGCTTCTGCCGCTCACGCTCAAGCCGCTCGTGATTTCACGAAGGCGGTGCAAGGCGTACCTTGGCCCATGTCATTTTAAGCGTGTTCAGGATGTCAAAATTTGATGGGAACGGTTTATAAAGTTTATCCTAGCTATTGAGAATGGCCCATTTAGTTCGTTGATTTACCTTTTTTCAGGATGGTGATTTTCCATAGCTATGTTAGTTTACCAGAGGGTATACGGCCCAAAATGAATCAATATCAATGATACCATCAACTGCCAAAGGTCATGTTGATCTTGGAGGTGAAATGAAGCATCAAAGGTGGAGTCCGATTTTAACCGACCAAATCTGTCAGATTTCAACCCTTTCTTGCCTGAAACAAGATGGTTCTGTATCTTAGGATGCCCAAGAGGGTCGCAGCAAATCCTGATAGCAGTGCAACCTCTGGATGGTCCATGTATGTGATGCCTAACCAAAAATAACAGATCACGTGGTTTCTCATTTTTGAGGATGGCTCCAAAAAAAACTGATACTCCCAAAATTCTTTGACTAAATTAAACCGTTGGGAGTATCAAATTACCAAAATGTTCGTTAGATTAACCCAAACTCTGCACTCCCCGAAAAAAACATCATCTCCAGCGACCTGTCCTTATCACCCGTGCGGCCCTTGGCGTCCCTGGCAGGTATTAATAGCCCACCTTAGCAGTCTCGGTCAATGGGATGGATCCCCAAGCTGAATGGGGAAGAGAACATCGTTTTTACCATGGGATGCCAGATGCTCTATGACCAACTCAAAAACGATCATGTCAAATATAGCTCTGACATATTACCCGAAAAAATATAGGAAAATGGATGAACATGCAATTTTTAGATAGCCACATGTGGATTAAAAAAACAAATTGGATAGCCCTTAAACATGCAAAATCGTGGATTTAGAAAGCCAAACCTTTGGTTTTTTTACAAAACACCGAGGTTTCAAACCAAGATCGACCCACTTTGGTTTCTGCCTTTTTGTGTTGATGTGAGGAAGAAAAATGGGGCCCCAAAGACCATCGGATATCTTGAACTCATTTTCTGACATGCCCATGAAAAAAAAGTGCATCCTTAAAACAATCCTCCAAGAATGAATGAAATGGCAGGAAATTCAACAACCCCAACCCTCGATTGCCCAAATCTTGTTCACTATTTGGCTATATAGTGCCTCCCTCCGCTCTGCCACATTCGATCAACCACTCGAAAAAACTATGCCGTCCATTCCTAGGTGTGGGTCCAAAGCATTAACCCAAAAGAAAAAATAGGTCCTGACTACTCAAAACAATCGAGGTCATAGTCTAGTATACTCACAATCAGCTGCTTAGTTGGGTAGTCAAAGTTGGCAATACGAATGCATACGACTACGACTACTACAAATGACCAATTCCGTGATGTGCATCCCACTTAGCAATTCATGGTTGACCTATGAGTCTCACCGGCTTTTGTTTTCCATATAATACAACTGGGCTATTTCATAAGGGTTTGTCTGAAAATAGAATACCCTATTCCATCCCATAGTCTATATGGACACACCTAGAATAGCTGGTTTTTGGCTGGATGTTTTTTCTCCAGTCATATGGTACAGTCATTTCATAGCTTTTGACCCATCCTCAAATCAACACCTCAGAATAAATACGGAACACTATATATATATATATATGTATAATCATGCATATATATATATATATATGTATAATCATATATATATATAATCATATATATATATACATAATCATACGCTATTTCAAGCCACAACTGGATCATCAAAACTGGCCACCGCACCAAATCTCGCACACCGGCCCACTCTTTGGGCGCATCAAAGTCGTGGTGGAACTGCGACGGGGCCACCGAAGTTGGGCCACTATTTTCATCGGCATCCCAATGGATGGAAATATAAATATCATGTCCCAATTAGTAAGGAAATATGGATATAACTTGATATAAATTGATTTTTGACATTCCGAATTTTCTTGGATTTCTTGGAAATCTAGATCTTAATCGTTCACATCTTCAGTGATTAAGCCTGGGCTGTTCAATTGGTGACCATTTTAGTCGCAAATGACATCGCTTTTGGTGGCTCCAAGCCCTGCTTGATCGTTTCCAGAGTGAAGATTGATCGTTTCCAAGTGGAAATACCATCTGGCAATCGTTTACGTGGCCATGGAAAACATCCCCATCTTCATGGGAAAAGACTTCGGGAACTCATGTTTTTTTGAATTTATATAACTCTATAGTCTTTGATTGTAGATTTTCGCCATTGGTTGATCATCAATCGTGGATTTTCGCCATGGAGAACTTGCCAGCGCAGCTCCGTGCCTCCATAAACTTCAACAAGGCCATGCAAGGCCCATCAGTCGGAGCCAGGCGGCTTCGAATGTCCATCCTCGGTGTCCACCATCGGTTGAAACCATCGGAAACCATCTGAAAAATCACCGAAAGGAAGACTCTGTGGGCTACTTTGCAGCATAACTAAAATACATATGGCAGTGGGTCAAAACCCTGGTACCTAGTGAACCCCAAAATAGCTGGTAAATGGATGTTCATCCCTCTAAAAATGGTATTAATAGGTATTGATTCATAGCCATATAAATACATTAAGATATGAGGTGTGCTCGGGATCTTTATGAATTTGTTACCAAATTGCTGGCCAAACAAATTGGAGTTCAGCACAACTGGCAAGCAGCTAGTGGACCAACCGAACTCGGGTGTCAACCAACGTATCACCCAACAAAGAGTATATGTAAGGCAACCAGCGAAGATCAGGATGAAACGGAGGAAAGACAGGGATACGAACTCAGAAACCAGGAGGCGCCAAGACTACTCCAACTTTGGCCATGACATGACCAACAAAATGCACCAACTAAACGCAAGATTTATTAACAAAAACCATTCCAAAGACCAAATCCAACAAAACATTGCAATTCCTATGCGTTTTACTAAAAAAGGCACGACTTTTCAAATCAAGTGCTCCCCAGCTATTTACGATGATTTCCAAATTTTAGGCACGACTTTAGCATTCCACTGTAGGGATGTGATGGCATGTGTCACCTTGGTATTCACTCTGACCTGGGACGGAGCGACTCTGAAGTGTTTTTAAAACCTGGTAACTGGCGCGATGAAGCCTTGCTTGGCTTATGGAATCCAAAATCTTCAGTGTTTCTCAATCAAGTTTCTCAAGCGTAGCTGAGTCCATGTTAACCCCAAACCTAGGAATATTTAGTCTCTATATCTGACATTTCTGAGACTTTTGATGGATCCAGATGGTTTTGTCAAATAAAATAGGACGCAACAAAAATAATCTTCATCCTTGTCCCCATTATATAAAATGGGCATTTCAGACACACAAAAAAGCCAAGTTGAGCCAAGACGTTCGCCGTTTCTGAGGGTCGCACAGAATCCGCCGGGCGACCTGCCATTCTCCTTGAGAGTAGTTCTGGTAGCCCATGTTGAAGAGTTGGAAAAACTCCACCTGAGAACGTGATCGAATGATGAAAAACATGAAAAACATGATCGTTTAATGGTGCCCAGTTATAAGTTGGTTAAAAAAAAAAAAACATTAACATCCATAAAAACTCTAGTTATAAACCCCATTAACTATAGTTGTATCATAACATCATCCAACTGTTCGAGAGTTGGAACAACCAATCGCCAGCTCCAAATGTTACGCCAAGGCGCCGTAAAGCATTCACGCATCTGAGCGATGACCTCGGTGAACATCGGGGATGTCATGGACATCATGGAGTCATGGACATGTACATATCTCTACATATGTATGTATATATATATATGTATAATACATATAATATATATATATATATTATACATGTATGTATGTATGTATGTATGTATGTATGTATGTATGTATGTATGTATGTATGTATGTATGTATGTATGTATGTATGTATGTATGTATGTATGTATGTATGTATGTAGTATGTATGTATGTATGTATGTATGTATGTATGTATGTATGTATGTATGTATGTATGTATGATGTATGTATGTATGTATGTATGTATGTATGTATGTATGTACGTATGTATGTACTGTATGTATGTACGTATGTACGTATGTGATTACGTATGTAATGTACGTATGTAATTAATGTACGTATGTATGTATGTATGTATGTATGTATGTATGTATGTATGTATGTATGTATGTATGTATGTATGTATGTATGTATGTATGTATGTATGTATGTATGTATGTATGTATGTATGTATGTATATGTATATATATATGTATATACACATTCACAATCTTATATATAAATATATTCCTACATATATGTATACATAATATTACTGTGTGTGCATTGTGTATTTACCACGAGATCTTCTCATCCTTTCTTGGACCTTGCCCCAAAATCCTGGAGATCTTAGCTATCCACATCGGTATACATCGGTGGATAGTGGGTTGATTACCCCAAGGCAATCAAACGTGGCAATAGGAAAGCCCCTATACACGGAGGTTCTGGGAATATCAATCAATACCCTCTGGTAATGACTAACATAGCTATAGAAAATCACCATTTTTAATAGGTAAACCATCTATAAATGGGCCATTTTCCATAGTTATGTTAGTTTACCAGAGGGTATCACCTGTAAATGGGGAATTTTCCATTGCCATGTTTGAGTACCGAGGGCTACATCCCAGCTGCGTTTAGTTCCCCATGTGCCAACCCGCCAAGGCAGGGACTTCATCTGTCTCAAGGATCTCAGACAGGTCCTCACTACGCTTTTCGCAAAGGAAATCTACCTGGTGAGCCCAAAACAACTGTCAGCTGGTGACTAGTTTAACCATGTTTAACCACCATGGTTTAGCATACCTCAATGGAATTTCTTTGGAAAAAAGGAGTTGAACCATCCCCTGTGCCTGCCATGGCTCGGGCTTCAATGGAATTCGGTGCAGGTGGATCACCCAATCACCGCAACTGGTGAGTTTTCAGAGGACTTACTAACCAGGCTTATTTACCAGTTAGTTCGTAAATGGAATTATCAAGCCTGAGCGAAAACAGCAACATGTACGCCTGACATGTCAAGGGAAAAAGGTCAATCACTATGAATGGTGATTAGTTCAGTGATGAATAGTGATTGATAGTGATTGATAGTGATTGATAGTGATTGCATAATAGTAGTTACTAGTGGTTAATAGTGATTGATACTGTACCTTTTCGACTCAGGGTCGATTTACATGATTCAATTGGGATCATCATAAAACCACCAGAATAGATCTTGCTTTTGATACATATGTATATTGCTAGTATATGTATATATACGTATATATATATACTATATGTATATATATATATATATACGTGTATATATATATATATACATCCCCATGACCCCAAGATATCCCCTTTTTTCCCCTGGCTACATCGCTAGCATTTTTTGTCCTACTGCCATCAGCCCTGGAACCCAGTCCCCGAACGTCGCTCTGTCCTTCTGAAGCACGGCATTCTTTTCCTGTTCCATCCACTGACGCACCTCGGCTCCGAATTCACGGTTGAACCGATTGGTGAATGTTTTTTTTTGGAGTATAGCAACCCCAAGAACATAGTGTAGAAAACGTACATGTTCAAAAAAAAACAAAGCCTAGAAACAGGTAAATTCTTGTAAATTCTGGTAAAGTTCACCTGTTCATTACAGTCCCCTCTCCCAGACCTTGAAGCGCTGCCGGGTGTTCCAAGGAACCTGGCACCGTGAAAGCCGTGCACTGAAACAGCTGAGACGTCAGAAACGTTTTTTGCGTATTCTGTCTCCACGCAGTCCAACGCAAGAATCTTTCAATGCCGAATTATTCCAATAATAACCATCATTAACCATCATCAATCATCATTAATCACTATTAACCACCATTAACCATCATTAACCATCATTAACCGCCATGGTTGACCCCGGGAAGCCCATTCCGGGAATGGCCATTTCCCTATTAGGAGGTCCACACAATGCCTTGGGCCGCTCAGTGAAATCCACCTCGACGCCTTGGGCCGACGCTAAAATGTTGTGGACGTTGACCCAAAAATTGGAAAAAATGGCGGAGAGCAATGACAATATGGTTGACACATATACATATATACATATACACATGTATACATATGTATATATATATATATATATGTATATATATATATACATATTAATATATATATATACATATGTGTCTCTCCAAATATATATATATATATATATAAACATTTATATATATATATATACATACTGAGATACCACTTTGATGATCTTTGATGATGGTGACATGAACCAGATTTTAACCACGAAACGGGTAAGATTCGAGATCAAACATATTTGGCCATTGCTTTCCCCTCACTCGGTGCCAGTTGCAACATCCGATCATCCAATTGTTGGATCGCAAAAAAAAAGATCATCTGAGAAAAGGTAAGCCCCGTGACCGTAATTTTGGGGGTGACAAATGGCATTACATGATATAATTTGATATACTATGGTTGTGGCGATGGTAACGCATCATGGAAATACTGCTCCCAACCGCTCGGGTACAGTTGGATTGAGTAAATAAGGAGCTTGTTCATCGCACACTTCCCACCCTTACCATTAATTTACTTCGCAGCTTGGAGCAACCCAATGATGTTGGCTTAGCTAAGGCCATGATAGATTCATCTAACCATCCATAAACCATAGAATTCATCATCCAAAAAATGCCCCTGGCCCTTCAGATTCATCAGCGGTTTTTAATGGTTTTTTGGTCGCCGGGCTCATATAGTCCAGATCCACACAATACAGATCCATAGGTGCTGGAGAACCTGCGCCGCGAGTTTCCGACTTGCAGAGGGGCGGAGGTCCCCGAGATCGGTCGCACTCGCAGCTCGGCGAAAATGTTGGGCAAAATTGACCATCTGGTTATGACATCGCCATGGAAAGATCCACCATTTTTAATAGGTAAACCATCTATTTCTATGGGCCATCTATACCATGGCTATGTTAGTCATAACCAGAGGGTATCAGGAAAATATGGAAAAATACACCGTCAACGGTTTCGAGATAGGAAAATCATGGGAAAATCCACGAAGTAAATGGCGGTTTCGAGCTGGGAAAATCATACGAAAACCTTCGAAGTAAATTGGCACTTTTTCAGCCATGGACCAGAGGGCAATCCCTCAACATCAGCATTTCGTCAGGTGACACGGCTGGAGATAGACCGATAGTTCCCACAAGTCCTCGAAAAAAATCTACCCATTGAATTGATGCAAGTCAGTTCGCCACTAGTAACATAAAAGAATGTGGGAAGCCCAAGAACAAACTATCCCCAAGATCACCGGTTGCGTAAACCATCCACGGCTTTTTTTATCGGGTTCTCACATGATTATATACTCTGGTTCATACTGTAGGTCCCCGAGTCGTCGCGGATCATGTCCCCCAACTTTCTGATCACAAAAAAAGACTGGGGGTGCCATTCCTCTTTTCCAGTAGGTATATGGTGAGAGTTAGGGGTTGTATCCCAATGTATGAAGTTATACAATGTTATATATTACCATTGTTTGACCCATTAGCCATCAGCAAAACCATTACCCTCTGGTAATGACTAACATAGCTATTGGAAAATGACCCATTTATAGTGGATTTTCCCATTAAAAATGGTGAAAACCATAGCTATGTTAGTTTACCAGAGGGTACTAACCATCAGTATTATCATGTTTTCAGTATGTTCACCACTCTTTCCTCCCCATGTTATGTCCATTTTGCTCATCCAGCCTCGGATAATCACCTTGTCGATCAAGCGACACTGAGACCTACGGAAGACGTCATCCATGAGGTCATGAAAAACAAAGGATGGGTTAGTGGGTTAGTCCCTTTGTTAGTTAAGGTTTATCCTCTGGTAAACGTTTACAGTTGGCGAACTGGAAAATCACCATCTGTTTAGAGGTACAACTATTCCTATGGGCCATTTTCAATAGCTATGTAACAAAATTACCAGAGGGTAATTGAGGCTACAGTTGAAACCAAGCCCATCTGCTTATGGAAGATTTTTTCCCATGTGACTAGGTCATTTTAGGGGGTTAAGGTTGGCAAATATTCCGGCACCATGGAGGGGGAGGGTCTTGACCTCAATTTGCTGGGGGTTCCGGTTTCGAGTTTCTCTTCAAGCCAAATTTGTGAACATGGCAACATCAACCTCGATAGGATCAAACAGTGTTTGTAGTGATGATATGAATGAAACATGAAACGTAGAAATATAGTGCTAGGATTGATAGTACGTGTAGTAGAACTCAGAAGAGGTAGCCACAACAACAACTGTCAACAATTGAATATATGATTCAACGCATGTTTCAACCATCATCAACCTCAACAAAGATAGCATAATCATCCCTTACTTAATACGGGTTTGTCTACCTCATTCCATCCACTTGCTATTTTTCGACTATGAAATGGTGGTGTATATACCACATTTTACCACATTATCAGACAGAGCCAAATATCACATTGTTGATCATAGATATCCCATAGATATCCCGTAGTATCCCATAGATATCCCCATAATTCATAGATATCTCATAGTATCCCCATTACATCCAAAATATCTATGGTGATATTCATCATAGATTCATAGATATCCCCGTTAACATCCACCATGTCTAGATATATCTATGATAAATCAAATGGATAGATCCCATATATCTATGATTAATTTCCCCATTATATATATAATTCCCATTAACATAGATTTATCTCATGATGTTCCCATTGTGGATATATCCCCTTTGATGAGTCGCCCAGCAAATCGATATCCCCATCGCTTGGCCTCATGTTGTAGGACACCAGGTCAATGACCTCGGCCGAGGAAAGGCTGTTTTAGCAACCAAACCTATGGGACAAAAAAAACAAGACATGAAGGAGTTGAATATATAACTTATATGGCTATTAATGAGGATATATGGGATATATAACTACATCATGAGTTGAAGCATATTCAGATATATGCAAAGTGGGGCCCCCTAGATAGCTAAGTTGGTTTATAACTCCAATAACTATGGTTTATGGTACTTATAACTATAGTTATTGGGGCTTATAAACCAACTTATAACTAGGGGGCCCCACATTGTGTATATCTATTATTAGCTGAATTAAATCATAATTCACCAACCTGAAACATAGCTGAAACTTGTCACCAGTTGGGGATGATTCCCCGAATCCAATGCTCATCATTCCAGTGACGTCACAGCGAGGTCATTACAATTCATCCAAATATGTACCGGTATATATATATGTGTGTAATATTTATTATTATTATTATTATTATTATTATTATTATTATTATATATATATATATATCATATTATTATTATTAGATATATATCATATTATTATGTATATATATATTATATATTATTATCAAATAAATATATATATTTATTATTATTATTATATATATCATATTATTATGTATATATATATATTATATATTATTATCAAATAAATATATATATATAATATTATTATTATTATATATATATGGATATCATATATATATATATGTATATCATATATATATATATCACCTACCTGTTTGGCGGGAAATAACCACTAAGTCACTAGGCTGGTCCGTTGCTCCTGTTTCTTTTCACGGAAACGCAACCTCTGCGCATCCGCACGGATTGCGCCACAATCACCGAGACGTTGTACACTTCCTGGTTTCATCATGTTTCATCCATTGGGATGCTGATGAACCACTCATAGCCAGTGAAGTTCTTCAGTAGCCCAGGGGTTGGTAAATGTCCTAATTGAACATCACCCAAATATTGGGGATATAATCTCCAACAAATACTTGAAAGTGATGTTCAAAATCCCCAAAATGGGACATTTACCAAACCCTGCCATTTTATGGATAGTTCACTCGAAGGGAAAAGCGGAAAGGAAATCATGGAGCCAACGAGAGGTGGGTCTAGAGTCTATAGTGTGGATGTATGATCTACAAAGATAGGCTTCATAGTAGTAGTAATGGTATATATAACAGTTGGTAATATCACTATCGTGTTTATCCGATGCCGCCAGTTCAATGTGCAAGTCTCAAAGACATCCTTTCAATGTTTGGCTGTTGAACCATCACCAAAACCTCCCGACCATTCCAGCAGACAACGATGGATTTTGAGTCTCGACCGCAAAACTTCCGCAACAAATCCAATGCTATCAACTTCCGCAAAGCTACAAAAAAACGCTGGTCTTTCCAAGATTCTCTATGAAATCTCAATAAACGCATATTTTCTGTGACTTTCCTCCCGGAAAACTCCATTGCTTCACGACCAACGAACGCTTCACTCACCGCCACGGGCCCGTTTTAACGCCCCGGACGGCACCGTGGAGCGCTCGATGGAGGTGGCGATGGACACGTTGGGCGAGAGGTAGGAGCAGTCGATCTTGAACTCGCTGCCCACCTTAACGTGACGTCCCACGTAAAAAGGACAAACGTGACTTAAGTCGAAAAGTGAATACGATATGGGAAATATATATATATAGTGAAATATATACACCATATCTAGATATATATACAGTATATATATATATATTATATTCACAAATATATATATATATATACATGTGTGTGGCAACTTACACGAATTCATAAAACTGGAAGTCTTTGCCATCTATGGTGAATTCAGCCGTTGAGGTCGTTATAAATTATGCAAACATGTGACACAAATGTATATATTATTGGGATAATAAAGCATGTGTGTGTATATATATATACTGTATACAGACATCATTATATGAGCCATGGTCAATACTCACTATATGGTTGATGGTCATCCCATCCATAATAAGGATCCTTATAATGGTCATTATAAATCCCTATGAACCATTGGATGACTAGCCCCTATTAATGGTTATTAACCATGAGTATTGACCATAGCTCATATATAAGGGACACCATGAATTAGAATCTTCCTGATGGTAACGTTGCTAGGAGCCAAGCCACGTCGTTCTCCGTTGTGGGTGTCTGGGTCAGTAGTTATCCAGGATGTTCCCATAGAGCCCAACCATTGTTTCTTGTGAAACAAATACCACCCCCTTTTTCGTGGGTCATATATAACTTTAGTTAATGAGTCTTGGGTGAAATATTCCCAAACATATGTTCAAATCATTCGCCATCCACCATGATTTATGGTTGTTGTAGCTTTACTGTAAACGTTCTTTTCAACCTTTAATTATTGAAGCCCTTCCTCATATGGATCTTTCCAGAAATGGTGCATACCGTACCCCCCAAATATATGGCCGTGTGCATGGGGAAATGACGAAAATTACGAGTTGAATACATTGGAAGTGGATGGAATGGAGGATTTCCCTGTTCAAACAAACCCATGATCTTTTTCCTATACCACCGTTGTGGTTTCATATTGGACAACAGGGAACATGATAAAAATCACCACAATGTGGGGCCCCCCAGTAATGTTTGTTGGTTTGCAAACCCCATGACTATAGTTAGAAGTATCACAAACCATAGCTATTGGAGTTATAAACCCACCAACTGAGAGATTTTGTTTACGGGGGGCCGCAGTTTGTAAGTTCTGTATGTTGGTTTATAGACCCATTAACTAGACTATAGACATATCTACTATAAACCATAGTTAAAACTATTTTCACCTTAACATCCATAACCCAGGAAAACCTTCGTGAACCGCCGTTGCCATAGTTCACAACATTCTTGGTTTATAGCTACCACTAGCTACCATAGGATTCTCACCGAAATCTCGAGAAATTCCCGTCCTCCAGTGGTCCAGGCATCCGAACGGCTCCTTCGATGGCCCAGCCTTTGTGAAGGCCGATGCTCAAGTGCACCCGGCACTTCGAGCCTGGAGAAAAATCAGGGGAAATTAGGGTTGATATAAGTGTAGAATAGTGTAGATAGCTGGGGCTTATATGGGTTTATAGTAATTTTATGATCAACTCCCACCATTTGCCCGTCTGGAAGAGTTCACCAGGATCATCATCATCATCATCATCATCATCATAATCATAATCATAAATGATATATCAATATCATCGTGATCTTGGGCACAGCATCAACATCTTGTGCAAGGTCGAGGGAACGTGGTCGAAGGAACGTGAACATCCCACCCCACCCCATGTAAATTGTGGGGCAAATGGTGGGCGATGTGTCTAATTTTACATAGTTAGATGGGCTTTGGGTTTGCTATATAGATATAACATCCGTGAATTAAGTTATCCAAAGTGGTTGAAATAATTATAGATTGTTGGGGTCTAGAGTAGTTGCATATAGCTGCGTTTATAAGAAACCAAGTTATATCTAGGGTGGCCCACCTAGTAATGATACCCTTCGGGATTTTTCAACATGGGAAATCCCAAGACCATGGAAGTTTTCTAGGGAAAATCAAGAAATGGGAGGCATGTCCAGCAAGTCAGGTTTGATTCAGGCTAGTAATGTGGTAAACCACATAATAAACCCCCCAAAAAAGGGAGTATGATTGAGTTGACCCTCTGGTAAACTAACAGTTTGCTATGGAAAATCACCATTTTTAATGGGTAAATCCACTATAAATCACCATGTTCAATAGCTTTTTCTATGTCTACCAGGCCGGGTACCCCATCAACACGGCAGTTTGCAACTCCAGGACTTCGAAATCGCTGTGGCGAGGTATCTACCCATACCTCTAATCCAATCCAATCCACCTATGTGATTATGTTGTCATACATGTTATATATATATTATATATGTATATATATATATACCACCCTAATCCATGCATTATATATATATATACATAGAGTCCTATCCAATCCAGTTTTATATGTTTTATGTTCCCATCCATTCCCGCCTAGCCGATACTGAAGCCCCGGGTGTTCTCTGTAGCTTCCAAGCAGCGGCCTTACGAGTGTCCGTGAGTCCTTGATGGTGAATGTGTGTATCTATATATATATATATATACATATACATGTATATATATATATATAGCAGAAGTTGGTAGGATCCTGTTGTAAAATAAGAATAAATCGTTTTTCTATATTTATTGGGGTTACTATATACATATACATATACATATACATATATATATATATAGTTACATACACCCAATCGCCATAGACATAGCAAAAGAGTAAACTGATAAAAGGCCCATGATGGTCTGCTTCTCCACGAATGGTCAGCATGCGCAACAATGATGCTGTTGCGGAAAAGGAAAAAACAACTTCACTCAAATCCCTCGTTTCTTCGAGGGCCTCAAGCGTCGAACTTTTCCGAAGTCTGAACTTGGTATTGTCTGAAAATTTAGGAGACACCCCAAATTCCGTCGGGTTTACCATCATGTTCCCAATAATTAAATTGTTGCCATGTTTGGTATCCACATGTATCCACCACTTTCAGACACACCCTCCACTTACTGAGACTGAGACGAGCGGTGAACAGCGCCGATCATGGCAGCCGAGGAAACGATGGAACCTGACACCAGCCCAACACACGCACCTCTGAAGTCTCGAAATCGAAAATTCACCTGGAAATTCAAGGGGCTTTCCAACTTTACAGGCAGCCCATGATGATCATGATGCCATCTTCTTTCCTCATCTAATATGGGGGAAACCCCTGAAAAATCGTTTCCCGTAAAGTGAAACTTGATCAGACTTCCCTGAGAATCTCATGCTTTTCGACCCTCCTGCGACGTGTAAAACGTGAAAAAATCCACCTGCCTTCAGCAAATTTTCGGATCAGTTCCTCATTGCCCAGACCTGCAGGAGATCCACATGGCAGTTTGAATTGGATGCAAGGTGGGCCCCCAAACGATCGCCAAGTTGACGCACGTTCGTTCACTAGGTGAACGTTTGGGTCCGGGATAACTAAGCGGGGGCGCTGAATGACACACCCAAAAAGTTGGCTAAATAAGTCTTGTTCATCCCTGTCCTCCAGGGTTTTCAGCGAAACTGGAGGGTTTTCATCAACCGCAAATGGGGATATAACTATAGAACCAGCAACAATGATAATCCCTTCCCCTATTACGAAAACCCCCCCAAATAATAAAAATTAGGGTCCGTCTCCAATTTTGGAAAATTTGAGGTTGGCAAATTTGATTTTTAATTGATCCCCTTGGGAACACAATTTAAAATCCTTGGGAACACAATTTAAAATCAAGCTACTATTTGTGAGTTTCACCCCCTGATAATAAAAACTAGTCAACCCCGGGGTGTTTTTTTATTAGGGTCCGTCCGAAAATTTTAGTTTTTTAATATTAGGGCTTTTAATTTAATATTACGATATACTTTATGGGGAAGCTTCGAAATCCAATTTTTGGCAATATTTTAATTGCGTTATAGAAGAAAATTTAATTGATTTTGAAATCAAAAAACAGTTTTTTTATTAAGGGTGTTAATTTATTATTAGGGTCCGCTTCGAAATCCAATTTGTGATAATATTTTAATTGCGTTATAAAAGGAAATTTAATTGATTTTGAAATCAAAAAACAGTTTTTTATTAAGGGTTTTAATTTATTATTAGGGTCCGCTTCGAAATCCAATTTGTGATAATAGTTTAATTGCGTTATAAAAGGAAATTTAATTGATTTTGAAATCAAAAAAAATAGCTTTTTATTAAGGGTTTAAACTTATTATTCGGGTCCACTTCGAAATCCAATTTTTGGAAATATTTTAATTGCGTTATAAAAGGAAATTTAATTGATTTTGAAATCAAAAAAAATAGCTTTTTATTAATGATTTAAACTTATTATTAGGGTCCGCTTTGGTTCCCTAATAATAAATACCACCCTAATAATAAAAACTACCTGAAGTGTTTATGATTTGGGGGGGTTAGTATTAGGGGGAGAGGATTATGTGGATATATGTGCGCATATAATTTTACAAATATGTCTATATGTAGAGATATATGCAACCAACATATCACTGGTCAGTGGTCAAAAAATTGCGTTCTCTCCAGGATACTGGTCATCCCCACAACTAAACCTGACCCTGACAAATAGGGGGTTGGAAGATTCGTTTCCGCTCAAAATTGGCGATGTTCTGGGTGAAAATGTTTGTTTACAGCAAGATTGCACCGTATTGCTTGTCGTATGTCGCCTGAGAAAACACAGGACATTGAAAGGCGCAACCATATCCAAAATGCTCTGGCTTAGCAGGAGGAACCATCTGGGAACAGGTTCATATATATATATATATATACAATGTGGGGCCCCCAAGATAGCTAAGTTGGTTTATAACTCCAATAACTATGGTTTATGGATGTTTATGGTACTTATAACTATAGTTATGGGGGTTTGTGTGAAAAAAACAATCCAGGATATCTACAATATATCAATGTGGGGAACCTACGGACCTACAGTTCTGATAACAAAAATCACCAGGAACTGCTTGGTCGTGTTGTAAAACCGAATGGTGCCTGAGTCCTCATTCTGCTTCCAAATCACCAGGAATGTCTCCCCAGTGTTTTTGTTCGGCGCCTGATGCGACGTGCCGATTCGGTGCCGAGAAAATCCACCAATTCTGCGAGTGGCAATCTCAGGTCTTCGGGAAAATATGAAATGGATTGCCAACAGACCGCGAAACATCGAAAGAAACCAATATTTATGGCTCTTTCTTTCCGACTAGCCTCTGGTAAACGTTTACATAGCTATGGAACATCACCATGTTGGGTAAATCCACGATTTCTAAATCACCATTTTCAATAGCTATGTCTGTTAGTCATTACCAGAGGGTACATCCCATTAAAATCACCATTTTTGTTGGTTAAACCACCATTAAACCACCATGATCTTAGCACATCAGGGGTCAAAATCCTGACGCCTCCACCTTTTTTGACCCCCGAGGTCCCAGCTCCATGGAACTCGTTGCAGACGCCATGCACCTCAAGGGTGTCTCGGAGTGTCACCCGTTGTGTGTTGTAGTCTTTACCGGGTAAAGCAACCACGAGATGGGCCTAGAATTGTCGATTTCATGTGTTTTTTGTCCATAGAAGACAAGAATCAGTTCAGAAAATTCTCTTTCAGCAGGAATAAATGATACAACTTCCAGGTTCAGAAGATGTGACTCCACGGTGACAGTTTCTGCATGCATTGTTGATGCAAGGAAAGAACTATATTGATTTCAACAATCACAAAAAGCACGGAGAAAAGTAACCCACTAGCCATGAAAATGTCACAAAATGTCACTGTAACTCATTGATTGCTTCTGACTTAGAAGTTCCTATGCTGGAAGGCTAGGTCTTTCCATCAGCTGATGGCGATCCTTGGCCTCCATTTCTCCTTGCTCATCTTCCGCCATAGCGATCCAGCCCTTTCAAGTTAGAAAACGTAGCCAAGTTGTAGGTGATCCATAATCTATCCCTACATACATGTATGTATATATATATATATATCTGTGTGTGTGTGTTCATTCTCCAAAAACATACAATCGAAACTTCCCAAAGACAAATCGGGTTTCTCAAAAAAAAAAAAAAACGGGAAAACTACCCAAAATCATCCAAAGTCCAAAGTCCAAAAATAAGTGGCTGTATCATCAGATCTGTGTCCATATTTCAGCCCAATGGGATGAAAAAAAAACATAACCAGAACCAGAGAATGGGAGGTTTTTCTGCATAAGCAATATGGATGGAGGGGATTTTTTTCAGGCCAAGGATTTGGCTAAAGACCTCTCATTTCAATATAGAAATCTCTGTGTGTCTGTGTTACAAAAAATCCATTGCCAGTTTCCCCACTGGTTAAATCAGTAGTTTCGATTGAGCGGCAATCTCGGCGATCTGGTTGGAGAACATCATCACTTTCGCCTGCAGCACCTGAAGAAAAAGGCGGTGAAATTTTCGAGAAAAATGCCATGAAAAATATGAGGATTCTTTACTAATATAGCTGATGATGATGTGAGGATACAATTCTGGATGGATTTGTGGAACTGGGGAGTTTGAGTTTGTGGATTGGTTTGACCCATAATAAGCAGCTCAGTTCTATAGTACAAGTGAATATATTCCCAGTGATTTCGGCAGGACTCAGTCCTGGTCCGAATCATCAACCGCCAGTCAACGCAAAATCTTCGGCCTGAACTAAGATACTCTGCCAACAAAAAGAGTGGATAATTGGATACTCTAAAATCATTCACTCTATTCAAAATAGCCAAAAGTTATAAATTTAAGGTGGCACGTGACTCAAACAGCATCCTGATCCCATCAGATGGAAAACATCATCAAACCCACCGCGTTTGATCACATTTTTGTCCCGCGTTTATCCATGTTTACTCACAACTCCCCAAAATCCATCAAAATCACCCCAATCCCCCAAAATACATATAAAATCCATATAATTCCACCAGAATCCCCCAGTTGCTGATTAAGAAACCAGCCTAAAAGTCTCCCCAACGAGCCAAAAAAAGCACCTCCGTTGCCGTGCTGAAGTCGCGCACGCGCATCACACCCACAATGCACCTGGCGATCCCAAAACGTTCACGGAATTGGTGTACCCTCTGGTCATTTACGTGGGAAAACATATTAATATGGTAAACCCAATAGTAATGCCATTGTATACATATATCATATATATATATACATATATACATACATATATTTATATCTATTTATGTTTATATGTATACTAATTTTTATATTTATATGTCTATTATATTTATACGTATATATTATATTAATTGTTAATGGTTGATAATCACTGGGTATAGTGTGGTAAACCCAATGATAAATCCAAGAATATTATCCAATGATACAACGTTCACTGAACTGGGCTGGGCTGAACAATATAGCGCACAGAATCATGTGTGATACGTATTGAATGTGGTAAACGGTAAACCCAACAGTAAGTCATCCCCCAAAATCACTATTAATGGGTGCTATAAACCATCCCTAAATGAGGGGTTTATTATTGGGTTGCCCACATTGAGCAGGCTGGAAAGTCCCAAGAAAAAATGGGAAAAAATCTTCTCAGCATGATCGAACAAAAATGTTCCATATGGATTCCATATCTATCTTAAGGAAGTGACTGTAGTGTAGAACATGTTCTGAAAAAGAGCAAATGTTGAGAAGACCAGGGCTTTTGCATCTTGTACCATCCCTAAAATATGCGAATGTCTCCCAAGCATCTTCAACTCACAACCTGAGTTAAGTCCCAGGTCGTCATAGCTCTGTTCACCGTGAACCCTCCACCACTGGATAGCATATTAAGCTCATCACTATCACAATAACAGTCAATAACATGAACAATAATCCCCATCAATCAGAATATTCATCACCAAAATAATTGAGCTCTTAACAGTATCATAGATCATCAATCACTAATCAAATCACTATTCACCAAAAATTGAGCTCATCATGACCAACCTACGGTGGGTGGAAGAAATCCTGCACCACCTTGGATGGTTAAAATCCTATAAATAATGGGATAAACCACCGTTTTCAACTGGTGCAGGATTTCGCCACCATCCACAGTAACAACCATTCTCTCCCCAGTACAACAGGATTCGTCTCCACTTGCTCCAATATGTTTTTTCGACAAAAACCCAGAGGCTCGATGTGAAAAACTCCACCAAGTGGATCTTTGGAATTCTTTCGCTAACCTTAATGTCCAGTAATTGCTATATAAATATAAATATATATATATATTGTAATTCAGATCATGAATTTCCAATCCAACTCTTTACTTTTCATTCATCAACAGGCTATAATTGCAGCCTCAGATTTTCCCAGTTTCCAGTGCCGATGATCCCCGTGTTCCCCTGGGCGCTCCCCACTCGCATTTGCGGCCCGGGACCATGGCGTTGACACCAGCGGAGTCGGAACCGCTCATGTTTTTGCCTCGAAATTTCGACTTCAGCTGGGGATAATTACTGGTTGGTGGTTGACCTACCCCTCTGAAAAATATGACTTCGTCAGTTGGGCTTGGGATCATGACATTCCCAATATATGGGAAAATCAAAAATCTTCCAAACCACCGAACAGATTGTTGATTTAGGAGATAGTTATGGAAAATTGTAGGAGAATGATGGAATAATTATGGAAAAACATGGGAGAATGATAGACAATTAGGGGAGAATTCTCGAAAATTGGGGTATGGTCTATGGATTTATGATTTATGGATATTTATGGTATACTTTATGGGATGATGATGGAGAAATGACGGAAGATCCCCATTTACGATTCCAAATAGAAAAGAACCTATCTACTTTCAACTCCAATTCTTTAATATCTACTATATACTTGGAGATGATTCATTCACTTTAATTCCCTTTACCTAGATTTTTCTCATGTTAGATCACCATTTTTGCGGCCAATTCCCCATCTTTACCCAATGGGTGGTTGGTTCCAGAAACCCCTTCTTGGTGGATTGGTTACAGTCAAAGCCCTGGCAGGTTCATGGAAGTTCATTCCCCCCAAATATAGCAATAATGTGGGTAAAACAGTGATAAGCCATGCACTAAATCACCATTTTTTATAGGTGGTATAATAAACCATTCCCAGTCATGGGTGGTAAACATGACATTGTTTTACCCACATAAAACTAGGTTTTGATCCCCCATTGGACTCCAATGGTTGGGAGACTCAATCTGGATACCTCTAGCTCGGCTCACCGCTCCCTTCATTGGATAGAATCTTAAGCTCACCACTATCACAATTCATCAACAATCCCCATTCATCACTAGAAATCTAGAAATCCCAATCCATCCCATTAATCACTATTACTATTAATTCGAATCATTCCATATCATTAAAGAGCCCTGGGATACTCCTCAAAGGGCTACTCCTAAAAGTTGCTATCCTTGCAAAAAAAAATCTGAAAAATTCTGAAAAATTATCAAAAAATAAAAAATATTATATCAAAAAACAACTGAAAAAAACAATCCACGCATTCCAAAACGAATTCAAAAAATAAAAAATTAAAAAAACGCGAAAAAAACAGGAAACAACGGAACAAATTCCACAATATATATATATATATATATTTCAAAAAAAACATGAACGAAAAAATCAAAAAAAAAAACTAAAAAAAAAAAGAAAAAATCAACAAACAATCAACATAAAAATTGGAAAAAAAAACGAAAATAATTAAAAAAACAAAAAAAAACAGAAAAAAAAACATATTTGAAAAAAAAAAAGAAACAAAAAAAAGAAAATTTCAAAATCAAAAACAAATCACACATTTAAAAAAAACACTTGAAATAATCATTTGAAAAAACATTAACAAGACATGAACGAAAAAGTATTTTTTGGAATGAAAAATAATTATTTGGAATGAATTTGCATTATTTGGATTAAAATTTAAATATTTCGAATTAAAATGAATAAAAAGGAATGTTCCAGGAGTGTCCCTATGAGGAATGTCCCTCTCCATAGAGAAGACCATATCTCATGCATCTATGATCAGATAATCACTCTTAATAGTTAAGAGCTTAACAGTATCATAGATCATCACTAATCAAATCACTATTCACCAAAAATTGAGCTAATCATCTAATCATGACCAACCTAACAACCATTCTCTCCCCAGTACAACAGGATTCGTCTCCACCGGCTCAAATCGGTTTTTCGCTCAATCATAATCTAATTCACAGATCAACAGATATAGATCATCAATCACTAATCAAATCACTATTCACTATATATATATTCAGCTAATCATGACCAACCTAACAACCATTCTCCCATTCTCTTCCCAGTACAACAGATCTATATCTGGCTAAATCATCATACCCTCTGGTAATTTAACATAGCTATTGAAAATGGCCATTTATAGTGGATTTTCCCATTGAAAATGGTGATTTTCCATAGTTATATTAGTTTACCAGAGGGTAATTCACCCTGAAACTTAAACACACTCGAGGCACCGATGATGTCTGCGCCGGCTTCGCCGAAGCCCAGCGCCAGCAGGCTGCCTAACCTACGGAAGCAGGGTGAAGTCTGTGGTTTATGGTAGATATGTCTCTGATATATCAATAGTTCATGGTATTATATATATATATACATATATATATATGTATATGTATAATATGTGTATATATATATATATATATATCTACATGTATGTATTATATATATATATGTATATATATATACATGTAACATGTATGTATTATATATATATATGGTGTATGACTATAGTTACTATAGTTCAAGGTAGATTCTAGGCGATTTCTGCTGAGACTAACTATAGATATATAATCAGCTGAACTAGTTCATGGGTGTATGAATGAACATAATTGGGGCCTCACGTGGTGTCTGTGTCAATTCTATGTAAATGTTTTTGACTTTATTGATGTGTCTTGTTGTTCATTGATATTTACGGGTACTTTATGAATGTCATATTTTTGTGGGGGAAACGGGGGAACGGTTTCACTCTGATGCATCTAGGCAACATGTGAATACGTCCCAAACCTAAATGCTTTTCTCACAATCTCCTGAGTGTCCAGATGCTTCCCAGTACACAGAACCGTATAGTATCATCTGTTCTATGGGTGAAAGTCACAAGAATCATGATTTGAGCATCAATATGGGTATGGATCAATACCTATTAATACCATTTTTAGGGGGATGAACGTCCATTTACCAGCTATTTTGATGTTCACCAGAGGTACCAGGTTTTTACTCCCCTATACCATGTCCTCCCCTATCCCCAAAAACGATGTCTACCACGATGGCATCCTCAACAGAAATGCTGGTGCAGCTCCCAGCGATCTCGCCATTGATGAACCCCAAGTTACCCATTGATACACAAAACAAACATGGGTTATCATCAATGATACCAATGATACACAAACATTCATATAAAACATCAATGCAGGTTTTATGTCATGTTATTTCATCTTCACAAACCTGCATTCATAAAAATCGTTACCCTCTGGTAAACTAACATAACTATGGAAAATCACCATTTTTTATGGGACAATCCACTATAAATGGCCATTTTCAATAGCTATGTTAGTCATTACCAGAGGGTACACCAAACATCCGTGATATACGGTATACCATCCATCAAGCCAGGACATCCCCCGGGCACTTGATGATGGTCTTCTCCAGGATCACCGTCTCCAACACCTCGTTGCGGTTCCCTCCATTGCAGCATCGGGAGATCTCCTGGTCACATGGGTCGTGGGACACGGCGGCACGGTCCTGAAAAACGAGCCCCAAAGGTGCCGTTTTGGCCGTTGGGGATTTTCCAACAGAAAAAAGATACGAATTGAAATTCATGGTTTTTTTTCGGATCCCCCCAGTTTAAGACGAAGCAAAATTGAAACATTACCATCTGGTTATGACTAACATAGCCATGGAAAATCACCAAATAGGTAAACCATCTATTTCTATGGGCCATCTATACCATGGCTGGTTGGTGTCTTGATCCATTGGTCATCCCATCAAACCGATCATCCTGGACGCCACTTGATTCATTCCCAAATTAAGTGCAGGTTGTTTCGGCTGGGTGATTGATAGGGTCTTGGGCGTCCTATCAACATATATACTGTATATATATATATATACATATGTTGATATAATGTGTATACATATATATATATATCATATACTATATATATATATCATATACTCTATATATATATATCATATACTATATATAATATATATAATATCATATCATATCATGTCATGTCATGTCATCTCAAATCATATCATATCATATCATGTCATGTCATGTCATATCATATCATATCATGTCATGTCATGTCATATCATATCATATCATGTCATGTCATGTCATATCATATCATATCATGTCATATCATATCATATCATCTCATGTCATGTCATATCATATCATATCATATCATATCATGTCATGTCATGTCATATCATGTCATGTCATGTCATATCATATCATGTCATGTCATCTCATATCATATCATATCATATCATATCATGTCATGTCATGTCATGTCATATCATATCATATCATATCATGTCATGTCATATCATATCATGTCATGTCATATCATATCATATCATATCATATCATATATCATAGCGTACCCCAATCACAAAGCCTATGTACAGTACAGTACGATTCGCTGCTCCCCGAGGGATCTCCATCCAGATTCGATTCCAAGGCTTCCGTTTCTGCCTCTGTAGCCTCTCCTGACGGGCTGAGTCACGAGGTGTCCAGATGAATCCGGTCGGGATGAAATGGGATGGTTTTCCCCACCTACAGTAAAAACCAAAAAGGAAAGAAACGGGAAGTGCGGTTGGTATATCAAAAGTTGCATTGTTGACCCTGAACCCAACCAGTCCCTTTACCCAGATGGGATTGGTTCGATGGTGTGCTGAAAATGACAAGTCAGTTGAAAGTCTCTGGGAACCCCAAACACCAATCACACGATACTCTAATTTTTACACACTCGACTGTTTGAATCGAATCTTTATAATATGTTCTTATGTTTTTATGTTTTTGTATATATGTTTTTTCCCCCTAATATCAAATAATCCCAGAGAAACCCTAGTGTTATTTCTAGAAGGTATTTCACATGATCTTCTCCCAGCTCACCACGCCTTTGCAATCTCCTCAGCTTTGAACTCATCATCGGCCTAGGTAAACAAAAACTGGCGTTGAAACCCGCCAGAAACGTCAAGTCATCCTTTTTTCTGCTGGTTGGTTGCGAACTGGATTCCCATTATGGGTGATAACAAACGCCCACAAATCAAATACTCCAACCCTCTAGGGTAACTACTCAACTAGGGTTTTGGTCACTGCTCAAATGTAGTTTTTGATATCGGAGATTGCGGAATTTCAGGCATGGAGTGATGCACCATGTACTGCTTCCCCAGTGAAGACAGGTTAAAAAGCTTCCCCGGAAAAACATAGCCAGTGATGACATGGCCGAACAAACAATTGCAAGCATTATCGTCCTGTCAAAAAACAACCCCAAGCAGGGCCGCATGAATTTGTGGTTTGTCTTTTTCTGGCTCTTACTGCAAGTGTTTGTTGGAACTTTTTCTGGTTCTTACTGCAATGTGTTTGTTGGAGTCAACGCCCAACAAAACACATGATTGGTTTTTCTTTGCGGTATGCCTCTTGTTGGAGCTGCATTTGGTGGATAAATGTCCATGTCCAATACTGACAATAAATCATATAAATCTGTATTTTTGGGTTCGCCTGGAAATAGGCTACCCCAAAATCCACTGATTCATTATTGATTAAGATTTCCCGTATTAAAGGCAATAAAGTTTGGTCGTATAGTCTTTGCTCAGAAACATGTTGATATCATATGTTGTTGGTTATATATCCCATGGTCTCTCCATAATTTATGTGTGCTTCTTGTAGCCACAAATTTATCGGCCAACCAGACCACTGAAGCCAAATGGCCATCTTCATGGCCAAGAGCGGCTTGTCACGAATGGCCTGCGGCCACAACTCGAAACTTACCGGGCGGGCACAAAAAATAGAAAGGTTTCAGCTGGTGCTTTTGACTAGTCAATTTAACTGTGGTTTTTGCTGGGGTGGACAGGCCTTATGGCATAATTCCCCAATAGATTTTGATGGTGCAAGTTGTATATTATTGTGGACACTTGGCACCGCATGCTTCGCGGCAGCAGAGCAGCGTGGCAGGTCAGGTGAAGCGGACAGGTGCGGTAGTCAAGCAGATGTGTTTCGAGCCGCGGCGAGCCCGACAGCCAAATTTGCCTTGCAGTTGCTGGCAGGGGGCATTGTCCTGGCCGCCAATCCTGTTGATTTTGCAACAGGCCAGACAATTTGACAGGTGCTGGGGGAAACCACCGTTTGCTGAATCCTTTTGTTCAAGTGGGTGGCCATTGCGCAAGGCTCAACAAAAAACCTTGATCCTGGTGCGGAAAGGAGTGGGGAGAAAAACGTCAAGCGCGACTCCCAGCCATCCGTGTAGACCAGACGCAACGTCGCTCTCTTCCGGCAGTCGCAAGCTCAAGCACCACTTCGGCCCAAGGCCCCTTGATTGAAGGGCTTGTGCTTAGGACTGGCAAGCACACATTGTTCCCACGTTTGCCCATCAACAAAATCCACCAGCGTCGTCAACCGGAATCTTCCAACGTCAGGACCAGAAGACCATCAACGCTGCCGTTGGTTGCGTGCGTCACACAACAGCCACATCTAAAGGGTTCCAAGGCATCTTGAGGCTGGCGATGCAAAGGAGGAGCAACCTCTTCATCCATTCTATAGGCAGCACTGCGATGCCACATCCAGCGAAGTTCTGAACCAAGGGAAGCTTCTCAGGTGCTCTCACAAATCAGAAGCAGCGGCCCAAGTGAATCCAGAGAGGATGCAAAAAAAGTAGCAAGTGATCGACTCCCCAAAGTGGGTGCACGGTGCAGGCAGGAACCATGATGGTGAAACGTCGAGGTTCAGGTGTAAACAGCCGCACCACTGGAAGGACTCGACTGTCACGGCTGGTACGTGCTGTATAACTAACCCATGGTAGATATTTGCCGGTGATCTTATATAAACTTATAACGAGGGGGGTCCTCTTTGTACCGTAAACGCTGCCATAGAGTTGGGGTTGGAAGACAACTTTCCTCTTGGACGTTGAGGCCTTGGTCAATTAAAAAAAGAAGAAAACAATGAGAGGTCAGCTTTTGGTATGCGACTTCCATCATTCACCTATATACTACAGTTTTCCTATTCCTTTGAAAGCAGAAGTGCAGTTGTAGTTTCATGAAAGATTGTGTATATATATATATCAAGTTCCATCGTGAAATAGTATCCTTATCATTCCACTACATATGTATATACAAATATATACACAATATATATATATACACTATCCCATTTAACGATACCATGGTATACCTCGGCAAATGCCTCGATTCTGCTGATCATCTTTTCCACCTCGGTGCGGTGGGGTTTCTGAAGAAACCCCTCCAAAAACCCTCTGGTACACAAACAAAAAGCTATTGAAAATGGCCCAGTCGAAATAGTTTGATAGTTGATAAATCCCCATTTAAAATGGTGGATCTTTCCATAGCTATGTAAACGTTTACCAGAGGGTAATCAACCAACCAATGGGAGACATCTATGAAATCACCTCCGCAGCGTTTTCGGCCGGGGCCGCGTCCTTAGCCGCCCGGCCGGGCGCAGCACCAGGCGGTTCGCGTCGTTGGTGAACATTAGGGAGGCCGTGATGAGCAGAATCATCACGAAGAACGTGTTGCTGAGGCCAAACCTGAAACGATTCTCACCAAAAAAGAGGTTAACCATGAAAAATGGTAGTTTAACTATTAATATTAACTATTAAACTACCATTATAGTTTAATATAAGAGATTCGTTTCTGAGATTTTGATATTGATCAGTCACTTATCCTCTGGTGTCATCAAACATGACAATTTAAGTTCAAAATCACCGATTTGACAGAGAAGGTAGACATAGCTGTGGAAATCAACGAGTCAGATGTTGGATTATCCAGCAAGTCGAACTAGTTATAATATCATGAGGAGTTTTCCAGGGAAATATAGAGGAAAACTGGGGAAATGCCGCAAAAAAAATATCGGAGTTTCCCTTTTCATCTTCCCTGAGTTCTGAAGTGGCACCAACCCAGGTAGGGAACTTCAGAGAAACCAGTTATATTGGTGTCTGGGACAAAAGAGAGGTGGGTTTTCTATACCAACAGGAATTGGTAAATGTTCTAATTGAACATCACCCAAATAACATTGGGCATATATATATATACATATATTCATATAGTATCTATATCTATATATAGTATAACTATATCTATATAGTATATCTATATCTATATAGTATATCTATATCTATATAGTATATCTATATCTATATAGTATATCTATATCTATATCTATATAGTATATCTATATATATATATAATCAACCAACCTCTGACAGTTGGCCACCAATAGTGCCACAACCAATTCTTCCTCCTGCGTCCGGCGTCCCGACGCCGCAGTGCTTCGATTGAAGGGACGCAGGTCGAAGTAAAAGGTCAAGTAAGGCGATTGCCCTGGACACGTGGACAGGATCAATATAGGTCATCATTACCAATGATTAGTTAATGATTAGTTAATGATTAGTTAATGATTAGTTAATGATTAGTTAATGATTAGGTAATCTTACCATCTGGATTAGGATCAATATAGGTCATGATTGGCAATGACAGGAGCAACAGGATCATTAGTAATCATGAGATTGACCAATCATTACCAATTGCTAATCATTACTAATCTGGACAGGATGAGGTCATGACTTACTGGTGCTAAACGTAGGAATGGATGGGTTGCTGGGGGTTGCTGGGATGATTATTACTAGTGATTGTGGCTCATTCCCTCATTCCCTGCTAAGCACAAGTAAGATGATTGGCAGCATTCTCTGGAGTTGTTTCTGATTAGCAATGATGAGTAATGATTGGTAATGATTGGTAATGATTACTAATGATGGCAAATGGCAGGATAATTGGTGATTACTGGTAATTTTTTCTGGTGATTATCAAGAAAGGATCATAATGATTAATGGAAATAATGGTAATGAAAGGATCAAGATTATTGGCAGGATTATCTGGTGGTTACTAATGATTGGTAATCATTAATAATGATTGATTATGATTAATTATGGTTATATGATGATTATATGATTATCAATATGATGATTAACAATGATTAATGATGATTCCTTTCTGATTTTCAGGACTTTTCAAGATGGGGGTTCCTAAGTCATGATGCCCAATATCCGAGAATCACAGGGCCATGATGACTGGGGTACCATGTTAGGAAACCTCCAGATCTGTAAGGATTACCAGAAATGCCATGGAGGTTTTCTGTATGTCTAAAAAAATCATCCAACTCTGGGTCTGTCGTAGCTAAGTGGTTTCTATGTTTTTTCTTTTCAGATGCTTACAACAATCACGGCTTCGTAACATTCAGTTTCGGTGGGTCCTACATGCGCAGTCTTGTCAGTTTTGGATGTTTCGGAACTGGTATTTGATCTCCTAATGAAAGGGGAGATGATATAGGAAAACAATCCCACTTACTACCCATGGATACCCTAATGGCTTTGTTTGTGTGTCAGTGTGGTAACTTCAGCCCTCCATTCTCTGGTAATCGATTAAAGCACTCCAATCACACCTGCCATTCTGGCTACTTTGCCCATGTTCAAACTC
>CAMXCT020003369.1:257500-327500 GCA_947184155.2 Cladocopium goreaui | reverse complement strand
ATCACCATTTTGAATGGGTAAATCAACTATTTCTGTGGTCATTTTCCATAGCTTTTTGTATGTTTACCAGGGGGTAACTCATTTTATCCAAAATGGGCTATCCCTCAATCTGCTTCATCAGCATTGTCCCGATTGAAATGACCATGAAAAAACAATTTCCAGACACACCCACGAGAAATCGTCGATTCTTGGTTATATATTACATCATATACCTATCTAATCCATGTATGGTTGGCGTGATATCCAAAAACCATCCAAATTCTCCGCATAAACAAAAAAAAACATGCATATATAGACACATTTATCTGGGTAAACTATAATATTTCACTAACCTGAATTAAAGCCATTTGGGGATGATTCCCCTTTCTAACCATGATTCCAGTGAGGTCGCAGTGAGGTCGTTATAATTTACCCTTTTGCTCGAGTCGAGAAGCCAACGGTCTATATTGGACCGTTGGGCTCTATCAACGAAGATTTGTGACACACTGGAGTGAAAGATCAGATTTATAATTTATCTATTATCTATTATCTATATATATATATACATATCTATATAATATATCTATAATATGTATACATATATATATATATATACGTATGTGACTATCCCTATATTCTCCCTATCAACCGTCCCCATCTTGGCGGAAGCCCAACTCCCGCCTGTGAAGAGGTGGCACATCTGCGGTCCCAGGGCTGCGAGAGCATCTCCTGACCCGTCTCCCGGAATTCATGGATTATCACCCCACTTCATAGTGATTCATAGGGATCAATAATGATTACTAGTGGTTTCTAGTGATTACTAGTGATTACTAGTGATTACTATTGTTTATCAAATAAGGATCAATAGGGATGATACTAGCATTCTGCAATTTCGTAAATAGGATCAATAATGACTACTAGTGGTTACTATAAATAGTGATGAATGTCATGATGTATAATGATTGGTAATGATTAATAGGGATTAGATGGAAATGTTCAATGGATTGGCTTTCTGGGCGAAATCTACGGTTGAAACGATGGTTTTCACCTACCAAGTTGGATTGCGGTGTTCTCTAATTTTTGAAAATCTTCAAAACAAAAAAAATCAACATTTTAAAATTCATCAGAAGTATGAATTGGGGGAATTAGCATCGACATTGTTGAACCCCGAATGTTGTTTGTTCCGAATAGTGTACTTGAATGCAGCCATCAAATTCGCATGTCTATTGGTATGCAGTAAACCGTAGCCACCAGCAAGAATCTGTGCAACGATCATCTTTTGGGCCTTGATTTTCATGATCCAGAGATGGATCTGTGTTGAAATAAATAAAAACAAGAAAAACATCTTACAATGTGAGGCCCCCCAGTCATGTTTCCTGGGCTATAAACCCCAGTAACTCTAGTTACAAGTTATAACTATAACTGTCATAAACCATAGTGACATTGGAGCTATAAACCCACCAACGTAGCAATTTCGAAAAAAAAAACGGGGTGGCCTACATTGTAGGATTTCAACGGATAACGAAAAATCAGGTCATCGAAGCATTGATGCTGGGCATGGTACAGAAAAATGGTGATTTTTGTTGGCTCCTTGAATCAACCAAATATGTAGCTTCCAAGTGTTTCACCTTCCATTTCAAACCGGCCATTAAAAAAGTATGTTCAAGTCACCCTGTGGATCCACTCCTTGATGCTAGAGGGCATCGTGCCGTAAGCAGTCAAGTAGTCCTGGCCGAATCAAGGCTTCAAGTGGTGAAAAAAGTCCGGAGTGATGTTCATCACCTCCCAATGGGGTCGGTCAATGGGGAGTCAACACCGGACTTTTCTGACGCAACCGGTCATGTTCGATGAGTTGCGATGCTGAAGGTCGCAACATGTCGCAGCTCTTTGAAAATTCTTTCTCCCATTTGAATTCTCGCAGCCAAATATCTTGACATCTTACCATCTGGTTATTTAACATAGCCATGGAAAATGGACTATTTATAGATGGTTTACCTATTAAAAATGTTTTTCCATGGCTATGTTAAATAACCAAATGGTAAATCTTCCGATGCTTTTTGCATTTCGAATGACTTCATATGACTGACACAGCGAATCCGATGTGCAACGATTCAACCTGAAATCATCCAGCCAAAGTTGGGGCACCAATTTGAATGGACAGTTTAACCACATGTTTGGCTGAAAAAATCAGCCAAAAAAAAAATGGAAAACATCAAATCCCCACGAGTTGGCTATCCAAAGTACTCCCTCGTTCACCCTCGGTACCCTCGGTACCATCCGGGTCACAATTTCTGTTCCAGTCCATCTTGTTGTTGATTCAGTAGGAATTCCCAGTTATTCACAGGTCATGGATGATGACCATCCTACATATATCAGATAGAGTAATGCCCAAAAAAGCTTATGGCCTTGATAACGGTCCTTTAAAAAGCACCGAAGAAAAAAGAAAATACACAGAATTTGCCAGAAACTTACTTTTTCCAGTGATTTTCAAAATTCCCAAGCAACATTTACCAACCCCTGGGCCAACTTTTTTTTCGGTTTGGGTCACTGCTGGTTCTGCGTCCTCGCTAGTCGATTCCACCCAGCTGTCCAACACGCCAGAGCTCATCTGGGTGTACTGCGAAAGGATTGGGATCGCCCCTGGATTGATGGAGCTATTTTTCTGGTTCTAGATTCTACCCTCTGGTAATGACTAACATGGCTATTGAAAATGACCATAGAAATAGTTGATTTACCCATTCAAAATGGTGATTTTCCATAGCTATGTTAGTTTACCAGAGGGTATATCCTAGATAGAATTTGCTGGTTCTAACAGATCTATTTTTTGGATTGAATAGATTGATCTATATTGGATTGGATCTATCATATTGGATTGAACAAAAAAACTGCAGGTGTTCAGAAGCAAAAAAAGATCATTCTAGATCCTAGATGTCCTAGATTCCCATAATCAGAAAATCTTCTGGCTAATCGTATGGCTAAGAAATTGCTAGAATCATATGCTTCATCTTCAAAAATCTCCTCACCGGTTTCCATCGCTGTCCTCTAAATTGCTGCTAAAGTTCGCATCCGAACTCTGACCTCGAAGGTGGCGATTGCTGTCTGAAATTTGGAGGTAGCCTCAAGACCAAAATAGAATATTTCATCATGTGGCAGTGTGTCAAAACCTTGTACCCCTGGTGAACATCAAAATAGCTGGTAAATGGATGTTCATCCCCCTAAAAATGGTATTAATAGATATTGATCCATACCCATGTCATTTCAACGGCCATTTGGATAACATCCCCTATTTTCACAGCTGTTTGACGCGATTCAACACATTCTGATTGCAGATGTTCAACAAGTGGTTTGGAGATCATCAAAATTGGGCTAGAAATCCAGGTCACATTTTACTCCTATTCTCCCAATCTCCCATCCCCCCAAATCTATCCAAATCTGACCCCCTCCCAAAGATGTCGACTGATCCCCTAGTCCCAACGGTTTCTTGGGGCTGTCGAATTGTTTCGACCGGATTCTTCAAGTCAGAATCGATCTGCCAAAAATCCCAGGCCTGCGAGGCCAAACCAGAAGAGCGAGCCTGCAGGGAGATGACCAAGGGGGAAGTGTGGTCAGGAAGTCACCAATTTTGGAGAAACCTCTTGAAAAAGGTCCAAAAAGATCACTTAGGACGACTTTTTAAGGACCACTTAGGCCGACAAAAAAAAGGATGTGGATTCACACCTTTAGGGGACAACTAGAGTCACTAGAGGTACAGGATCATGTTGGGATCCATTGGCTACACACCTTTGGGGTTTATCTTTAGGGCTGTGGATCTAAAACAGCTGACAACTGGGACCTGGGAGTGTGTATGTGTGTGTGTGTGCACGTATTCATACTATTACATATATTTACATACTATATGTATATATAATTATATAATATATAATTAATCGTCATAATATTTACATCATATATATATATATGTCATATCATATCATATCATATCATATCATATCATATCATATGTATATATACATATTATATATATATATATACATACATGTGTATATATATACATATATATACATATATATATATACATATATATATATATACATATATACATATATATATATACATATATATATACATATATATATATATACATATATATATATATGTACCTACACACAAATACGTACATTACATCATACCATTGTGTAAGCGTGGCCACTTCTAAATATTGAAAAAATGGCTTGAGAGGTGAGGTGTGCACTCTTTTTCGTGGGAAAGATTGATTGTTTATGGGTACAAACCCCACCACGCATGGGGATATAATATAAAATGTAGAACCAACAAAATGATATTCCGGTTTATCTGATTTAAATTCATAGCAGTTTTATAGGGAAATGGTGATAATTCAAGGAATTATTTTCCAAGAAACAGGGGAACCATATCCCCTCCAAAGAAATCAATGACCCGGCAAAGAAACTGAAAAGTTAGACAGTTGTTTGACGCAGCGCCTAGGAACAGCCCGGCGCAATTGCTTCCAGGGCAGTAGGTGCCCTGCAGCGCGAAATCGATGTAGTAAAAAACTTGGAATCTGCACTGCTTCTTGAAGGACTGCATCCCATATCTTTAAACCATCAGGGCCTCATTCTAAACATCAATCGCACTGCTTATCTCAACATGCAGAGCTGAGGGAAGCACCCCATGGTTGCCAACATACCAATTGTGGTAGTAGATGTACTTCAGAAACGCCTAGGCAGAAAAGCTCTGAGAAAGTCCAGGGCTCAGTCCGGAACTCACCCAAACATTCCAAGTACTACGCGGTTCCCTCTCATGTACCATGATCACTATGCATTCCTGAGGCAAAGGCATTGTCGTACCTTCCAGGCTGAAACTTGGTGGCACACTTAACAAAACCACCTGTGCTGTTGGGGATACACATCAACTTACAGGGGATATGGCAATCCCCATCCGTGCTGCTTAAAGTCTTCATGTTGGTTCGAGAATTCCAATTTTGCCATGATCTGGGTCCATGTTCATACTAATTCTATCTGTAAGAATTCCATTTAAAATATATATATATGTATACATATATATATATAAACAAAAATAAAAACTTTTCATGTTAGGTGTTCGCTCAAGATTCCCCAGATTCTTCAGTTCCAGCTCCCAGGCCGTGGCTCACGTGATGCTGTTGGCCGTGCTATTCTTCAACAGCTTCGCTTCAAAGGCCTCCATTTCTGATGGAATTTCAACCCTGAGTCACGGTAGCTGCTTATGGCAGGTAAACACCACATGACATTGATGGTTGTAGATGGTTCTAGATGGTTATAGATGATATGTTTATAACATGATGATGATTGTGTATATATATATATATGTATACATATATATATATATACAGATTGTATGTGGTTGTATGTGGTTACATATGGATATATATGGTTATGGCTATGTCTCGGGAGATCCCTTCATCCCAAATGGAGACATATGGAGAATATATGCAGACTCTCATGGGGATATGAAAAAATATTACCCTCTGGTAATTTGTTACATGGCTATTGAAGCCATGGCCCATAGAAATAGTTGATTTACCTATTGAAGATGCTGATTTTCCAGTTCGCTATTGTTAGTTTACCAGAGGCTAATAGATTCTAATAGTTATAAGTTATATATCCATATTACTAGTTCATTCTATATGGCTATGGGTCAATACCTATAAGTACCATTTTAGTGGGATGAACATCCATTTACTGTAGGTACCAGCTATTTTGATGTTCACCAGGGGTACAAGGTTTTGACACACTGCCATATTACACGGCAAAAAAAAGGGATTGTTTGTTGGAAAATACACCGTTTTGCAAAGCAAAAAAAAACGATCTGGCTCGTCGATGATCATCTGCCAGAGGATGGCGAAGGACATTTTCTTGTGTCGCAAATGGCTATATAATATTGCTGTATATATATATATATATTGTATTTATATATATATATTGTATATATATATATTGTATATATAATATATATTGTATATATATATATTGTATATATATAATATATATTGTATGTCTGTATATATATATATATATATCGACATAGCATGTTGTATCCTCAATGTTCCATGTTTTCTGGCTATACTCCTCATCAGGCAATTCAAAGTGACTGTTTCTCCCCGGTTTGAAGTTGTTCAAGCAAGGTGCTGGTCGCTGCACAGCCAAGCTGCTGGTCCCTCAACAGATGATTGGAAAGCTTAATTCGTAGCTCCTTGGCTCCCCATTAAATAGAGAATACGGATACCCCAAACGCTCCGAATCGCTCCCTCCTAACTACTGGATAGTTTTGGACGTGTCTGGACAAACCCAACTTATCACAGTTGTATGTCTCATGATATCCAAAATGTGCTAGTCCCATTACCCTCCTAACCCAAATTGGCTTTGTCTACCCCCAAAGTTGATAGCTGTATCATCAATTCATATGAAATACCATCTGGTAATTTAACATAGCTATTGAAAATGGCCATAGAAATAGTGGATTTACCCATTAAAAATGGTGATTTTCCATAGTTTTTTGTATGTTTACCAGAGGGTAACCATGTTCCGGGCTGAAAAACCACCATTTCCAGGTCCACAACGAGCCCTATTGGTGGATCCGACGACTTCAACGCCCCAGCTGCCAGGCCTCCCAGACCTGATTGGCGCCGTAGACTGCGGAGTAGGGAGTTTGATCGGCCTGTCACGACGAGTTCACACTGCAGGCTGTCAAGGTAGATGTGTGTATATATAATACATGTGGATAGTTATCGATGCATATTATCTATATATATATGTATGTATGTATATATATATATATGTGATGTATGTATTCGTGTGTGTACTGTATACTGTATGTGTTTGCTGAATCTATTTTGCGAACCACTTCTTGTTGGCGACCCCCAAATTCAAAGAAGGAACTCCAACATGGGTGTATTCGAAAATGGAAGATAGATGTGATAGACCGTGATAGACCTCTCAAATTATTGCCCCATTTTTATAGGGAAAGTATGGGTACAAGTCAAAACCCTGGTAGCCTTCTGTTCACACTCTATGGATATCCACATCCATACCCTCAGGCACATGGCCCATTGTAGGTGTTGAACCATCCCCATATTTCATGACATCTCCAGATTCTCCAGTATATCAGTATATCCCAATCATTGCCCATCTCGGGAAAATATGGCTATGGGTCAAAATTAAGTACCTGGCTTTCCCCACAGATTGGAATGTCTATTTAATTTTAGGTTGCGAAAACAATGCCATCTGCACCATCCCCCAATTCACCTTATTTTTATAGGTGGTATATATAAACCATTCCCAGTCATGGGTGGTTTTATTAACTGGCAGTGTGTCAAAACCTTGTACCCCTGTAGTTCACATCAAAATAGCTGGTAAATGGATGTTCATCCCCCTAAAAATGGTATTAATAGGTATTGATCCATACCCAACTTAGTATTGACCATCCAATTATTGGGAGCCCTAATGACTTGACCCATATAGCCGCGCCGTTTCTTTGGAGAGCAAGGGTTGGATGAGCAGCATGGCCAAAATTAGGCCTGGCCGGCCAAAAATAGGCCTGGGATTGTTCAGCAAGAAAAAACGCTACGCTACGGGATGGAAGTGAAAACTTTCACCAAGAAAATATCGTGGGAATTTGGGATTTACCTTATAGGTAAACTAGAGATAGAGGTGCAAAGCCCATGGTTGCCGTAGAAAAATAATCTACAAATGGTGGGTTTTCCACATCCATGTTAGTTTACAGAAGGGTAAAATCAACAACAAAACTACTTGGCATTCAAAGATAATTTGGGATTTCACCAAGAAACTCTGGGGTTAATCGGCAACACGTGGATTTAACCAACACAAACTTGGAGACAGAGGATCCCAGCATTCGGTGCTACACCAGTCTCACCAGTCTGGTTTCATTTCTCTGTACCAAGTCCATTGATTTGACGCAATTCGGATCGGATTTGTCCCAAATTCCTATGGATTTGTCCCAAATTCCTATGGATTTGTCCTAAATTCCTCTGAATTCCCATGGATTTCATTCCTATGGCATTTGTCCCAAATTCCTATGGATGTTTGATGATTTTTCTCCGCGTTTCGGGGACAACAGGTCCAGACCCGGATCCAAAGGCACAGATGACACGTCGCGTGGTCATCTCTGAGAGCTTCTTCCCGACGCGACCTGGAAACGATGGGAATTCAGCTGGAACTGGTGGGGTAAACCATCAGTAAACCATCAAAAAATGTGGGCGAAACCATCAGAAATTGGGATGGATAGCCGGATATCCCGGATAGCCAATTTTTTCTAATTACATGAAAAATCCTGGTTTAGTTCAAGAATCTTGAAATTGGATCGTTTATAGCCAATGTAACATTAAATGCCCCCCTGTATGGGCAAGGGAATACATACCATACCACAACCCATGGATTTCTGCAGGGTATTTAGTATTAATTAAGGGGGTTGGGATGAGAAATGGAGGTTTCCATAGTCATGGGGGATCCCCAATAGCTGGATGGTTTATAGTGGAAAATGCCATTAAAACCGATGATAACTAGGGGTAGCCCTATTTCAGGAAACCTCCATATGTCCATCACTGTTTCTACTTTGCTGGGATTCTTCTTTCCGTCACTCATTTTTTCGGGTGGTGCAAAATTTGAAGCGAAGTAGGATCATCATCCAAAGTACGAGAAACGAAACACCAAGCAGCTCTGAACTTTCGGATCAAAATTGGATGACCCCAAAATGGATGAATCACCAATGACTGGGACCTTCAGATCCGGAGAACCCCAAAGAATTGCAACTCTTCTCTAATTCCAATGTTGAAGAAGTCCCAAGGTTGGTTGAACATCGCAAAAAAATCCTCATCTCTTGTTGCTTAACGACCTTCTTTTTGTTGCAGAACAACACCAGGGAAACCCAAAATAACGTTCGGTCCGCGTCGTTTTTCATGTTCGGCGCGGTCAAGGCACTTTCCGTGTCTTTGCCGTGCCCATTCTCTAAGGCTTCATAGTCGGCTTCATCCCAGTCATCCTACAGCAGTCCAAGCGTCCAAGGTCATGCTGAGTGGGATCGGACTGAAAATGAGAAACATGTTATCCCTTCCAAGGTTTTTTATACATAGAGGGTGTATGTTCCACCATATCTATAGTTGTGAACAATTATACATATATATATATATATAGATACAATCATGTTCACTCAATGTTCACTTCCATGAATCCAAGGCGCACCAGGAAATCCAAACCTCCAAACTATCCAAAGCCAAGGCGTGATGTTGTATTCCTCATTGAATGGCAAAAGATCAACCTGCTGTATCCTCATCAAAGCAAGGTCTAAAGGCCGGGCCAGGCGGCCAGAGATGTCTCTTATATTCTCCGAGATAAATGAGATATAGCTGCTATAACTGCTCCCAAAACATTCAGATTGAGGTGCGTTTCGCGGCTAGACAGGACCACAAAAACAGATTGAACTGTACAGCATGGTATGCCTTTTTCAAGGGATCCTGGACTCCTTCAAAATGGACTTGTCAAGGATGGCCCTTTTGGTGGTTTGGAAGTATCATAAACAACTTCCTTGGGTTTGTCGGCGAAAAATCCAGACTCTTCCGGGACCCAGTTGTCGACTTGGCGCGGCCAAGTCAGCCTGGAGAGAAATTGGAATCTGGGTTCACCATCCCCACCATCCCCACCATCGCCACCATCCCCTTCATCGCACCTCCAGCTCACCCATCCTTTTTCTTCTTTCTCTCTCTGCCTTGCGCTGTTTCGCCTGTGATTTTTCGGAGGAGCCGAGCCACAGGGGATGGGAACACCAAAACAGGAGGGATCCAGTCCGACTGGGTATCCACGGAGCCTTCCCCTCCGCATCCTGGTAAACACTAAATGCTTAACATGGTAAATCCAAAAACAAGCCCCCATATATTGTAAGTTTCACCACTATTGACTCGTCTCTAAGTGATGTTTCCATGTATTGGTTGAGGGAATATCTACAGGAAACCATCGGAAATGTACCATCAAACGTGGGGGTTCCTTTCATCCAAGTCTGGGAACATTGAACATGTATGAACACGTTAGAACATGTTGAACTGCCTAAAACCGGAGATTTAGAAGCTACATCCTCTTTCTGGAGTGTGTTTGTAGAACATGGTCCGAGCGGAGGATTCGGGCCTCGTAGTAAGCTTTGTAGAGTTTCAGGATTCGAACCTCGGTAACGCCATGCAAATCTAGGGGTCTAAGCATGGCAAATAACATATTATAACTATGTTAACATGTTATAAACCCATTTAATAAGTGTGTGTGTATATATATATATAACATGTTATAACCATGGCATGGCCTAACCCCCAATAAGTTGGAATGATGGTTTCGAGACATCCCAAGACGCACCTTAGACGTATCTTTTTGAGTCAATTTGGATCACCCAAAAACCGTTGCACCGAGTTCGGCTGGACATGAAGGATCCCCCAAAACGGTTTGTCCTTGGATTTGCCGCATTGCCCAATGGATGAGCCATGGCCATAGCCCAGGGATAGCCCCAGGCTCCCCGGCTAACCGCAGCACACGCACCACACGACTGGCGCGGGCGCCTACTCTCGCTGTCCTGGACCGGCCAAGTAAAGTTCTTGGGAGAAAGTTGGTCATTGGAGTCATTGGTCTCTTAAAGAACTTGGAGGAGCCAAAACCGCCTGGTGACCTTAGAACTACCCCAAAGAGTCTCCAATCATGGATTGTCACTAAGTCTCTACTGCTATGGTAGGTGAAATAAGTTGTTTGACTTTGGGGTTGCTCAGCAAGAAATGTGTAAATCCACGGATATAACTTATGCTGTAACATGATATAACCTAGGAAAGCATTGGCCTCCGGGACAGGATTGATTGATCGACCAGAAAACCGCTCATCTCTGGCTTCGCAGGAATTGGAGACCTGACTTGTTGAGGATACCAAATCTCTCCCCGAGCTTTCGGATTTTTCACAACAGGTCAGTAATTCGCATTTCATGGCCCTCACACCTTACCTAACTGCCTTATATACCCTCTGGTAAACTAACATAACTATGGGAAATCACAATTTTCAATGGGTAAATCCACTATAAATGGTCATTTTCAATAGCTATGTTAAATTACCAGAGGGTAACTTACCCCAAACCACACCTCTCCCCATTTTAGCCACTTTGAACCCACGGAACCCGTCGCCTGCCGGAGCGCAGGTCTGAGGCGTCGCTGTTGTCCCCCTGACGTGACGGCCCCACATGGCCCACTGCCAGCCGGAAAATCCCAGCGGCCCACAGGCCCAAAGCGAAGCGCCGGGCCTGGATCGCCTCGCTAATCCAGGTGAGATCCAGCCTTGGGAAAGCCAAAGAATATGGAAAAAACATGGAAAAAAAAGATTGTTTGAAATGGTTCGAAATGGTTTGAAATGGTTTGAAATTGTGAGCCTCAAATCCCACTTTCTAAGAGGCATTTGATGATTGTTTCTTCCTTTGGCATCATAATTTGGAGGGCCTTCCCCAAATTTTCGACATGTTTTACGTGAGAGCCAAGCAGGAGCGTAGCTGTGCTGATCACATCCAGCAGAAAGAAAAAACTCAGGTAGTAGTCCACCTTTTCAATCGTTTCGACGACTCGAAAAGGACATGGGAAATTCTGGGATTGGGAAAATGATGGGAAATGATCTACAAAAATTGGCTTGTCATGCTGTTCCCATGACTATGTCGATGAAAAATGGAGGGTCATGAAGTTCATATCTCAAAATAGGCCAAGGACCCAAGGCTGCATGGCAAATCATGGAGCTCTGATTTTTGAGCTCTTCACGTGCCATCAATAATTCGATATGAGCCAACATCGCAAACAAGTGTTGGCTCCCCATCAGGATGGTATCTTCCTCCATGGAAACAGCGAACAATTCACTGTTGCCCTACCATTTGCCAGTCGGTCTAGCTGCTTGGATCTGGGTCAGGTCACCCGTTCACCCTTGTGTCTGACTTTCTGTGAACCACCACAATTACACTCCAGTAAACTATAACAAAGCTATGGGCTATGGAAAAAAGGCCCATTCATAGACGGCCTATTTTTTTTTCCATGGCTATGTTAGTTCACTGACAGATAAGCTGGTATATAAATGTATATTCATCCTCCTGACGGACGGTCCCCATCCCAAGTTCTGAAACCATCTGCCAGTAGAACAACATTCCGTCCCATGCTTAACAACCTCATTGTTTCCTCTAACAGCACCCAAAAATGAGTATCATTTCATCCCTTCAGTGATTTCTGATCATTTCCTCCGAACTCAGCCAAGTTGCTGTTCAATCTCTGGTTGGTGGTTTTAACCATCTTTAAAAATATTAGTCAATGGGAAGGATTATCCCATATATGATGGAAAATAAAAGTCATGTTTGAAACCACCAACCAGATCTACTTCTTTCGTATCTTTTAGTGACCACATTGCGAAAAAAGGGGACGTCCCAATGCTCCCACTCCGCCTTCCCTAGGCAAGACAGGACCACCTGGCAGAAACGTCAAACGAATGTCACAGTGAACCTTGGGACATGACATTGCGCAGTGATGTAGACATGTCAGTACGGTATTTTATATGGATATTACATATTAATGCATATTATATATACAACAATAAACATAGATCATATATGTATATGTGCCATATCAACTCATATTATGTAAACATATACGCTGTATATCATGGTATTTCGAAATATGTATACCTCTATAGAGAGGGACACGGCAAGAGAAACAAAAGAAACCACGGAATCGTTTCACAGGAGATCTCACTGATCCAAATTTAAAATGGGGAGAACATAGATTGAACAGAGACTGTACAGTCAAAATCCTAAAAAGATTGGGAAGAAAAGTCTCCATTACCAAAATGGGAAGTCATTACTTAACAAAAACTTCTGGGAATAAAGCATGGTCAGTTTCCAAAAGGAACCTTTGGCAAAAAAAAAAGATCTGTGAACGCCCGAGCCTCACAGGAGAAGACAGTAATACCTCGCAGCAAAGGCAACTCATGACTCACCTCTCCAAAGAAAGTGGCTACGACGGCTACCTAGAACACGTTCGTTGGAGCAACGCTGAGATATGTTCATTATATATATATATATACAGAATCAGGCATCCAGCACTCTGTGGATTCCAATGTCACCAAAATCTGTCGTTCCGATTGATTTCAGTGCAGCTGAGAGACATAAGATTCCAATGATGTTGAAAATCATGTCTGCCGGCTTCTCTGTGAGTATGATCCTGGCTCGAGTGATGTTTGTGTGGCCAGCATAGAGTGAGGATGATGCCATTCCATGAAACATACGCAGTGGTTCATAGGTGTCCCCTTATACAACTAATGTTAATTATATATATATATATATATATGGACTACAATTTAACATCACCAATAAACCAGGTAATGTAACACAACAATCACCCAATCAAAAATTGCTAGACTCTAGACACAGTCACGGCTCAATTGAAATCATGATGCCAGCGAGAGTAGCCTGGCACCAAGAATCCAAGAACCATGGATTCGGTTCGGGTGATTTTTCAATGTCTAATTCATTCTGATTCTAATCTCCAGAAGGAACCCTGGACTGGAAGATCTTCATTATGTTTACCAAGTGTTTGATCACTTTTTTGCATGTGAAAAAAATGCAAAATTGCCGCCCCCTGATGCCGTACTGTAAGAATTGCTGACGTTCCAAGGAAAATCTATAGCAACCCTCTGGGTCTTGACCATCAAATCCTTTTGGAGTTCTTGGCATCTGTAATATTTATTCACCAAGCCCGGGTTGGCTTTAAGGCTTGCTGGTTCAACCTTCCATTTTAGCTGGTGATATCCTCAAGTCATCCGCAGTAAGCGCATAGAAGGTGAGGACAGTGGTGAAGACCATGAAGTGCGTGTTGTCCACCTGGCTCTTCGGTCCCGAACCCCGAGCGGCTCACCTGTACAGGCCTCCCTGGTGTAAGTGTGCTAGGGCTCCCCATATCCCACTTGGGGTGTGCTTCCAAAAAATGGTGCTTAAGCTGCCACTTAAACTGCCGTGAAACGCGTCTTGGACCTGTTCCTACAACTGGTGGTTGCTGGTATGGCGCCTTGGAATCTTTTCGAGAGATAGCCCTTGATCATAATCACGCTAATAATGGGTCCAGCTTCCAATTTGCGTCAGGAAATAAAAGTCAAGAGACGCCACGCCCTCGGCCCAAAGTTACAGATCTGGGAGCAGCTCAAAAAATGCAAAGAAAAAGAAACGTCCTTTTTGGTGTTCAACCAGTTTACCAACCAGTTTACCAAACAGTTCACAAACCTGAAACAAGGTCATGCCTTCATGATTCTGCTTGAGGCCAAGAGGTAACGCGCAAAAAACATCGTGTCTCTCAAACTTGCCAGGACTCACGATGGTTCTAGAGACTCGTATGTACAGAGGCAATTGTTTTCCTCGGTTTCCAATGGACTTCCAAAAACTCAGCAGTGCGCAAATGCAGGTGGCGCGTCGATGGCCACAATTTCGGTTGGTCACTGGCTTGCTCGGACAATCGCAAAATTAAGGTGGTTTAACCATCATTTTGTGCCAGCCAAATATTCAGGACTTCCTCGAATTTGTCCCCAAAAACCCTCCGGAAATCAACTCCATGGCTGGAATGTGCCCAAGTGATGATTTTCCTAGATAGAAACCTCCATTGATCGGGCTTTCCCAGCATTCGATTACCGGGTAAGCCACTGCAGTTGAGCCCAATGTATGGCCATTCAAAAAATCGGACCATGATTTCCTCAAAGGTTGAGTCGAGTGGTTCAGAGGCATCCTCCATTTTCATTGGAGAAATCTTCACACGTTACGTGGAAAGGATCAAAATCTTCCCAAAAAAAATGATGGTTTCAGATCCATCAGAGAACCACTGACTTGGCTCCGTCTGTTCAAACGCCAAGAAAAACCTCCAGTTCCCTCAGCTCTGGAATTGGAGACCAGACTTCAAACAAAGTCCAGAATCATCATTAGAATCGTTAAATACCACCATCCATTTTAAGATACCCTTCAAATCATCATCCTCCATCCCCACATCGCGGTCTGTGCTGCCGGGCGGTTTTTATTTTGGGGCTTGGGCTTGGCGGTATTTTGTTTGCTACTTCGTGGAGTGGGCTGTCCTGGACCGCCGCGGCGCGGCTTCGCGGGACCTATAATATTTTTTAAGCGACCATGGTGATTCTTTTTGGAGAAAGACGTGAGAAAAGGTGTTCGAGTTTTAGATCTTACATAAGACCGAAAATATAGAGTTAGTATGTAACCCCCAAAAAAATTGGAAGAGTATAAATTACCAATATAGTAGATGTTTACGTTTCAATCTTTTTGGAAAGGGTCCAAAAAAAGTGGATGCGACCCAAAAAATGGTGATAAAGCATCCATTGCTCGTCGGTATGTTTGAGATGACTGGAAAATCCACGCACTTTTGTCACTCGGTTCGGAACATCGATGGTCAAAACTCAATAGGACTCCATGGGTTTTACCAGCCAGATATGGTGGGCTTCTGTAAATGTTCCAACCAAGATGATCGTTTGACCTCATAATGTCGGGGACATCTCTGGGCATTGAATCACTCAACAGGATGAACGGGTGTGCCACCAACAACTGCAAAAATACTGATCCACCTGAAAATCCGCCGAAAGAAAGCGAAAACAGAGTCCTGAATGAAATCAGCCTCTGACGGACTCTGTCAATCTAAACAATCGCTGCACTGTCCCCGAAACACTTCCCCAATCGCCGGGGGCCAGGATCCTTTGGGACCATCTGCGGATGAGCCGCCGGTGTGCACGGAGACCGGAGGACCTGGCGGACACGCAACGTTTTTGCCACGTACGTCACTGGGCATATCATTGGGAAGATCAAATAACCAAGTTATCACCACGAATACAGAAAGGATTTACATATAAAAAGAATTACATACATTACAAATGTATTCATCTATATAAACACATCTGGCCCTCTTGCTTCATGATGTTTATATAAGTATATGTGTTTTTAATGTTGGATTCCATCTTTTAAACCATATCATATATCACACCCAAAAAAAAGATGCCGAAAAGTGTTTCCAGGACGAAAATCTCGATGATGTTTCTTGATGTTTTCCAGGATTCCAAGCGTGGCATCTTTTGGAGCTACCATGTCGGTTGGAAAACTCAATTCGTAGCTCATTGGCTCCCCATTTGTATGGTTGGCTTTAACTCATTTACGACTCAACACATTTAAGAAACAGCAGAGTTTGTTACTGGTCATCATACTTCCCCATTTTTGCGGTAAACGAACCAACAAAACTCTGGTAAACTAACATAGCTATTGAAAATGACCATAGAAATAGTGAGTTTTCCCATTAAAATGGTGATTTTCCATAGCTATGTTAGTCATTACCAGAGGGTAACTCTGGAACATCACCATGTTTAAAAACGCCCAACGAACAGTACCATGCGCTGGGGCATCCGGGCTGCGCAGCTCCACCGAAGGCTCCGTGGAGAAGGAATCCTCGAAAAAGGCTCGAGAAGAACTTGGAGATTTGAAGAAATGACAGATAGACTTAAATGGTTTGGTTAGATATATATATATATTATGATATGTTATGATATGTTATGATATATTATGATACATTATGATATATTATGATATGTTATGATATATTATGATATGTTATGATGTGTTATGATATATTATGATATATTATGATATGTTATGATATGTTATGATATATTATGATATGTTATGATATGTTATGATATGTTATGATATGTTATGAGATATTATGATATGTTATGATATGTTATGATATGTTTTGATATATTATGATATGTTATGATATATTATGATATGTTATGATATGTTATGATATGTTATGATATATTATGATATATTATGATATATTATGATATATTATGATATATTATGATATGTTATGATATGTTATGATATATTATGATATGTTATGATATATTATGATATGTTATGATATGTTATGATATGTTATGATATATTATGATATGTTATGATATGTTATGATATATATATATATATTATGATATATTATGATATGTTATGATATGTTATGATTTATTATGATGTGTTGTGATATATTATGATATGTTATGATATGTTATGATATATTACGATATATTATGATATATTATGATATATTATGATATGTTATGATTTATTATGATGTGTTATGATATGTTATGATATATTACGATATATTATGATATACTATGATATACTATGATACATTATGATATATTATGATATATCATGATATATTGTGATATATTATGATATATTATGATATATTATGATATATTATGATATATTATGATATGTTATGATATATTATGATATATTATGATATGTTATGATATGTTATGAGATATTATGAGATAGATATTGTTTTATGATATATTATGATATGTTATGATTTATTATGATGTGTTATGATATGTTATGATATATTACGATATATTATGATATACTATGATATACTATGATACATTATGATATATTATGATATGTTATGATATATTATGAGATATTATGATATATTATGAGATATTATGATATATTATGATATATTATGAAATATTATGATATGTTATGATTTATTGTGATATATTATGATATATTATGATATATTATGAGATATTATGAGATAGATATTGTTTTATGATATATTATGATATGTTATGATTTATTATGATATGTTATGATATATTATGATATGTTATGATATGTTATGATATATTATGATATATTATAATATATTATGATATATTATGATATGTTATGATATATTATGATATGTTATGATATATTATGATTTATTATGATATGTTATGATATATTATGATATATTATGATACATTATGAAATATTATGATATGTTATGATATATTATGATATATTATAATATATTGTGATATGTTATGATATATTATGATATATTATGATATATTATGATATACTATGAGATATTATGAGATATTATGATATATTATGATATATTATGAAATATTATGATATGTTATGATTTATTGTGATATATTATGATATATTATGATATATTATGAGATATTATGAGATATTATGAGATATTATGATATAGTATGATATATTATGATATATTATGATATGTGATGATATATTCTGATATATTATGATATATTATGAGATATTATGAGATATTATGAGATATTATGATATATTATGATATATTATGATATATTATGATATGTTATGATTTATTGTGATATATTATGATATATCATGATATATTATGATATATTACGATATATTATGATATATTATGATATAGATATTGTTTTATGATATATTATGATATATTATAAAATATTATGATATATTATGAGATATTATGAGATATTATGATATGTTATTTAAAAAAAATGATATGTTATGATTTATTGTGATATATTATTATATATTATGATATATTATGATATATTACGATATATTATGATATGTTATGATATATTATGATATATTATGATATGTTATGATTTATTATGATGTGTTATGATATATTATGATATGTTATGATATGTTATGATATGTTATGATATGTTATGATTTATTATGATATGTTATGATATGTTATGATTTATTATGATATGTTATGATATATTATGATATGTTATGATATGTTATGATATATTATGATATATTATAATATATTATGATATATTATGATATATTATGATATGTTATGATTTATTATGATATGTTATGATATATTATGATATGTTATGAGATATTATGATATATTATGATATATTATAATATATTATGATATATTATGATATGTTATGATATATTATGATATGTTATGATATATTATGATATATTATGATATGTTATGATATGTTATGATATATTATGATATGTTATGATATATTATGATATATTATGATATATTATGATATATTGTGATATATTATGAAATATTATGATATGTTATGATTTTTTATGATATATTATGATATGTTATGATATATAATGATATGTTATGATATTTTAGATACAAGTGATAATCCAGAAAACTCTTGTGAATAAAACTGTGGTGATTTGTTCGTTCACCATGTTTTCCTGAAACCCAAGGGGTATACTCCCCACGGATGATTCGGGATGGGTAGGTGTCACTGTATATACTCCCCACGGATGATTCGGGATGGGTAGGTGTCACTGTATGGAGTACGGTCTCCGTCATCGACCGTCATCAAGAATCCGAAAGGTAGAAGGCATGCTTCGTGGCAAGACATGATCGAAGCAGAATCTTCGAAATCAGAAGTATCAGAAGGAAAACTCAAATGGCAGTGTGTCAAAACCTTGTACCCCTTCTGTTCACATCAAAATAGCTGGGATTTATGGATGTTCATCCCAGTAAAAATGGTATTTTCATAGGTATTGATCCATACCCAAATTGTCCTCCGGTTTTACCATCAACAACGACCTGTGGATCCCCCGCTCTGGAGGGCGGTACTGGAACAGGCAAGCCAATCTTCGCGGCCTCCAGGGGGGATTCTCTGGAATTGTTGCAGCTACAAACATTTCGCGCAGTGAAAGTGAAAGTGAAAGCAACAAACATTGTGATGTAAGCAATTAGGTAGACAAAATGAGTGGTGATCACTTTCTGTCCACATGCCAAAAGTGGTGGAAAAAACATACCGGCCGACTCCTCGCATGGGCACCTGAACATTTCTATGACAAGGCGACCCCCGGGTTTTCCAAGCGGTGGCTATGCGTAGACGTAGAAATACATCATATAAATACCATATGATAGCATGATACTATTTTGGATACCACTATTTTGGCGGAACTCTGAGTATAGTTCCTTGGCTTCCCAAATTCTTGATTTTCTTGGGAATATCAATACATAACTGACATAACTATAGTAAATCAGCATGTTCAACAGCTAAATCATCGCACATTTGGGTCATGGCTTCCAGTTCGCCCCACCCCTGCACCTTCGCACCATTGGGAGCACTCGGAGCGGGAGGTGTGGAAGGTTGGGCCGGGGCCATCCTCAGCAGGGCCATTTTTCATGGGGAAAAAATCCACCATTTTGCGAAAGGTTCTTTAAAGGGTTCTGGGGGAAACCGAGTAACAAGGCCAAGGATTGGTGTTTGAAGTGACTAAATACTTAAGCACATATTTGGCAAAATGATGTCCATTCTCTCCCTGGCATTCCCTGGCTACGCATGCAGAAAAACAGTTTTTAGCTGCGTGAGTTTTGTGGCTGTGCCATGGAAAATCACCACGTTTAAGAGGTAAATTCATCGAACTCAATGGTTTTTTCCATAGCAAACTGTGATTGTTTTTCCTTGGTCATATCCTGTTTGGATCCCCATCAGCAGATGAAATTCATGATGGTTTTCCATTCGTAGGTCGTACTCAAAAAAACAGTATTAGTCTTAACGGTGAACGCAAAAGACGTCGTCTTGCTGCGTTTGAAAACTCCCATAGAATTTTCATCTAAGGTTTTTCAAGTGCTCTTCTCGATCCAGGCCTTCTCTTCCTTCAGTTTTTTTCTATGCAAATCAATGGAGTATCACTAGAAAACCGCTGGAAAACCGCTAGCTAGAAAACCCATGGAAAAAACGATCGAAACAATGGATCCGTCGAAAACCGAAAAACCTGAGCCTCCCTACAGCGTTGCGTCGAGACCATTTTATTCTCGCTGCCCGCAAGCGTGGCATGTCATGTGTGGAAACTGGAGCCGCAGATCGTCCGGCAGCACCGTGGATCTATAGATCAATGGGTTTTGAGAAGCATTGACCAGAAACTATCGTAATTTCCCTGCTGAAATATGCTGCTTCCTGCAAATTGTCCCTTTTTCAACAATTCTGAAATTAAGTCTGAGGGGAATTATTCATATGATTCACTAAACATCGGAAAATCACCATTGCCAATAGGTAAATCATCCTGGTTATCAGCTGATCGGTTGATCCTTTGAAACGTCACTGTCACTGTCAGAAAGTTTTATGCAATCCCTTCCCCATTGTAAGTATTGTTCAAAATGCAGTGAAAATAGCCACAATTCGGGATATAGAGCCAACATCATATTGAATACATATATATATGTATATATATATATATATATGTATATGTATAGATATATAATTACTAATATATATATATATATGTATATTGTGGTTTCACCCACACTGGTAGCAAGATGAATTCGGCAATCAAGTTCTGAAAGACTCCCTGATCTCAATCGAATCGCAAGCGTCCACGCTCGCACTGTTTTCCGCAATGGCTCGGCCACGAGCACAAATCACACCTAAGAAGGAAGGCCACCTAAGCCCTCAGCCCTTTCCTGATGGCTGCCCTGAGCCACTAGTAAAGCATCGGACGGTCGATGCAAAGTCAAGGTTATCCACATGGATTCAACTCGTTGAATGGCCCTTCCAAGACATGTAAGTGGTTACCTCAAGGTTTATCAGGAAAATCACACTCCTAAAAATTATCTATTTTCAAAATAGTCAGTTGAATTTTGAATATGGACAACGGAGCAGGAGTGATCTTCCCGCAAGGCAGGTATTGGGCTGTGGCTCAAAAGTCTCGGGTGCTATTGGCGGAAGCTGCTTTTCCAAACTAATTTATTGTGACTCAGACAGCTCATCGGCTGACATCAAGCACAACGCAAAAACATGCAAGGCTGACTCAAAGGAACTACTTTGATTGTACCATTGTTGTCGGATCTTTTTGTCGGCTCTCTGTTTCAGGATTTCATCCACATCATGTAAGATACACTTTCCCCGTTCGAGGAACGATCTAAGCACTGTGGTGTCCATATCCTTAGTCAGTGAGTCTGCCATTTGAGCAGCGCTATGCACCCATTTAATTATGACCCCTTCCTTTAATCGGTCTTTAATGACCAACGCCTCCAACATGGTTCGGTATTCAGAGCATTGTGGTATGGAGGTTTTCTGAAGAAGGTCGAACAGGCTCTTGCAGTCCACAACAGCAAAGGCTTTGGGAAGTACCTTCAAGGTGTTTTCCGGTTCTTTCCATGCAAGTTGGGGGTTAAGTATCCATGCCCAGTGGATGCGAATCCAGCTCAAGGTGTCAAGAGCTCCGGATAAAGCATAGGTTTCTGAAGCCAGCGTGCTTGAAACCACTCTATTGATCTTTTTCGAAAACCAAACTAGAGGGCTCACTTCTGCAGTCTTAAGTTGATCTATGGTATCCGTGGTGGCAAGAATCAAACATCCTTTCTGAGAATGGGCTTTTCACGTGTCGCGAATGCAGCATCTGAAAATGACAAAACCCTCACTTGGCTGGGATCCAAAGGTTTAATCTTGATGGTGGTCTCAGCATGATTCTTGGCGTCAGCCAACAGGCGATTGCCAGCTAACAGGTCTGCTACGGTCGCGCAGGTGATCCTAGCTTGCAAAAGGCTAAGCCGGCAGGATATATCAGGTCGGGTATTGGTGGCTGCATACTGCAAACTGCCTATGAGGCCACGTAGATCTTGCAATTCCTGTTGATTGATTGGAGTTTGTGGATTCTTTCGTCTCTCTCGGTTCACGTTGATAGGTGGTATATCATTGATATATTCCTTTTGGGAGAGATGAATTTCACCATTGTGTTCTTGATGGATTTGAACTCCAGTGAAAGTGAAGGAACCCTGTCTCTGGCTTCCGAATGGATATTTCCGTTCCAATGCTTGTATGGTCTGATGAAACACTGAGTCTCCACCTCCTATTCCGTCATCTACATGTATGCCGACTATTCCATGTATCTTGGGTGACCTTTGGAATCGCGTCGAGGCAACACGAATAGACATGGATCAAGGGGGGAAATAACAAAACCCAGTGCAAGAAGGGCATTTTTCAACTCAACATACCAAAGCAAAGGGGCATTGATAAGTCCATATGCACCTTTCAAGAGTTCACATACTTCATTGTCCTGAAGTTTCATTTTTAATCTCAATTCTTGCGGGGGTTCTACTCCAAGGATTCTGGAATCTTGGCGGCTGCCTCGCAAAAACGCGGTCTTGATATCGAAGGAACGGGCAGTCCATCGATGGCTGGCAATACACTGAAGAGCTAACATTCTGCTATCCCTGCCTAAGGTCGGAGAGTCGCGAGGAAGGGAATCGATCAAAGGATCTTCATATCCCAAAATCACTAGACGTGCTTTCGCCTTACGGTTCATCCCAGTCTCCTTTTGTTCTACTTCGTCAAGTGTTTTCCATGTGAGGACCCATCGGGATCGAAGCAGTTGCCCTTCAGGGATGCGACTTCTCAGAATGCGCTTAACGGTGTCCGTGGCCAACCACGATTCAAGTTCTTTGTCCTTGGCTTTACTGAAAAGTTCTTTGTCGGATTGGTTCAAGTCTCGTGTTTTCACTTCAATCTTTTGGCGTTTGGCCTGAGATGCCAAATAAGCTTCTTGATATTCATATGTTTTTCCCAAACATTTTTGGAAGTCATCAAGTGTAAGGAGGATTTCAGCATAGGTTACAGCGTTCTCTGTCGTATTTGGTTGTTGTTTGGGATTATGGGACGTGGTAGAAAAATGGATTTGATCTTGGGGAACTTTGAAGTTGAAAATGGTCTTTCCAATCCAGGGTTCGGGTTGTGGCAACACGGCTTGAACAGAGTTTCTCCATGTTTCTGTTCTCTGAAAACTAGCTCCTGATTGATATGTACCTACAGTCACACGACTATCATCGAGGTCATTCACATCTATAGGACAATTCCAAGCATCAAATGGACTGAACATTTGAATCCGGAAATTCGGATGATGTCGGATCAACTGTCCTTGGTGGATCTCCCAAGTGTCATGTTCAAAATGGCTGGCCACTAAGTCATCGTCAGTCTCATCAGGGACCGGAACAACAACAGCAGGATCAATTGTCCCCGGGCTTTCGGCATTGGGAGTCTCAGCATTGGTTTCAGCGTTTGGTTGAGATTCTGAATTATTTTCTGGTTCATCGTCGGGTTGTGTCACGGATGCAGGTGGCGTCTCTTGTGGAATTGGGACGGCAGCATTTGGTGTGTTATTGATAATTTGATCAGTGATTATGGGTCCATTATGATTGGTATTCCGGGGTCTGGCCGAATCTAATGGAGGTTGTTGGGATAGTTCATGAAATTGAAAAACACCATTCCCACATCGTGCCGGCAATTGCAAAGATTGGCTCTTTTCTTCAGGCGTTAAAGAGTCATTTTCATCCTGAGACAAGCAACGCACATGTTCTGGTGCACATCGATACAACTTTGTGAGGTGGCTGATCCAGATCAAGTTGGCACCTTCAGTCATGAGAACCCGGGCGGGCCCATGCCAGCTACCATCTTCTACTCCTTTTCCATTTCTCCAAAACATGACTAAGTTCCCTGGTTGGAAGGTGTTTCTATTTGGTCTGGACCGTGCATGTAAGGCTCTTCGAAGTGCTAGGCTGTGATCAGCCTTCACGAACGCCATGCGGGCGGCTTCGCGCCGTGCAAGTTGTTCTTGGAACCTTTGGCCTTCAGGGGACTGGTCAAGGCCGGCAAAGCTGGCACTGTCCAAGTCAGTAGAACAATTGCTACCTGGAATGGGTCTCATTTTTCCCAAAACCCAAAGTTCAGGGGTGTAGCCTTCATGTCGAGACATTGAGTTCTTCGCATTGCAGAGCTGAAGGAGGCACTTATCAAAATCCCCTTGGGTGGTGATAGGAAATTCTTCATGATATCGGTCTATCATGTGTTTCAGCGTGGCTCCATGTCTGTCGGCTCGCCCCAATTGCCAATGGGCTTCAGTGGGAATCACAAAACTTTCGATAGAATGTTCTTGCAGAAACCTGGCAAACTCAGTACTGTTGGCTTCCGTGGCACTGTCAAACAGGAGGCTCTTGGGTGGCCCTGCCCAGCGAAGCCATGCATGTGAAAAAGCCTCAATCAACCCTTCGGTGGTCCTTTGAAAATATGGTACAGCAATGTGGTAATTGGAAGCGGTGTCAATGAAATGGTAAAAGGGAAATTTGTGTCCTTCTGGTGATTGCCATTCAGCACCATCGAAAGAAACTTGGTCATTGAAATCTTTGGGTTGGGTTAAATGGCCTGGTCGGGCTGTTCTTGGCTTTTGGCTCTCGGCACATACTGGACATTGAAAATCGGCACAACCTTGAACGCTCTCAATGGGCCACACATAGCGCTTCAGGGCGAGTTGTAACACTCGATTGTCAGGATGTCCCAAATTTTGGTGTATCTTCCGAATTTGGTTCTGAGTAGGTGTATCAAGTTGACGGAATTTGGGACCATGGGTGATGATTGATGGTTCACTGGTAGGGTTGCTACTGAGTGGAAGGTTATCAGTGGATGGATTGTTGTGGGTTACAGGACCATTACTTTCGGGAACTTCAGGATTCTGGATTGTCTGGCTTTCAGTCTTGGCCATCTTTGGTAACATCTGAACCTCAGTGTCACTGCTGCGTTTCTGGGTGGCAAACATCGTCACTAAGATCCGAGATGGTGTGCCAGATCGAATTTGCTGTCGACCTGAGAGAACCTCCCAGGCTTCCCACTCAGGGTCTTCAAACACTTCTAAATCAGCCCTACGTTTCCCAAACGCTCGGCGATATGGGGTGGTGCCTTTAGGACCAATGTTGCAAGTTCGAAGGCGGTTGATACCTCGGCAAATGTCAATGGCAACAAGATGTTTTTCCGGAAACGTCTCCTGGATTGCCTGAAACAAAGGACCATCGGTCAAAAGAATCTTACCAACCCTGGGAGTGCATTGTTCGGCCATGTGAAGTAAGTGAATCAATCTTTCTCGATGAGTGGGTTCTGGGATTGGCTCTGCAGGAGGCATCTCGGCAGTCTCTACTGTATTCTGTTCAGGGCTGCTTTTGCCATTTAGGCGACGGCGTTTGGGTTCCGGGGAGTGACCATCATCTTCCAAACTTGTGGTCAGAAGGAATTCACTCCGGGATCCCACTGCTGTTTCGGAAACATTGAGACTGCACTGGATGGCTCGGCTGAGTCGGCGACCAAACATGGCTGTGTACAGTTCAGTGTACTGGGTTAACGGCATTCTGTGCATTTTGTGAGGCTTACAGGATCCTGCAATGACATCATGGTGATGTGCTCCTACACACTGGCATCTTTGAAGCATTCTCCACATGATTCTCGAAGTAGTCAACACTTGAGTACGTTTATGGAGAAGCTCTTGGCTGTTTGGGTGACGCAATTGAACTGCTACACACATGTCACATGAAACTCGGAAAGTGTGTTGGATAATGTTGCTCATTTCCTTCTGCCACAACATTTCGGACCCTTGAGGCTGTTCTAAGTGGAAATGACAACAGTCGCTTCTCCAGTCTTGCAGTCGGAACAGGGCGTCACACACGAGCAAATGCACATTCTCGGCAATTTGGTCCAACCGAATTTGTTCGGCAAGCTTCAAGGATTTCTGTGCATTCAAACGATTCCAAGAGCTCCACGGTCCGCATTTTGGGGAAACCCATATATGTTGGGGCCTAAGAGTCCAAATCATTTCATATAACGCACATCTACCCTTGAAGGTGGACAAATCGCCTTGGCGCAACCCAGAACGTGCAGTGACCAAGCCCAGCTGAGATCCTTGGTGGGTCAACTGACTTTGCTCTGAGCAGTACACTTCCAAGACCTGAATTCTGGATTTTCGAAGGTGTCGATGAACATCATCAGCATTCAGGGTGGGGTGACTCTTACGAAAATACTCCCACATCTCATCGTAAACCCAGTTATCAAAAGGTATCTCATTGGATAAATTGCTGATGAAATAGGTAGGATCCAACACATTTTCGGGATGTTCGAGTACCTGATGCATGCCTATTTCATCGCACATGTATGATCTGAGATCTTCATTGGTCTTGCTCAGAGGACTCTGAGGATCAGTCTGCCGGATCTCTACTTCAGGCTGGCTTGGGTCAATGCCTGAAGCTGCTGCACAATCTGCGTCAGGGTGTTCTCCATGTTCGTGATGCGCTGGTTCTGCACTCCGATCTCCTCGTGCAGCTGGGCCGAGGTTTCTTCTCGCATCACACCCCATGAGGGTTCCAGCTCGGCATCCGACCAACTGGCATGACTGCCCACTTCGGATGGGACTGTCTCTGGTTTCTTGGCTTTGCTCTTGGATCGTGCTTCTGGAAACTTCTCTTGGTTCAATTCCAGACGCTCCACATAGAGATTCATGAAGTACAGGAAAGACTGGTGGCCCGGTTTCTGACTTCCGGCATACTTCCTGGCAAACCATTGGGCGTATTTCGGATCGGTCTCCAGAACTTCGATGTACTTCTGGTTCAACTTTGTCTCTCCGAAGGTGATCCGAAGCTGCGACATCTGGTCGTACGACATCTTCATGAAATCGTCGGTGACACGGTGGTGTGTCACTGCTTGCAAGCGATCGGCAAGGCTGCTTGCACTGCTCTTGGACATCGACATGATGAGACACAGGCGTTGAGCAAGGGTCCACCGGGCTTGAGTTCAAAAACCTCTCGGACTGGCACTGCTGATCACCACCTGGACATGGTGAGGCATCAACTTCTTGGCTGGCTGCATGCATGATTGGACGTTCTTCCAGTGATTCATGAATGGTGTCTGCACTCTGCCTGACTAAAGCGCAGAAATCCAGCAGATACAGTCGTTTTTCAGACAGTTCCAAAGGCATCTGAAGTCCGAGGCGTGAAAACTCTACTGTGTCATGAGCAGTGTCAATCTTGGCACCCAAAGTGCGGAAGACATTATTGGATATCAGAAATGGTGTCTGTGAAGGCACTACACAAATTCGGACATACCACTGCTTCAATGGCACAAGGATGGCATGGTCGCTCTGCACTGTGCTACTGTTGCCAAACCTGAAAACTGTTCTACATGGCACCTTTCGGACAGCTTTGCGAATCTTCACGGGAAAGTGGTTAAGGAGTTCTTGGACTTGATGACTCCCTATCACAGTCTGACTAGCTCCAAGATCAACTATTCCGAAAGGACCATGACTCACGAACATACACTCGGCATGGGACTCGTCACGAGTCACACTCATCGGAATCTTAGGTTTCATGGGCTGAGGGCTCAGTCTGGCTTTCATCGATTGCAGGAACCTGGACATGAGTGGTTTACTTAGCACATGACTTGGCAGTTCCGACTTCTGACATGAGTTATGTTCCTGACACATAAAAACATCTGCTACTTCGGGGTGAGGAAAAAAAATCTTTCGGCAGTGAGGCACCTCCGGCATTGAACTCAGCAAGATCATATCTTCATCGGCATCGGAGGAGGTCATGGTCATGGTGGTACCAGCAAAAGCAGCAGGCTCTTTGGTGGTAGTCATCGTGGCATTAGTGCTGGCAGTCTTGGCTAACGGACATTCAGCCTTCCAATGACCTCGTTGTCCACACCTTCTGCACTCTGACTCAAGGATTCCTTGAGCCAAGGGTTTCCTCATGCGGCCGCTGAACTTACCCTTGGACTTTCCACGGCCCTTGAACGAAGGAACCCTTGCTACTTCCACTGCTCCAAAAACCACGATTTTTGTTTCTGTCTGTCAATCTCTTTCTGGCATCTAAATAGGTATTGTAACATGCAGCAATTTCTCCATCGGTTTGGAGAGCTTCCACCAAACTCTCTTCAAACTGAAAACAAATGACTGCATCCGGATCATTCTCATCAAAATAGTCACTGTCATCCCAGGCCTCTCCCACGAAGATCTGGTCGTCCTCCATGGAAGCTGTGCTAGGTTCTTCGTCCATGACTGTGTTGATGTCATAGGTTTTGCTACGCTGAGTGTTCTTCACGGTTCCCTGAACTTCCTGAAAGAATCGAGACCCTAACATTTTCATGGCTGAGAGAACTTTGTCGTGTTCCAGCTGACCCTGACTGTCAATGATAATGCGTTTCTTGTCCTCTTGAGTCAACCCTGAGTTTCTCAGCAAACAGTAAGATCGAACTTCTTCCAGTTTAGTTCCCATACTCAGCATCTCTTCAAAATGGTGATCGTGGCGGGCAAGGTAACTCTCGTGAGTCTCGTCAGGCTTCTGTTGAGTGGAAAATATGGCGCGCTCAAATTTCTCAAACTTGTTCTCATGTTGAGCCTTTCCCCAAACTCCACCGAGAGCAGCTATTACAGCTTTGACACCTTGAACACCTGAGGCCTTCAGTTTCTCTGGAGGGATCCGCATGACCCGCTGAAAAGCACTTCCTCTGCAGTTCATCGCGACACGAGGGGCCAACAGATGCAAATGTTCTTCAGGCCACAAACTTGAGAGAGATTCAACCTTCTTGGTATATTCATTGATCTCGGTGACTCCGGGATCAAACTGAGGAATCATGTTCCATGGCAAATGCGACAAGGAGCTAGTGGTGGAAACTGTCTCCCCGGAGGCCATGCCACTGCCTGGTTCTGAATCAGGCATCCTGGATCTCCAACTTACAGCTAACAGTACCTTCGCAAATGGGCCCCCTGGGCAAAGAAGCTTGGCACGGAGCTGGTTGGTGGTAGCTCCGCTACCAATGTGGTTTCACCCACACTGGTAGCAAGATGAATTCGGCAATCAAGTTCTGAAAGACTCCCTGATCTCAATCGAATCGCAAGCGTCCACGCTCGCACTGTTTTCCGCAATGGCTCGGCCACGAGCACAAATCACACCTAAGAAGGAAGGCCACCTAAGCCCTCAGCCCTTTCCTGATGGCTGCCCTGAGCCACTAGTAAAGCATCGGACGGTCGATGCAAAGTCAAAGTTATCCACATGGATTCAACTCGTTGAATGGCCCTTCCAAGACATGTAAGTGGTTACCTCAAGGTTTATCAGGAAAATCACAGTATATATATATATATATATGTATATATATATATGTATGTATGTATGTATGTATATATATATATGTATATATACATATATGGTACCCCAATTCATGAATAGAACCAAGGCTAAACCACAGTAGTTTCTAGAACAAAGGGAGATTTTTGTCAAGAATCTGGCGGATTCCCATCACTGTCCGCCGCATTTTTTTCCCCATTCCGCACGAGTCGCGCGCAAAAAAAGGAGGTCATTGTGGACGCGAATTGACCCTCCTTTAAGGAGGCAATCCTAGCATTACACAGAGGTCATTTTGTCATGGCAAATGCTGTGAATATACATGTGTTATATATACATGTATATATCATATACATATATATATAGTTGTACGCATAATATGCGTATGTTATGTACATATGTGTATTGCTATTCTCAACGCCACAAATGCTGTTCACATGTATATCGCAAATCTAAAACCCACAGATTCGTGTTGACTCCCGGCTGGTTTAGTTCGGAAGCATTTAAGTAAAAATACAGAACGGCTGGTGGTTGAACCACCCTGCTGAAAAATGTGGAGGTTCCGAAAAAAAAGGTCTCACAGTTACAGTAGGGTGTAATGGTGCAATTCAAGAATATCTCAAATCAGTTCCGGAAGATGCCTTCCAGTTGACGTGCCACCGAAATGGAAGGTGGTGGAAGATCAGTTTTTCGTGCCCTGTCAAAATTTGCAACACCATTATATGATTACATGGTAAAAATTGGTTTCTTATAGTATGTATCATGTTTCAAATTGAACAGTTTGCGATGGAAAATTGCCCATTCATACATGATACATGATGATTTACCCATTCAAACTGGTGATTTTCGCTATGGAAATTATTTACCTATTAATTGCTAGCCCTAGATCTGCAAACAAAGTTCCCTTCGATTGTCCCATAACTCCTCAGTTTCGATCTTCTGTCCCAGTCTGTCCCATTCCTTTGGTGAATCAAAGATTTTGACCCACACCCCAAAAGCTCATGGTGGATCCACATTTCTCCTGGAAAAGTTTGCCAAAGCCATCTTTCCACAAAGCCAGATCATATTCTTGATATCCTATACGTATGTATATACACATATTATTTATATGTACCCATTAGATGTCCAATTTTGGATCATGTCATGAGATCAAAAGGGGGTAAAAAACCCAAAAAAAAACATCATTTCTTGAACCCAGCTGTGGATTCCATCGATTTCGGAGAAAATGACCCCTGCCAGTGACATACGGCGCACCAGGTCAGCTCAGGTCACCTTTTGCAGGCAGGTCGTAACCTTCGCCGAAAGGTGACCTCAAACACAGGTGCGAACCGCGGTAGAACCTGGGGAAAACCTGGGGAAAATGCTGGGAAAACCGGGTAGACACTGGAAAAAAAAACTGTTGACTACTGGAAAAAAAAAAAGGCTTCACCTTTATTCTCCACACTGGAAAAAAAAACTTAAGACACTGGAAAAAGTAAAAATAAGAATCTGTACTTTGAACGTTTTTACAGCTGAAATCTCTTATTTGTACAATATGTGCAAAGTTTGGGCACTTAAACATGCAATTGCATGATATTTGAAGCGTTTTGGTCTTGAATATCTAAATTTTATGTGCAGCTGAAATCTCTTATTTGTACAATATGTGCAGGGTTTTGGAACTTAATTATGCAATTTGCATGGTATTTAAAGCGTTTTGACCCTGAATCCCTTGTTTGCACCGTGCTCGCAGCATCTTGGAGCCAGCATCTGTGCTACGCAGGAAATTATCTGCAGCATTTCGTGTTGTTCGCAACATACTGTCTAGAGTTAGTTGTTGGATCTATTTCAGGTTGGTTATGGTGTATTTGGGGATTATTTCTGGTTGATTTTAGGTTTTCTGTACGGTTAGTTTGGGCGTGTGTTTTTTTAATTGTTTTACGGTTTAGATTTAGTTGATTTAAGTTTCCTTTAGAGTTTACTTCGGCTTGTGCTTTATTTAGTGTTGATTTGGGGTTGGCTTGGTGTTTGTTTGGTGTCGATTTAAAGTTGTTGTAGTGTGAATTTAGTGCCGGTTCGGTGCTTCTTTCGGGTTGGTTTAGGATCTATGTGAATGTTGGTTTAGACTCTGTTTGGGGGGTAGTTTTAAAGTCTATTTCGGTTTTTGTTATGTAGTCCATGGGTTTGTTTAGTGCTGTTAGGGCTTAATATTATGGTTTATTTGGGCTTTGCTGATGGTTTATTTGGATTGCATCATTTAAGACTTAATTTGGGTTTATTTGGTTCTTTTGGTGATTTTTTTTTGTTTATGTAGTGCCGAATTATGGTCGGTTTGGTGCTTGTTTGATTGTGTTTTAAGGTTTATTTAGTTTGGGTTCAGGTTTTTAGGTGTCATTTTAGGGCATAATTGGAGTTGTTCGGATGCTTTTTTGGTGCTTCTTTCAGTCCGTTTTAGGGATGTTTATGTAGGACGGTTGGTTTAGTTTTTATTGAGGGTTGGTTTGTGGCTATTCAAGGTTGCTTTCGGGCTTATATAGGGTCAGTTCCGGAGATCAAAGGATGAGAAGGGTAAAGGATCAGGATGAGGAGGATAAGGGACCAGGGGATCAAGAGGACCCAGGGACCAGATGACCAGAGGACCAGAGGACCAGGGCACCAAAGGATCAGGAGAACCTTATTTTTTTTTTCCAGTAAAATTTATTTTTCCAGTAAAATTTGGTTTTTGTTCCAGGGTCCTAGATTTGTTTCCAGGAAACTTAGATATTTTTCAAGCATCATCCCGGGAAAACCCGGAAAGAATTCTCCAAGAGTTCCAAGTCCCCTTGGGCTGTGAAATCGTTTCACTCAAAAAAAACCTGGTTTTGTTGATGAAATCCGGTCCACCGTTGCTGAAATGGCTGAAATCCCAAGGGTCCCGCTCCAAGCGGACCTAGTTCAGTAGCCCACCTGGTGCATCAGGATGAGGTTTTTGGGGGTTATCCATGAAATCCAAAAAAAGATTGGTGAATATGGGTGATGGTAATTATGGGTGATTGAACAGAACCAATGAAAAGTTTGATTTGATCAAATTGATTTAACCAATCAAAAATTATCAGACAGTTCTGGCAATCACACATGCATAGAAAAAGGGACGGTCTGTGACAAGAGCTGGCAGGTTCTGGATTTGAGGACCAATGGAGTCTTTTCTCTCGCACATGAGGCCGAGTATCAGTCAAAAAACTTCCCCAAAACAGGTCTTGTGGATTGGTTCTCCCAGTTGACAGTTGGTGGTTTCATGATCCAAATCCATAAAGACTCTTAATAAAGACCCCCTCTTTCTGTGAAATAACTAGCCCTAACTGCCCTAACTCATGAAATATCCCAATCAATTGCTGAGATTTCCATAACAAAATCCCCACCCATCAAAAATTTCGTCAGTGATAGGATTTCGCCCATGACAAGAATTCCCAGGTTGATCCCCGAGCTGCCGGACCAGATCTCGCACGCCCATCCACTCTGTGGGCGCATCAAAGTCGTGGGGGAACTGGCGCTAGGAAGGGATTGGATGATTTCGAGGAAGGGATTTTGCTAGATACACAATCCTCCTGGGGTATATGGGATGTTCCATGATCCCCGTTTTGGGGAGATGACTTGAAATTGCCAATTTCCATCTTTTCCATCTACTCCAGAATGACTATAGATAGACCTAGATATGTGTATAGATCTAGGTATAGATATATGGATAAAGAAATTCGGAGATATAGGCTAGGTACTAGGTAGAGATAGCTGGGGATATAGCTAGAGATATATGTAGAGATATAGGTAGAGACTCCGTAGAGATAGATATAATACAGATATTAGTTTTACATATGGCTATAGTATAGACAGATATGGGTATAATCATGGATGCAGACAAAGATAGAATATTGTGTATATATATATATACAATAGATATGGATTAGATATAGAATAGACGTTGAATTGTATGCAGATACATCTAGATATGGATCTAGTCACAGATATAGATCTAGCTATACATATATATATATATTAATATAGACGTATAGATTTGCCCGTGCGCAGGATGTCAAAGTTATGGATCTACCAAGCCACTGTTCCAATCTTCCTACCCCGTTGCCACGTGGCAAAAACAGAGGATCCAATCAGAGGATTGGTGAAAAATCTCAAGATCCACCGCGTTGCAAAATCATGGTAACCTGTGACAGCCTGTGCTAGGACTTCACGGGGATTTCAAATGGAAAATATCAAGTGGTTGAACTATGTTTAACTATCAACAAATGGAGGACTTACAGTAATGGACTATTTCAGTTAAGTTCCCTAGTAAACTAACCCCCCAACGATGGAATGGTGATGAATTCCCCGTTTTGTCCATGTTTGCTTCATCCAACTCATCAGGCCATCAGGCCATGGCCGTACAAAGCGTTCTCCCATAAATCCATAGCAATGACATAGAAAAGCACCATCAAAACATCCCATATCATCGAATCTTGTCCCCCAATGATCCAAGCCTTTTTTCTTTTCCACATCCCATCAAAACTTCCATCAAAACATCCCAAAAATCATGGCCCAATATCTATAATTGCCAATATATCCCAATAATATCCCAATATATCCCCATCGCGCAAAGGGCGCCTCCATAAACTTCAGCAACGCGCTACTGGGACCGTCATCGGGCGCCAGGCGGCTTTTGATTTCCATCCTCGGAAGCGGCTGTCGTTGGATCCAAAATTTGCTGCTTGATGGTTAGTTTCTAGGCCATCCGATGAAAAGAAAGCATACACAGTAAACCCTGAGGGATAGAAAAATTATACATATGTATATATATATATATATATATATAGATAGATAGATAGATAGATAGATCGATAGATAGATAGATAGATTAGTTAGATAGATAGATAGATAGATATTATTTAATCACGATTTGGAAGAACTTGATACTTTTCTACATCTCTTTGGAGATTGCAATGTGCGTAACCATCCAATTTTGGGGGGCAAATCATTCTTGAGCCAGCCATGGTTACTCCTGATACCCCGAAGATCAAAAGGGAGGCGACGACTTGGGACCCCAACAGCATCCGCCGTGCCACCTGCCACTCTCCTTGAGAGTAATTCTGGTAGCCCATGTTGAAGAGTTGGAAAAACTCCACCTGAGAAAAACATCGAAACGTCCAATTCTTCTGAAAATAAAGCGACATTCTCTGGTTGGTGGTTTCAAACATGCTAAAAGAGACGAGTAAATGGGATGGAAAAAAGTCAAACTATTCCACGAACAAGTTCTTACACCACGAAAATATCTGTTTTCATTTTTGGAAGCACCTTGAGTTTTTCGGGAAAGCACCTACAAGCACCTACAGACCTACGGTAAAAATCAGCCAGCTGTTTGCAGCGTCAAGCCGTGGCTATTCCCGTTGCTCCAACCAAGGTGCTGTGAAGCATTCACGCATTTGAGCTATCACCTCGATAGCAACCAATCCATGGGCGTCCGTTAAACGACTCGTTAACCGGTGATGTTACCCCCGAAACGAACGTCTCCCTTAAAAAGTGACATGAAAAGAAAACAAGGGATACCTGGCATCAGAAAATACAAACCGAAATCTGCAGTAACCGCCCAAAAAATGTGCATCCCTTTTCTTGCCATGGTTGATTTTCTTCACCAAAGGCATTTCTTTTTGGCTCGATGAAGCTCGAAGCTCAGGCTGCAACTTCATCAGTCTCAAAAACCTCTGCAAGGTCCTGCGGAAGACCATCAGGATCTCAGACCCATGGGACTGTCGGACTGAGATCTGTGGGAAGGGCATAGCTACCATCCCAAAAGGGCTCTTGAACCGGAGGCCTCAGCAACCGATTGAAGTGGGTCTGAAAATGGGGCATCTAACAATCTAACCCTTCCAAATGACTATGTTCGGAAAATAATGATGCACCAGCAAATTCAGGTATTCTTTTTGTGGATCTCCCAAGAGTTTCAGACAAACCCAAGTGACAAAGATGGAGATAGACCTGGCCTCAGCAGCTGGCAATGGAAATCCTTGGAAAAGCCATTGATATACATAAATAGTTATAAATATAGCAAGACCCAAAAAGACCCGAAGCTAAAAATCCGTGTCTGCATCTAAAAGTTTAGTGAAATAGGTGTGACCTATCTTTTTGGGGTCGAAAACTTCCATGGGAAAATTTTGGGGCATTCCCTCAGCATTCCCTCGAACCAAACGGAGGATCTTAAAACGGTCCTTCTGCAGCACGGCATTCTTTTCTTGTTCCATCCACTGTCGCACCTCGCAGGAGCCCAATTTTTTCCGCGTTAGATGCGCTGCAAAAATCATAAATAGATTGGTTGCTTTAGTAGTTTAGTAGTATACACATATATACACATATACACATATACACGCATACATCTATATATTTATATATGAATGTATATACACATCCAAAAAATTACCATCTGGTTATGACTAACATAGCCATGGAAAGATCCACCATGTTTAATAGGTGAACCATCTATTTCTATGGGCCATCTATACCATGGCTATGTTAGTCATAACCAGATGGTAAACAACGGCACCTTGAAGCGTTGCCTGGTGTTCCAGGGCACCTGCAACCGTGGACAAACCCGAAAGGATCTGAATAGTGAAAAAACCAGTGATACGAAAATTGCTATATAAGCCCAACATCCATTTTCACTAGTTTGATATATCATGAAACATATCCATGATATATATATATATATCTACTAACCACAGTTTACCTAGCTGTAAACCATTTTAGCTGCGGTTTCAAGGCCTCACCTTGTAGAAAAAAACCCTCAGCAGTAGAATCCAAAAAATTAGGTGTGACAGTATCCCTATACACATGGGGATTTTTACATACGCAATCAACACGACTGGGATAAACATACGGCTGTGGACCTGAAAACATGGGATTCACCCCCAAATGTTTACCCTCTGGTAAACTAACATAACTATGGAAAATCACCATTTATAGTGGATTTTCCCATTAAAAATTGTGATTTTCCATAGCTATGTTAAATTACCAGAGGGTAAGGAGAAAGTTATGATTAACTATCAAATTTAGAGGTACCACATTTTCAGACAAACCCAAAACTTCACGGGTAATTTCTTCACCGTCCGTTTCGTGAAATTCAGAATTCTTCATTCCCAAATTTGGGGTACAGTAAACATGTGCATCCTAAATCATGAGTAAATCACCAATCTTCAACCTTTTCGGATGGGTCCCAGCATGGAAATTCTCGTTGACTACGAGCTGCCACAGCTCCGTTCACGCTCCGTTCACCACTGGATAGCTGCTGTAACCAGCTGTCATTCTCACGATATCCCCATTCACCATCAGCATGATATCATATTATATCCCCATAAAATATGCTGTTCACGTTTTTGCAACCCGTTTGAAAAGGAAAAAAAACATCAGCATTGGGGATATTATATGGATGATATATGATGATATTAATGGGACACATTATTCATCCATAGCCATATATATGTGTCCCTTAAAACATCCCCATCTGGCGCTTGCGCTTTGCTAAGCGCATCTGCCTTTGGGCGAAGGGTGAGATCCAGCTCTATGCCTTGGTGGTGCTGTTCTGCAAAAAAAAACGATGGGTGTTGGGAAAGGTGGCTCTAAATAAACATCTATCTGAATCTATCTATATCTATCTATTTATCTACCTATCCATCAATCCATAGATATATGGATGGATGAAGGGATGCATGGATGCATGGATGGATTGATACATACATACCCTCCAAACTAACATAACTATAGAAAATCACCATTTTTAATGGGAAAATCCACTATAAATGGCCATTATATTCATGTAATTCCTGAATCGGAGCTACTCGGACAACGAAAAAAAAACGACCAGGATCATGAGCTGTTAGACGAGTCGCATGCTATGTTTGCAACACACACAATGCGTTTTAAATAAATTGGAAAAACAACAACAACAACAACAACAAAATCCTCCATGCAACATGTTATAGAGCCACCATGTTCACCAGCTTTCACCAGCACCAGTGGATTTCTCGAATGCCCGAATCAGCGCCGCCTCCCTTGCTCCAAGAAACTCATGTAGTCCAGATCCACACAGTACAGCTCCATGGGAGCCGGAGAGCCTTCCCGGGTGGTATAAAATATCCGATAGAAATCCCATAGAAATTCGATAGAAATCCCACAGAAATCCCATAGAAATCCCATAGAAATCCCATAGAAATCCAGGCTTGACATAAAAAATTTAATCAGAAATCCAAAACCTGAGATCAAGCTGGAAAGAACTTTGTGGTATCCATGGCACGAAAAAAGACCCGAAATGTGATACGAAAATGCAGAGACCAACCAACACTCACCTGACAATTCGTTGAGCCCCCATTGGCAGGCTGTAGTTTCGGAGGGTACCCTCTGGTAATTTAACATAGCTATTGAAAATGGCCATAGAAATAGTGAGTTTTCCCATAAAAAAATGGTGATTTTCCATAGTTATGTAACAGTTTACCAGAGGGTAGATGTTACAGCTGCAGGCGTCATGTGGATTCACCACTTGAGACTCGCAAAGCGGCCTTTGGGCTCCAACCGATTCAGATCAAGCGTGGATCTAAGATTGCACCCCAGCAGGAAAACTATAGTAATAATGATGATCATTGTAATAATAACAACAGTAATAAATTATTAATCAGTACTGATAAACAATAAATAAGAATTGTAATAATAGTAATAAATAAACCGTAACAAATAAATGGTAATAACAATAAACTCAATGGATTTCATGCTCCCAACCCTCTGCCACTTACAGTTGGCACCTCTAATGACTACCCGGTCGATCAGTCTGAGCTGACACCTGATTTTTGGTAAGGTCTGGGAGAATAACAGGGACTCAGGGACTCAACTTGCCATCTTCGAGACAAAACCGTTTTCGACCCTGAGGAAACTCCAGAAAATCGTCATGAAAGAGACCATCAAATGCTTGACTTGTACGCGTCAAGACCGTTTTCGAACCCTGAGCAAACTCCAGAAAATCGGTCCATGAAACATACAAGCCAGGCTTCGGGCACCATTGAACGAGCCATGCTTCTTGATCCACACCGCACATAGAATATCAGAATATCAAAATGGACCATGACCATCCCCAATTGTGAGACCCCCATGTTCATCTCCCAACTCTCCCAACTGGTCCTTGTGAAATGAAGGGCCAGCCCCGTGTTTCCCTTCTAGCAATCATTTGGGTATGGCTAAGTGGATCACCTAAAATGGGATGACCAAAACTGTGCCAAAAGATGCGAAAGATTTAGATTCTAGATAATTCAATGAAGATTCAATGAAATTCGTTAGATAATTCAATTCGTGACCCAAAAATCCAGACCTTTTTTTATCCCCGGGTTAATCCAAACGATCTCTCCTACCGCCAAGCTGCCGCATGTTATACGACACCAGATCGATGACCTCGCGACGACTCATCGGGGCAGAGTCGAAGCAAAACATCCAAAACTGCATGATACACAAAGTGAAAAAATGCACCCAGGTAGTTCTTAAACCAAAAAAACTAAGTTGAGTTAGTGTACCAAAAGAAACTACTTAAAAAAAGTGTTAAACATACACTAAGTTGAGTTAGTGTACCAAAAGAAACTACTTATACAGTGTTTTATTCTGGGAGGTGCAATATACGCCAAGTAGTATTTCAGACTCAGTATATATGGGGTGGGTTCAACTTACCAATAAGAAAATTGGGGACTTGAGCAACAACAATAAAGGATTTCAGCAACAAAAATCAGTTCTGGACCCCTTCAAGATTCTTCACACATCACCAAAATCAGAGGTTCCTAGAGAAATTTGCTCAGAATCATCGCGGTGACTGGTGGCCATGGTGAACCAGGCTGTGCAGCCACACCGATTGAGCCACAATCACGGAGACATTGTAGACTTCCTGGCGTGAAGAAGCGTTCAGCTTATTCATATTGTTTTCATATGTTTTTCTTACCCTTTCATGGTTCTCCTTCCTGCCGCTTTATCTTCGTCATCATCAGCAGCAAAAATGTACAATAACAATGCAAATGTCAATGTCTCCACGCCAGTCCTTCATACTGGAGAAACCCAAGATGTTTTTGCTCAAGTCTCCAATTTTAAGGGGCGCACCAGAATTTGAGCTGGCGACAAATACACTGGTAAATGCGCCTAAAGGATATGGCTGGTTCGTTTTTTTGGATTCCTCATGTATGCATATACACATGTATTATGTATTAATATTTTATGTTTTATATGTTCATATATTATATGTTATATATTATATATAATATTTTATATATTGTATATTTAAAATCATATATTATGTATTATATATATATGTTATATGTTATATGTTATATCTTATATATCTAATTATGTGTTATATATCATATATTATATATGTGATATGTTACATGTTATATGTTTAAGTATGTATTATACATGTTATATTATTTATGTTATATGTTACATGTCACATGTTATATAATTAATTATGTAGTATATTGTATATTATATAGTATATAGTATATAGTGTATATTATATATTATATAGTATACCTTACATAATGTATATGACATATTATATAATACATATTATATGTTATATATTATATAATACATATTATATGTTATATATAATATATTATATTATATATAAAATGTTATGTATAATATAGTATACATTACATTATATGTTATATATATTATATATTATATATATTGTGTATTATATATTATATATCATATGTTATATATTGTACATATTATATATTGTATATAGTATATACTATATACTATACATCATATATGTTATATTATATTATATATATATATCATATATTATATTTTATATATTATCTATGATATATCAAATATGTGATATTATATATTATATATCAAATATATTATTTTAATTACATATTAGAAACGTTATATCATATATTATACATTATATATCATCAATGTTTTATCATATACTATATACTATAATATATATATATATATTATATTATATCATATTATATTATATTATAATATATCATGTCATATTATAATATATCATATCATATTATAGATCATATATCATATATTACATATTATAGATTACATATCATATATTATATTATATTATATATAATATATATATATATCATTTATCATATATTACATAGTATATATTATATATCATATGTCATATATTACATACTATATACCATTTATATTATATTAAATTATATTATATGTTATATGCTTTTTTTGGTAGATGTAATATGTTATATGAAGAGTCTCTTCTGCCCAATCATCCAATAGATGTCCATCCCCTATCATGGGGTATTTCAGCAACATCTTCAGTGTCAGCAACGCGCAGTCCGTGGATCTCTCGATGGATGTGGCGATGGAAACGTTGGGCGACAGGTAGGAGCAATCGATTTTGAATTCACTCCCAACCTAAGGAGTCGGAGCAGGTCGAATGGTCACTCCCAACCATGGCACTGAAGTTGTCTCCCAGCAATTTGGAGTGACTTTTTTTTGGTGTTTTGGTCACCAAAATAGATCGAATTTAGTAAAACCTACTATCATGGTGATGTTCTCTTTCTGGGGATTACTATACTATAGTTGTGGTTACAAAAAAAACTGTTTTCCAGTGCCGGAATAGATTTGCCCGAGGCTAATCCAACAAAAACCTTATATTCTTTGTCCAGCAATTTGGACTCGTAAAACATCTAGAGCTCAAAAACATTCCGAAATTCGGACTCCCAGAACAGAACTGATTTCAAACTCGGAAAAGTTGAGCAAAAAAACAAAAAAAAAACAGCTCCACTCGGCCCATTGGGGCTCCAGGCAGCACCCTCAATGGCCCAGCCTTTGTGAAGGCCTATGCTCAGGTGCACGCGGCACTTGGAACCTGAAGGTCGTTGCAAGGGATCGAAAAGGTGGCTTTCAAGAGCACGGGAAGACCTGGAAAATCACCATTTTTGATGGCAAAATCCACTATAAATGGCCATTTTCAATAGCTTTTTGTATGTTTACCAGAGGGTAAAGTTTGGAAAAATCATTCAAATCAGAGGAAATGGAGTTGGGAAATGGTTCCAAATGCGAAGTTTGGACACGGCTCAAAATGATCTGCACCAAGAAAGATGGGATTCCCAAGTCGAGCAAACAGTAGTGACCCAAGTCGAGTCACCCGAATCGAGATCTCGAAGTCCAAGAGTTGTGCTGAAAAAAGTTCCACCATGCAGAGCTGCTGGTGGTTTGAACATATCAAATTGAGAACATGGGGATGGTTTAAAAATGATTAAAACCTATGATTACCAAATCCCAGTTTTCCACCATCTCCAGCATCTCCCGTTGGGCAGAGCCGCGCACCTAATCGGTACTGAAGACCGGGATGTTCTCTATAACTTCCCAGCAATGGCCTGAAAGTACCCTCTGGTAAATTTACATAGCGAACTGGAAAATCACCACCATTTTTCAATGGGTAAATCCACTATTTCGACTGGGTCATTTTCAATAGCAAACTGTTAGTCATTACCAGAGGGTATCTGAAAGCGGTGAAGATCTCACCAGTTCCTGCTATCTTGATGGACAGATAGTAATGAACCCATGATGGGCCGAATTGTGGGAACCGATTTTCAGACATGCCATTTTTTTCCGGTTCGGAGCCGAAAAGCCAGAAAATGTACTCCTTCTGTTCACCCCTTAAAATAGCTGTTGTAGTTTTTGGATGTGCTTCTCCCTAAAAATAGTGGATTTCAAGGTATTGATCCATAGCCATCTTAATGCGGTAAAACCCATCATAGACCATCCCCAAGATTGAAATCTGTGACATTGGGTATACCATATACTTCTAGTAATGGGATGAAGTCTATCATGACCCCCTTTTGAAAGGTTGGTATTCATGGGATGGTCTACCAGGGGTAACCAGGTTTACCACATTACTCAAATCGTTGGCCATGACGAAAATGGTGGTTTAACCACGACAAACAGTAGTATTGATCAGCTACTTACCCTCCAATCAGCAAACATGACAAGTAACTGATCATCAATATTTCAATCCCATTCAAAACCCCATTAAAAAAAAAAAAAACTCTCCCTGAATAATTGATACTAATTTAACCTGAAAGAAGGCTCTTTCTTGGGATAGTTCCCCAGTTTCACACGTCACGTTGAGGTCGTCACGAGCGGTGCACGGCACCGATCACCGCCGCAGAGGAGACGATGGAACCTGTCGGTGGATGTCTTGGGGAAATCTTCACCGTGCCAGAAACCATGGGTTTTTTACCACGTTTTTACCATGAAGATCATGAGAATTCCTGTATTTTTTTAAAAAATGTCCCGGAAAAAAAAAAAACAATCCAAAAGATGGTATCATCGGTACTCCCATGAATTACCCCGAGACTTTTGAATGTCGATGGTGGATATGATCATTCACCAACCTGACGGTCCCATTTCGGGATTCGAAACCCTTGCAATTCCCACCATTCCAGAGAAACGTCGCGACGTGAGGTCCTTATTCATCCAGACTATGGGGATAAACAGATAAACACCACAATTTTGATGGTTATATCTCCAATTTTTAAATGGTTTCAATGGCTCTGTGGTGTTTGATGGTTGACCTGCCAATGGATTGATTATGATTTATCCATTGAGTTCGATCCCGCTGACACCTCCATTTTACCAACGGGATTATGATCCCGCGGTCCTTCCGCGAACTTCGCCATGAGCGCTTCGCTGTCCAGCCCTGGCCATAAATGGGGCATCCCCCCCGCTGGATGGTTTATAATGGAAAATCATGGAAAATCTATCTAACAATGGAGGATGATTTGGAGACCCGTATTTTTATTTTAGGAAAACCTCCGTATGACTGGAGTAGAACTAACATAATACCTAGAGTACAGCTAGTAAAACCTGGTTTGTCATGGATCTCACGATTTGTTGCGATTTGGTTAATAAACAACCCATGAACCCGAATTGATGACCAATTTATGGGTGGGATTTCAAGCATCCCCAAAAAAAGTGGCTTAATGTTCAAAGAACCTCGATGAACCATTTGTGTTCAAAGGTGTTCCCAAATCCAGTTCAATTTGCAAGATGTTGCAAGATGTTGCAAGATGTTGCAAGGTTCAAAGCCAGATCTTCGATGACTTTTTGGGGAAAACCAGATGTAAAACCTCAATGTTTCATGATTTTTGGGTGAGAACCATCAAAAAAACTCCTGCGATTTCTTTCAGCTCTGGTTTTTTTGGGGGCTTCCCAACATTGGCCGAGCGTTGATCCCAGATCAGTGGCACCACATCTATTCGGGAAATCTGGCGGATCTGAAATTCAGAGAAAACATGTTCTGATGATAGTACTGACTAATGTATACTAGTTACATCTAGTTACTAATGTATTTCATTCTGTTTACTCATAAAGCACTGCTTCATCATGAAAATACCACTGCTTTCCAACAATTCACTTGCGGAGGGTTTGGTGACACACGAAAAACCACACCTGAATCCTCGCTCTGCTTCCAAATCACCAGGAAAGTCTCCCCAGTGTTTTTGTTCGGGGCCTTGGGGTTCAGACGGGTTCAGATGTTCAGCTTGATCCCATTGGACACTTTGGGTCCAACATGAGCTACGAGCTCAACTCACCTCTATCCATAAGTTTTCAAAACAATCTCTGACTTTGATCTGAGTTTCACCATTTCATACTATTCCACCATTAATTCAATGTCGACTTCAAATTAGAGGTACCTACCATATATACAGTAAGGCCTAAATGTCAGGGCAAATTTTCAGGAAATATCCCCACAAAATATGGCCTTATATCGTCCACCTCCATTTTACCAGGACCCCGCACGCCATGAAACTCGTTGCACACGCCGTGGACCTTGAGGCAGCCGGTGATGTTCTGGGATCAAAGCATGAAATTGTTGAAGAGTCAGTCATTTTGAATGTTTGAGGTTGTTTGAATAAATATTATATATATATAGCCCCCAAAAATCCCAGGGTGTACCAATGTGTCTCATCATTTTACCCATTCAAACAGCCACTTTGGGTATCCTCCATTTCCAGACCCATTTGGTTGCGGAGCAAAACCCTATCCAGGTACTGTACAGTTGGTTAGCCATTTTGATATACGTCCCACGATGAAAACATGGATTGATGACCATCCCCCAATACTTTCGACACGCATCCGACTTTTGACCATGGCAATCATGGTTTCAGGGCTTTTAGGCCATCCAAACATCTCATCTCAACGGAGTTGATCTCACTCTTCAGCGAATCGGAAAACTGGTCAAATCAACGACTCTCCGGTGCCCGGACGATTTCCGCAATCTGATTGGAGAACATCATCACTTTGGACTGCAGAACCTGGCTGAAACACCCGAAACCGGAGTAATTCTAGGCCCTAGGCTGCTCATTTTTGTCAGCCAGGATAGCCAGGATATGCAAATTGGCCATATCTAGCCGGACCCGATAAAAAGCTGTTTGCTACTCTCTTTCTCCCAAGGTATCCTCCGCATTCCTGCACTTTCCGGGGAGCAGCATCCAATGATGTCCTTGTCTGGATCCCTCGTTTTTCCATCGTTACCACAAGGAGCATCCGCGCACTTAAGTAGTGGGCCCAATCATGAACCCCATTTCTTATATGGTCGCAAGCCACAAAAATTGATGCAAAACTTAGGGATTTACCCATAAAAACCATGATTCACCGATCTTAGGATTAGATTTTACCATTATTTCACCATTGTCAACCATTAACCATTGACCACTAGAAGCCATGATTAGCCATTGTCAAGCCCCTATTAACCATCATATTAACCATCATATTAACCATCATATTAACCATCATATTAACCATCATATTAACCACTGTTAACGGTGGTCGGCCATTCTCAAGCCACATTCTCAACCAGTATTGACCAATACTGGTTGCCAATCAGCCAGATACCCTGCAAAAAATGACAAATTCTTTGCTGGTGAACGTAGATATTCCCATTGGTACCAAAAGACTGGTTAGGATTAGTTTGTATCCATGTAAGATTGACCTAGATTTTTTTTAACCATCATTTTCACCATGAGTTTCACCATCATATTAACCATCATATTAACCATCATTCACCATGATTCTCACCATTATTAACCACTGTTAACCGTGATTTTCACCACCATTAAGGCAGATTATTCACCATCATAAAAACCATATAAAAACCATATAAAAACCATATCATAACCATCATTCACCATGATTTTCACCATGATCTTCCCTGGTACTCCAAAAATCGGCATCGGATCCCACAATGAGTTCGTTCTGCACCTCCGTGGCGGTGCTGAAGTCGCGCACCCGCATCACCCCAACGATGCACCTGGGCAACGAGTGCAACGGGGAGCTCAGTGATGCTGACTCACTTAGAAACATGTTTGTTACATTAAGTTACATAAGTTTCAGTATTACTAAATATATTAAGTTAATCAATATAAGTTACATAAGTTTCTCAGTATAAGTTGATAAATAAATTGAACTGACTTCATCTTTTTGAAAAAATCGCAAGCTCAGCTTGAAAAGCCGACCATGAACACTCTTGTTTTAGGGGTGACCATGACCCATCGACCCATCCATCGGAAAAAACAGGCACTGTGGCCACCGTGGCCCTGACTCGCACTTGCGCCCGGGAACCATGGCGTTGACTCCGGCAGAGTCCGAGCCGCTCATGTTCTTGCCTGACCGTGACAGTCGTTCGTCGCGGTGCCAGGAGGGAACCATAGGAACCCAAAAAATGTGACCAAAAAATCTGCAACCTTGGTGGAAAAGCATGCGTTTCTCAGAAATTGAGAAGATCAGTGCAGTTTAGATGTATGGTGAGCAGCCGTCCATAGCAGTTCCTCCAATAGAAAGCATAACTCAAATGGTGACAGCGAGGTCCTCATAATTCACCCACAAGTAATGATGCTATAATATTTACCATCTGGTTATTTAACATAGCCATGGAAAATCACCATTTTTAATAGGTAAATCCACTATAAATGGCCATTTTCAATAGCTATGAAAAATTACCAGAGGGTACCTCATTTTCAACAAATCGCTGCCCAGTTTTGCCGACATCACAGGCATCCCAGGTGCCGATGATGTCGGCTCCGGCTTCACCAAAACCCAAGGCCAGCAAGGAACCGAGCCTCAGAGCCGAGGATTCCGAATAAAAAACCATAGATATACAAAAACCATCAAAAACCATGGTGGATTTAACCATCAACAAAGATTAACCATGGGATTAAGCATGGGCTTACACCATCAGATTTCTTAGTCCTGTTCATCAAGATATGATCCAAATGATCCAAAAAAATCTCTAAGTTGGCTTGTTTCTTAACAGAAGACCTGGTCATCACCATCATCTGTAAGGTGTCTCATCCGTTTTCCCTGAAACCAATTTATGACTTCGATCATTGACAAATACAATAGACAATTGACATGTATGATTCTGCTAGTGCAACACACATTTTTGGGGCTTCGCCAATTTCAACATCGCGGCCATCGATTTCACAAATGAAAAAATGATGAGAGTTTTGGGGCGGACCAAACAAAATTTGTGAGCCATGGATGTCTTCGCTTTCGCCAAGCTGCTTGATGATGGTTTTCTCTAAAATCACTGTCTCCATCACCTCATTTCTGGATGTCGCAGATAATCTCGAAATCTCCTGGCGAAAAGATCGGAGAAAACTATGTCTCTCCTGGGAGTTCACTGATACCCAGTGTCTACGGAATATATACATACATATATCATCATATATCATCCATATCTATATCTATATCTATATCTATATCTATATCTTAGATATATATATAGATATATATCTATATCTTAGATATAGATGATTGAAAGCTCCAATTTTCACCAACAACGGCAAGCTCCAGCAACCCCGCTCCCAGCAGATTCGATTCCAGGGCTTCTTTCTCGCCCGCTGCAATCGTTCCTGACTGCACCGATCACATCGATGGCTGACTGCATCATTTCTAGATTTACGATGATCTCCTAGGCAGAAAACATGAGAACACTCCATATTTCTTGATTGATCTCTTCATTTTTCATACACTTGAAATCGTTCATGTGTCGCTGACCACAGCTACTTGAAATGGCGTGTCCATAAATGCGGTACCCAAACATCTGGTGATCGTTATCATTTTCCGCTATCAAATGGCAATTTCAGAGGCCCATACAACAGCAAGTGATGCACATCCGCTCCTTTGCAATCTCCTCCGCTTTGAATTCGTCGTCGGCCTTGGCCCAGTGGCCCAGTCTTCAAGGAATGAAATTATGGGATATGTAACAAAAAATAGGTGGTGCGGAGTTGTCTGAAAATGAAGGACTTAACTGAAAAATCGCTTTAGCCCCCAAAAAAATTGCCGCGTTCAGAGGGAGAATGATGACGATTTTTACGATGACAAAGCATGAAAATTTGAAGTACCCATTTTCAGACAAAGCCATTTTTGGATGAAAAAACATCCCAATATGTATATCCAAATGAACGGAACGGAACCTTCCAATTTTTGTGGAATCTATTGAGCAACAAAACGGATGACAGGGTCTATGAACGTCACCTGAATTGAGGGTTGTCAATCACCACGCTTTCAGCACCATTTCATTTGAATATAGAGAGAGAGAGAGGTAGGGAGACGATGACCATTGCAGTATTGTTCAAGGAAATCTTGCAGAAAATCCATGGATTCTACATCATTTTCACCATCAAATGGAATTGTATCAAAATCTTGATGGAAACATCATCCAGTGGTTTATCGTCCTTTTCCTATTCAAAGTGTCATATAATCCACGTACGAACCCGTAGCCATTTCCCCCATTTTTTCCGCCAAAGGAGCCATCTTCATCGCCAAGAGCGGCTTGTCTCGAATGGCCTGACCCCGTAAAATGGAGGGTTTCCAGCTGGCAAAACCCATCAAATCGATTACGAAGGGTCCGAACGCTCCGAACGCTTGGCGCCTCGATTCTGCCGATCATCTTCTCCACCTGAGATCAATGTGGATTTGGAACCTTTGAAATGGTAGAAACATATAGAAATATTCAGATACCATTTCTGACATATATACCTACTGTCTGCTATTGGAAATGGTGGCTTCAAAATGCTCGAAGGAGCTAGCTGGTAGGTCTCAGACAGCCCAACTCCCCTTGGACCCCCCATTTGGGCCCCCTGCCGGACGCAGGACCAAGCGGTTTGCGTCGTTGGTGAACATCAAAGACGCCGTGACCAGCAGGATCATGACAAAGAAAGTGTTGCTAAGTCCGAACCTGAAACCGGCTGCAGGACCGGCTGGCGCAGGTCACGAAATCCAGGCTTCCTTAAAAGGGCCTCAAAAAAAGGCTGGCCATATTAAATGTACCCTCTGGTAATTTAACATAGCTATGGAAAATCACCATTTTTCATGGGAAAACTCACTATAAATGGCCATTTTGAATAGCTATGTTAAATTACCAGAGGGTACCCTTGATGTTCAGAAACACATCTCTGGTAAGTTATATCCCACCCCGTTTCCTTTTCGGCCATGGTCCCCTGGTCATTTGTGCCTTGTTTGTCCCTTTATTAAGGAGGCCATTCTAGAAATATATAGGTATCGGATGGAATCGCTGGAAATGTCAGACCTATTTTTAAAAATAAAACCACACACTTGCTCAGAAAAACATAGTTGGAACATGCATATCTACAGGATGAGGCATCTTATTCGTTTAGTGCACCCAGGTGAGGGTGAAACCACCCACTTCCAAGGAATCCCGGCAGCGCGGTGGTTCGGTTGAAGGGGCGCATGTCAAAGTAGAAGGTCAGATAGGGTGTTTGACCTCCCGTTTTGAAGTGAAAGGTGCAGAGCTGAGCCGTTGCGACTTGGTGCCATGTCTTTGGTGAAGTTTTTTGGACCTCAAACCAGTGCAAAAGCTCCACTAGCTTTTATCAACAGTCCACTGGCTGCTACTCTCCCAAAAAACATGGAGGACTCATAATGTTTGCCCATGTTTCTGCGCTGAATTTCCTCCTTTTGTGGCATCTTCCCACATGTTTTCCACCATTGCACCCTTTGGCAAGGCCTTGTTGCATCAGGCTGGGGGCATAGGCCTGCAGAGCAGCTGGGAGAGACGGCACTAATCTGCTGCTGATAGTGGATTCAAAATCGTTGAACTCCCCCAATCACTTCAATGATGTCCAAAAAGGGAAAGCTTTCTAGCAAGCGTTGATTTCTTGGGACAAGGGAAAATATGCGTGGGATCTTTCACACCACAAGAAAGGCCGACGGATGAAAACCCTCAAATTAGCATGGCACAGGACATCAGAATCCAAAGAAAGTGGCTCCCAAGGATCTTCCTGGATCCAAAATTTGATGTCGGACTTTCGCACCTGAATCTCCGTGAGTCGCAAGTCTAAGGGGCAATAGATCTGCGAAAGCGGATCGAAAGGCGCCGAATATTTTTTTTGCCAATCGACCAATCACTGAGAATCATGTGCGTAAAACGATACTAAACCATCCCCCCAAAATCACCTTATTTTTATAGGTGGTGTAAACCGTTTTAAATGACTTCAATGGGTGGATGATTATTGTTTTACCCACATGATAAGAAGATATTGGGATTTAATATGATGATCCACCAGTACAAGAAGATATTGGCATTGAACTTCACCAACAAGAACTAGGACTTGCAAAAACAGCCAAGCATTTAAAGAAAAAGTGTCTGGAAAGAACAAAGATGGGGACATCACCGAATTCATAAGCCTTTGGGTTGCAAGTAATGGCTGTTGCTCTGTGACTTTTGGGACTTTTGAGGTTTTACCCACACTACTTTGAGATCCGTATACAAAATCAGGGTTTTTGTTTGGCCGCCACCAAGGCAAATCAACCAGAGTTTTTGGAGAAAGCAATGCTGGCAGCTCTTACTTCGTTGGAGGCGGACTTGCCCGCGGTGTCGCCTTGTAGTAGTTGGCATTCTGCACTTCCGTGTCGATCAAGGAGACACCTACAAGGTCCTCCGAAAATCAGGACTTAGTGGGGATGCGTTTCGGAGTAGGGTGAGGACTCTTTTTTGGCGCATTTTGGCGCCATTTAAGGCTCTTTCCATTGTTGAGTTTGCTCGGAGTTGTATGCTTGTGTGTCGTTCTCATTCTCATCTTCGTCATAATCATATCGTTTTAATATTATCTTCATCAGCATCATCTTCATCGTCATCAGCAGAAGCAGCATCAGTACCAGCAGCACTTCCATCACCACGACCACCAAGACAACCACCACCACCACCATCACAACCACAACCACAACAACAACAAACAACAAGAAAGACTGTAATAATGCTTGCCCTCCTACTCCTTCCTATCATGATCGACATGTTTCACTCTACACCCTTTCAACTCTACAATTAATCTCCGTTCCTCCGTATTTGCGAGCACCTTGAGAATGCACCCATACTCAAACCACATCTTTTCTGGGATTCAAACTCTTCTTTGGCTGGAACACACCAATTGTTTTTTTCCATTTTTTCCACTCCCCCGTTTGTGGCTAATATCCCCCACTCCCCAGCTGGAGTAACTTTGAATACAATCATGTCGTTGAAGATCCCATTTCATCTTGCTTGAATCCCCAATTGTGTTACAGTCCATTCACGTAGAATCCCAATTTCTCAATTTCTGTCGGTTCAAATCGCATAGGATCCAAATACGTAATCCATGTATATCTATATATATACACACATTTTTTGACTATATAGTAAGTATCATAGTCATAATTCATATAGATAAAATATCATAATCATAATCCATATACATAATATCAATATATCATAATCATAATCCATATTTACAGCATTTTTTTGTATACATCTTCCATTGATGTTCAAAGCTGCCGTGTTGGAAATCACAGCTCCTGTGAGGATGTGGCACACTGCCGGCCCCAGGGCTCTGACAGGGAGGCCTTGACGCACGCAGAGGTAGAATACCGGGGATTTCAGCCATAACTAAAAAAAAATCAAAATCGGATCGGACCAAGAAACACATTGGGGGATTTCTAACCGAAAATAGAATGTGAAGCAACCAAAAATAAGGATTTCAGACACAAATTTCGGAGTTGAAGCGGGGCTATGCATGCGCCTTATTGCAGTGGTTGTGCTAGGGAAATATGAAGCTAAGACTAAGACTGCCTTCATCGAAGAAGCAGAGTAGTAAATTTATGATTTCGCAACAAAATGTTGTGAAACCTTGGTCCACATAAATCTCCGGTCGAAAAAGAGAGTTTGTATAATTATATATATATTATATTCATATATATATACACACGTATATATTATAGATATCTATGTATATATATATATAATGTATATACATATATATATGTATATACATTATATATATGTATATATATATATAGCAGCCGCAAATATATATATATATATATCCTACCACAAAATAATACTTGTGTTTAGCAATTTTAGCATTTCTGCAGCTTTGCGCAGGTTATGTGGAAAACCCATGGTTTCCCATCTGGAAAATGGTCTACAAATGGCATGGTGGATTTTCCATATCGATGTAAACGTTTGCAGGAGGGTACCCCCAAAATTCCACTCGATAATATTCATTAATCATCATTTTCTAGGTTCCTGGTGGGTTTTCCAAAACATCCCTTGATACCTCCCCCAGTTTGGATGCCTTGATGCTTGAGGGCATCGTGCCATAAGCCGTCAGATAATCCTGGCCGTTGGCTTAAAGTCCATGAATATAGTATACTATAATTTAAGTACCAGAAGCGACAATGCTTGTATCATCATTCCTTGCATTACATTAAATGGAAAATCACATCCCATCATGTCAACTCCCGTCAATTTACATACTTACATATACATACTTACATATACATACACATACACATATACATATTTACATTTACATATTTACATTTACATATTTACATATACATACACATACACATACACATACGCATACACATACATATACATATACATATAGATATACATATACATATTATATATATTATTATTATTATTATTATTATTATTATTATTATTATATATTATTATTATATATTATTATTATTATTATTATATATTATTATTATTATATATTATACATAGTATTATCATTGGTATCACAATCATCCTTATGATCATTGTTCTCATTGTCATAATTGCTACTACAGAAATCATTTCTACTATCATGATCATGAAAAATCCCAAATATTTCATAGTTACAAATTAATTGACTACAACATCTACCATCTGGTTATGACTAACAGTTCGCCATGGAAAATCCCCATTTTTACAAACGCTAAACCATCTATTTCGATTAAGGCCATCGAAAAACCATGGCTAACTGTGAATGTCATAACCAGAGATTTGCATCTGTATCCTATCAGGCTCCAATCATCAACTCCCACGGTTCCGCTTCGGTCGGTTCCTCCCGGGTCGAGCCCACCCAGCTGTCAAGGACCCCTGAAGTCATCTGCGTGTACTGCGCGGCTGCGTGAAAAAAAAAACGGAAAACTGATGATCCTAAAGAACATGAATTTCATGGGGATGTGGGCTGGGTATTCAGAAAAGGAATGGGTTTCGGAAGACTTGAGGTAAAAACGGGAGCTACCTAAAAATGTGGAAAGATGTATGTACATAGTTTCTTTTTACGTCTTTTTGGCCCTCAACTTGTTGGGATGAAAGACTTCGTAGAAAGACATGAGGTTCAGGTCTTGGGGAAAGACCAAGGATTCATCGGGAATCCAATCTCTGAAAAAGGTGAGTTTCGCTCTTGGAAGAATTCCACCTTTTATATCCTTTTATTATGTTTGAAGTCAAGCAAAAACCAGCTGGAAAATCCAAACATGTTTTCAGCTTTGGACCTTCAAAAATGTGAACTACAGTAGTGTAGTTCGAGTGAAAAGCACTTCTTTTGGCTTTGGCCATGGAGAACATGGAACCCAAGAGCAACCCGGTCAGCCTTTTCATCTGATGAACCGGCCTAAGACCTTCATGACCGTATCATGGTATCATCTACTTGGCAACCGTCTGCTCAGCACTCCGAAGACGTCGTCTTCGATCGGTTCACTCACCATTTTGGGGGTGTTTTCCTTTGCCGGTTAAAGCAATCCCGAGCTTTGGCTTGATCAATCTCCATTTTGAATGTAAACTTCCCCTTTTCTATTGTATACATTTGTATACCCTTTTTTGCAACGTCAACCGTCAACTCCTGCATTGCTTGCCCATGGCCCATGTCCTCTAAGCTAGTGGTGAAGCTTGTATCGGTGCTCTGACCTAGAAAAGGGCCGGGGGAACCGAAAATGGGAGGCTTCAAGGAGGATTGAACTATTTACATCAATGGTAAGGTCAATAATCTGTTCCCAAAATGGGGGGTACAAAGTTTATCAAATTTTGCCCATGGTTGCTTCAAGACTAGAACACAAGTTGCCTAAAGTCTTGATTGCACCTACTTTACTAAACACCGAATGGCGTAAATTTAAGACCCTTCCATTCTTGGTTTCACCATTCAAAATATCCAAAAATATTTTTAACCCACCACAAATGGGGATTGGAAGACCAAAAACATCCCAAATTTGCTCTGATTCAGGGTGAACCAACCGCTGAAAATGTCCTTTCTCAGCGGAGAAAGAAACCCTGGAGCGGCCGGAAAAAAATGACCTTTAGTTTGAAAAGCAGTCCCTGAATCTGTGGATTTTCACCCACAAATCTTAACATTGGAGAAACATATTTAATGACATGCCAGGTATCTCTAGTGGCGTGCCATTGGTGGGCAATCCAAGATTTTGATCTATCCCTAGTTGTCGCTTCATCTCTAAACAAGACCCGTGCAGCAACTGAACCAAGTTTCAGTGCTGGAAGCCGGAGAGACCCATCCAAAACCCAGGTCATCAGTGCCTGCAAGTCCAAACCAGAAGAGGGAACCTGGCAAGTCCCAGGCGAAAGATGACTGATAGTGTTGGAAATGGGAATGACGTCTGCATGGGAATTGAACTTTAAATTTAAGGACAGAAATTGAAAGTTTAAAAGTATGAGTCGGACTAGTGAGTCGGAGCATGCGGATCTTTAAAATATCCATAGTCCATAGCATCATTGCAATTCTTTGGCATGTGCATCCCATGATAATCCGAGAAATTGTAGCTGGTTTGTCATCCATTGGCAAACAGTGCCCGCCGCAGATGTGTAAGGTTCCTGGAAAGATCATCTGATTCTGACTGAATGCCCTTGCTAGTTCTAAATTCTTGATTTTCCAGCCTTGGTTCCTGATTTTGAGCAACCCAACCTATGTTTTTGTCACAAGATGTGGAACGATGAGGGAAATTCATCAGAAACAGCCACCAGACCCAGAAGTTCACCCCAGTGGGGCCCCCCTAGGGGCCACTTTCCGGTGGCCTAGATACAGCCCAGCACAGTTGTTCTCAGGGCAGTAAGTGCCCTCGGCCAGTGCTGCGCGTTTTTGTTAGGCCCTCCCAAAAGAAATCAAGCATCGATGGCATCGAATATCCTTAGTTTGCTTATACTGAGTTGGCAGTGTGTCAAAACCCTGGTACCTAGTGAACCCCAAACTTGAGGCCGGGGGGTGGATGACGAAAGCTAGCGGGGTAGGAGAAAGAAGGAAGGGAAGAGGTGAGTTGCGGAGGGACTGTCATCATCGGGTCGCGGCATTGTTCGTCCCAACGAGGATGCAACAATGATATATGATATATGATATATAACAATGAATAACAATGATATATATGGGGGAGGGGGCAGGGGGGGCCATTTCGCGTTGTTCTTGTTTTTTTTAACAAGGTTGTTGTTGTTGTTTGTTGCTTTTACAAGGTCCAAGTCGCATAGGCCGGAACTGTCCATCACACTCGTCCCCCTTTCGCGTGAAAAATCACGTGATGTCCTTGCCCCGGAATACTTGCTAAAGGAAGAAGACTCCAGCTAGCTGACGCTAGCTTTCGTGACAAAATAGCTGGTAAATGGATGTTCATCCCACTAAAAATGTATCTATAGGTATTGACCCATACCCAGTTATACTGAAGGATCCTAAAAAGAGGGCGGCCGAAGCCGACGACTGATGTTGTGATGAAGTGCTCTCAGCATTGGGTGCGACCACCGACAGCCCCTGCAGCTGCTACAGGAAATAACAAGCCACGTCAGGCAGCGAGGCGGTGAAGGATGCTGAAGGTGTGACGATCTGGATGGCTTTCCTGATGTAGTTAACAAGTAAACGTTTTAGCATTTCTTTATCACTTTTTAATCTGTCAATTCGTGTTTTTGTTGGCTCACTATTTCTGTCACTGAACTCAACTGAAGTCTCCCATTTTTCTTCAGAATCGGTGGCTATTTCCTTCACCCCATCAAACAAATGCCCATTCTCCCCATCAAGCAGATGCCCATTCTCAAGGTTTCAAGGGCCCCTGCCGCATGATTGCCCACGTACCAATTATGGTAGTAGATATACTGCAGAAGTGCCTCAGTCACGGTCGAGTGTGTGGCCTTTTTAAAGCCACTGAGCGAAGAATGGGACAACTTCGGAAGAAAAGGAGGAACTCACAATCAGAAACGGGTTATGTAGCCAACAAAAGTGGGGATTTCACAGGCAATTTGCCAGGCGGGGCACACACAGAAGACACCAAAATTGCAAAATAACAAACAAGGCTACAGCCTCCCGGGATGTGCAACCTTTAGGGTCCATGCTTTCGGGTGCTTTTGGTTGGATCCTGACATTCCCCTTCACCGTGTTCATCATCTGATGTTTAGGAGTTTGGGATTAAAAACGGAAAATACAAAATGAAAATACAAACTTGAAACCAGCATTTTTTCCCCCAGATCATAGAATCATAGGGAACGTGGCACTGCCCCCAAGATGGACTTAGGCGGTCACATTGTCGTACCTGGCGCTAGCCACCCCAAGCGGATGATCCTTCCCCCGATGCTAAAAAGATCCAAGGATGAAGAACTTCTTGGTGGTTGACCTTGCTTACCCTACTTCGTGCTTTATAGTGACTTATAGTGGTTTATACATGTTTATAGATGTGTATAACCCCAGCAAGTTCAGATCACTGGGTTGGCTTTCACCGCTTCGCCCAACAAACTCGGGGCTCACTTGAGGCCGTTGGCAGTGCTATTGTCCGCCTGTTTGGCCTCAAAAGCCTGCCATTTCTTGCACTCAGCAAGACTTGGGAAAATTTATGTGATTTGATTATGATAGGTCATAATTAATTTCGAACTAGGCTGGGTATGGCTAGGTATTGGATTTGTGATGGATAGATTTTCTACATTCTATACTGATTTATGCCGTTATATAAGCACAAATATATTTACATGATATATGATATATGTATAATACAATATTGTATATAATATGTATTATATGTATAATATGTATTAATTATATATATATAACGGGGTGTTCCTTTGTACTGTATGTATAACGGGGTGTTCCTTTGTACTGTATGTATAACGGGGTGTTCCTTTGTACTGTATGTGTTTGGGGACAAAATGCGTGGGGCTGTCCGATCTTTTTGACAAAGACGGAAAGAATTCCTGGTGACATTTTACACGCTGTGCTTTGGTGTTTGGACTTCAAATGGGATGTGTCATTGTGACAATGGTCTCTAAGTCATGATATATAGTCTGGGACAATCATTCAAGCAAATGAAGGATTATCTCACCCATTGTTAGATTCTGTTAGTTAGATTCTCGCAATGGCTGTTGGTCAAGACATGTCAAGACTAGCTTCCCGAAAAATTGAAGATCAAAATGTCTAGTGACTAGAGTTGTGGATTTTTCATTGTGGAGTTTTCACGGGGACTGCAAGATCCATTCGGAAAATTCGAATCGTTTCGGCCTTCCAGTTGGACTCAAAGATCCAGCATGGTCTGAAAGTTTCGGCTACCCCATTCCATCCAGTTACGGTTCATTCTTTTGAGTTGTTATAATTGGATCATTGGATCATGAAAAAATGCCCCATTTTCAAACACATCTAGTCACATCATACAAGTCGTATCTGGCCGCGCCAGATAGCAAACTTCGCAACAGCGCAATGAATGTAAGAGATCGTCCCAAAAAGGCCTATAGGAATGTCTGTGAAATGCGGCAATGAAAGATTGATGCTGTGAGGTGCGTCACTGAATGAGCAAATGATTCTTGAGATCCCAATGACATGAAATCAATGACATGAAAGAACCAATGCGCCGATAAATGAATAAATGACTGAATGAACGAATGAATGACTGACTGACAGTTGCAGACATCCTATATATCATTTATTATTATATATATATATATATTCCCAGGAAATCCCCATGATATCAGCCCTCCCGAGGCGCACCTCCCACACATGATTGGCACCATAGGTTGCGCTATAGGGCGTCTGATCTGCCTGCGAGTTCTCGATTCAGAAACGCTGGTTTAAGAACCCAAAATCAAAAGGTTTAAGTATCGAATGCAATTGACAACCATGAAGAAATAATAAGAAATAAATGGAAATAACATATAGAGAGTCCACTAGTGAAAATTCTTCCATTCAACAGAAGTACATGGCAAAGTGCGTGGTTTCACCTTTTTTTTGTGTTCACCAGATGGTCGAAAAAGAAAAATCAGTGGCTGAGCAGAGCACCGTTTCTTTGGACAGCAGAGGAAGACACAGGAGCATGGCCAAAATAAGACCTGCGACTGCTCTGGGATGCCCGAAGAAGAACTATAGCTCAACTGTTGCAGTAGAAAAAATGCGGGGAAAAAAAAATATTCTTAGCAAGATATGATTTTGTTCATTTTTGTTCCAGTTCCAGCTGAAAAAAACAACATAAATCAACCTGTCAATCCACACAAATGCACCACTTTGCGGTTTCACACGAATTTCACTCACTCCTTTCAACGCGATCTCAGCTCCGTACAAATGACCCGCCGCGTGGTCATCTCGGACAATTTTTTGCCAACTCGACCTTTGACTAGAAAACTTTGCTAACCACACGTGAACAGGTCCAAATATGGGATGCAACTTCCATGGTGAAATGGTACTGTTGTGTTTGCAAAAACCAAAAAACATAAGCTGATGATAGCTGATGTGTGTGTGGTTGCTCTTGTGTGTACTATCACTGGGTATCGCAGGACTACAAAACCAGCCCCAAAGGGAATCTTCTGTAGAACCCGATTCACAAAAATGTGGCGGCAGCGTTCTAGTCATTCTAGTCCTTTGATTCAAGGCCGTTGAAGAATCCCAGGCACTCTCTGTATCTCTTGTATGTCCATTCTCTAGCGCTTCATAGTCTGCTTCATCCCAATCATCCTGGCAGAAGAAGCAGCTTAGGGTAATGACAAAGGAATTTCACTGTCGGGAATCTAAACCCATGGCTGAATCCCCAATGCCTCAAAAATATGTGAAAAATCTTGCAACCAGTCAAACCATGAAAAACCGAAAAACCGCAGCTGTCGGTTTCCCCAACATTGAGCGTGCGCCTCCAATTCACCCTGCTGTTTTCTTCTTTCTCTCTCAGCTTTCCGCTGTTTGGCCTGCACGTTTCATCCAAAAAAAGGCACATATCTGGCCGTTCAGCCACAAAGTATGGTCAATTGGCCTCGTCCCATTACGCAACATCAATAAGAAAAAAACACCAGTTGCACCTTGGTTCATGGCATTTCATTTAAATCATCCCCAAGAGGTTTATGGCGGCACCCCGATGTGTGATTCCCCTCTGCCGGGCCTCATAGTAGGCTTTGTACAGCTTTAAGATTCGCACCTCAGGCATCGGTCTCCCAGAAATGAATCGAACAAACCCTCTGTTACCTTGACAGAGGCTATTGAAGATGCTTCATTTACACTTGGGGGTTTCCATAAATGGGGGTACCCCCAAAATGGATGGTTTATAATGGAATACCCATTAAAACAAATGATTTAGGGGTACCTCCATTTCAGGAAACCTCTACTTGATTAAATTTATCCATTATAAATAGTTCTTGTCCATAGCTATGATGGTTTACATCCTACCTTTTTTGATAGGAAATGTTGACATACAGAACGCGGTGGGATGTTCGCTAATCTCTAAATCAAGCCCATGAAGCATACCCATTCATCTCAAAAATGGGTACCATGCTTGGATGTGCATCCCAGTCAACACCTAATACCCTCCGGTGTCATCAAACGTTGCTGGCTGGAAACCCCTTTCAAAAATGGAGGTGTCTAGCTGTGGAAATCATTAAGAAATGGTGGATTTTCAAGCACGCCACGTAACCAAAGGGCACCCAATTCTTATATGATCGTCCCAATAGTATCTATAACCCATTCCTCGCCACCATTGTCCGGTATTAATCCATGAAATGATTCCCGTGGTAACTATGGCAACCATGGCAACCATACGATTTCATCCGTTGGTCCATCTTCACTCCTGGGCTTCCCCGGCTAACCGTAGAACACGAACCACCCGGCTGGCTCTGGCGCCCACACGAGCCGTCCTAACGCCGAGGTGATAGAATTTCCAGAAAAGATTGCTAATACTTCTGGGATTATAATAGTTGATTATCTACCATTCATTGATGATTATGATGGTGGTGATGATGATGATGATGGTGATGATGATGATGATGACGACTGGGATGATGATGATGATGATGATGATGATGATGATGGTTGTGGGATAATAATAGTTGATAATCTACTATTCGTTGATGATTATGATGATGATGCTGATGATGGGATGATAATAATAGTTTATTATCTACCATTTGTTGATGATGGTGATGATGATGATGATGATGATGATGGTGATGATGATGATGATGATGATGGTGATATATTCCTAAATTCCATAGTTGCTAAAAACAGGTGTAAAAAAAATGGTCGAATGATGCTGATCGATTTCTCATGTACCCTCAAGGCCCAGCAAAGACCTGCCAGACCGCAGGTCGGAGGCGTCGCTATTGTCACCCTGGCGCGTTGTTCACAGTCAGCTGATGTTTACTGTGGCTTTTAAGCAGCCAAAATTGGAGGCTACCCGGTACCCCAAAAAAAAAAGTGCTTTTAAGCGACAATCATTGAGGATGTTACCTTTCAATTGTGTCCTAACATGCGATTGTTTTGCTGGAGACCCGAAAAAAAAATTCAACGAACCAATGCAAAAAGGATAACGACCAGCGGAGAATCGCAGCAATGAGAAATGATACCAGTTGTAGTGCACCCTGAGTTATAAACTCTTTTTCACCCATCCAACTGTGGATATATAGAGACATAATTATCAGTGATATATCCACCATAAACCCTACTTAACCCTACAACAAGAACTCCAACTACTTATAATCCAACTTAGCCAACCTGTGGCACCACTTGGTGGGCATTGAAACAACCCACCCCGGATGTCACAATGTCCGGATGTCACAATGTCAAGATATTGCAACGACTGCAGTTTTGAGGAAACTGTCAGGTTTTCGTGGGGAAGCATATATGTACATACATATATATATATAATATATTATATATATACAGGTACATTGATTCAAAAGGAGGTTTCCTGCAGGATTCTTCCAGAGTTGAACTGAAAAAAATCCTGCAGGATTCTGAACCAGGCATAGCACCACTCAGCTAAGGATTTTCTTCCAGGGCGTTCTTCGAAAATTTCGAAAATGACACCATTGAAATGGTCCAACAGGTCGCACCTGGATGGCTTCGCTAATCCAGGTGAGATCCAGCCTCATGGCTCGGTGAAACAGTGAAACAGTCAGCGATTTTCAAAATGTCACATGTTAGTAAAGCAATGTCATAAACCACATAAACATACATAAACCACCCATGTTTCATGGTTTATAAGATTTTATAAGTTTGTACCACTTATAAAAAATGCTAAGTCATTGGGGATGCTGGATGTTATTGCTGTACTAACATGACTCTTCTGTTGGAAAATTCAGAAACCTTCGTTCTCCTGGCCGACACTGTCACCATCGTCACCATCGTCACCATCGCTCCGCCAAGGCACAGGAGAGTTGCTGTGCTGATCACGTCCAGCAGAAAGAAAAAGCTACAAAGGTAGTCCACCTGGCGACCCGCAAGGGCGACCTTTACATGCCGTGCCTTGGGTGCAGATTTTCAAAGCATTGGTCCTAGCCATGGTACCCGAAATAGTTCGTTGAACGGTTTGCGGCATGCGAACAGGAAAATCACTGTTTTTCATAGGAAAATCATCATGTTTATCATCTAGAAAAGGGCCATGTTCCATAGCTATGTTGAATAACCAAGGGGTAATAACGAGGAAACCTGGAAAAAGCCCTGCAAATATGGCCATCTACTTACTTGTTTAGCTCATTAGTCGTCGAATTGCTCACTGAATAGGCCCCATGGGATCAAAACAGGGAAAGTTTGGACCCATAGCTACCCTCTGGTTATTTACCATAGCCATGGAAAATGGTCCATTTATAGATGGTTTACCTATAAAAAATGGTGATTTTCCATGGCTATGTTAAATAACCAGAGGGTATATAAAACAAAAGATGCTAGTAAGCAGGAACTGGAATCACTGACCATGCTGAAAATGGGAAATGTCCATCTCCGCATGAAAGACAAGTGAACATGTTGCTATTTTGACTGCTTGCTACCGGTATCGACAGTCAAGAAAGTCCTATAAGAGGACCGCGGTTCCCTATCTTGAAAACATTAAATTTCTGGTGCCCTGAGGGTAATCATCCAAATATAGGGATCCGACATGTAGACTATCAGGTTCTCCCGCAAACGTGCCAAAACCCGGTAGAAGAATCTCTCAGCAGTTTTTGGAAATCCTGCTATTTTTTGGAGGTGCCAACTTGGGGGATGGCAAAATGTTCCAAGTCACTCCGAAAATGTGTTGTTAGAGAGTTTTGATCTCGATCGCAATTCTATATTTGCACACTAAACTCACACTTTCCTGTAGACCAACCAAGCTCTCTCCGCTAGCTCAAGCACCTTCCCCAAGCAGGAGAGAACCACCTGCAACATATGCTGCTTCGCCACAAGAACGAGCAATAAAAATCACTGTGGGGCCCCACATGGCCCACATGGGGAGCCCAAGAAAAACCATTTTTTTTCTCATCAGTTCTCCTGCCACTGGATTTTCCACAACTTACAGTAATTCCGCCAGCAAGCCGGGTATTTTGAGGTGAAACTCATGGGTTTCCATTGGAGTCTTACCCTTCAGCCACCCAGTCTGCCTCACAGGAGAAGACGGTAATACCTCGCCAACTGGTCGACCATTAGCCCTCTCTCTCTCTCTATATGTATGAGTATGTATGTGTATAAATATATATATATATATACCTATATTTAGTTAGTTTGTGTGTGTATACATATGTATATATATAAGCACGTCGCCCTGCACTTTTTCACTGCATGTGAGGGGTTCCATCGCCAACGGCTGTATTTAGCCAAAAGTTGGCACCTTCATCCCAGGCCAGGACATTGCCATAAGGGCGGGATAGTTAAGGGCCGGGGGAGCTTGAGGGTGAAAGTTTCAGTTCCATGCTTGAAATCAAGCACGTCGCCCTGCACTTTTTCACTGCATGTGAGGGGTTCCATCGCCAACGGCTGTATTTAGCCAAAAGTTGGCACCTTCATCCAACTGTCCCCATTCCTCCCCATGCTCCTCATTGTCACTGGCCTGGAAGAGTCTCCACCATTTCTGTGGGGGAATCGCTGAATTCAGGAAGGCAAACGCGAGGTTAAGCAGCTTTGGGAAAGTTCCTGCAAGCTGTATCACTTTAGCTCGCAATGTCCAATCCAGTGTTTCAGCAAAGGTCGTATCTAAAATTTTTCGCAAATAGATCTCCATCACTATTCCAGGTACCCATCGGCCTCTGCGCCTGACCAGTTCTAGGTCCTTGGTCGTCAGCAAAAGGTGGGTTGCACCGCCATGACGGAGCGATCCTAAGTCAGAAGGGGGGCGCCCATTGACCTTTGTTGTTTGCGGGCCAACACCAGACAAAAGGCTGTTGAAACCTTTCCAGACCCTCATCAGTACCAACGCAAGCATCGCCAGTAGATTGGACAGTGGGAGTGCAGGATAAGGTTCACTCAGCTCGTCCGTCAACCAAACAAGAGCCAGGTCCCAAACGCCTGTCAGTTGTTCTCTCACTACCAGACGCGCTGCTGACACTGCATTGATGGTTTCGGCGGACTTTCTGTGTGCTTCCTCTGACAGGTACATTTCCTGACCGCAATTGATGAGCCATTTGCATATCTCTTCAGCGTCAGGAGGTCCCGTAGTCAAAGGCAAGGAAAAATACACCGTGTGTTGATCATGCAGCCAAACCCTAAAGTCTGTCGGCAGTTTTTCTTTTCGTTCCAGTGTATCATGTCTAGCAAACCTGGCGGCAAACAAATTGTTGCCTGATCTTGTCTCAGCTCGTCCTCTTTCCAAGGCTGGCCGCAGAACCATGGCTTCAGCTACCCAAAATCCAGAAATCAAAATCCACAACAGCCTACCGGGGGCACCCTTTACTTTAGGACAACCACAACCAAAAGCACCTTGCAAATCCATCAAACCACAGGATGCCAGGAAAATGGTTACAAGTCCAATGCAAAAAGTCCAAAGAAGATACGGCTGAGGGGAGGAGATGAGGACGCAGGGCAGAGCAAAGTCAAAGCTTAGAAGCTCAAAGTCCAATAGAGCGACAAGGAAATTCCAAAGGGAAGGGCCGGCTGAGGAGATGTTGAAAATCCAATCAGGCTTTGGATCAGGCGAAGCTGGGCTTTTCGCTTTCGTCGAGGACTGAAGGGTCGACAGGAGGATGACAAGGTGAGACCAGTTCACCGCCCATCGTGAGAGGAGGTAGAAATGAACTGCTTGCAGTTGGACTGCTGAAAGCCCTAGAAGCCCGGGAAATCTGCTGTCAGGAAGGTTTGCAGCGGCTACTGCCAGAACTCCGAGGCCAGCATGCACTTCCGAGACATTGTTGAGGCTCTCACTCCTCCAGCGCCACTTCTTTTCAGTCCTCCAAGCTGAGGAATGCAAGATGTCATTAACGGCAGCTCTCTTGTGGCCGCTGACATTTATTGCATCCTCCTCCTCAAGAAACTTCAACCTTCTCGTAGCCCTTGTAAACTCATCAGCTAGACGTCTGGTTAGTGGCCAAGTATAGACTGCAGACCCTTTTGTGAGGCTACCCTCAAACTTTGCAAGATCAAGGCCTCCAAAGCAACGCCTCTCCAACATTTGTGCGTGGAACATGTAGAGGAGGAAGCGAAACTCCTTTGTGTGGATGGGTTCAAATTGGCAGCTAGCAATGACTGCTTCCACAAACCCCAGCTTCGATATGGCCTTCCACGCAGCGACCCACGCTATCTTTGATAGCTTTGGTTTCTCCTTTCCGCGGAGCCATCTGAATCTCCTTCCATGCCGCAGCAAACCAAAAGACCCGCAAGCCAGCTGCTTTCCACATCGAGTCTTTGGGCAAGGACGATTGAGGCCCTCTGGATGGGCACATGAGCGCACAGCTGGATGGGCTGCTGGGCTGAGGCTCGTGCGGGGCGATTCTAACAGGAAACTCCTGAAACGCCCTTCTTCAGTCATATGCAAACACCATTCAAACCACCGGCTGTCGATCATGTTGTAGTGCATGGAGGTCGCAAAGTCAAAGCTGGGAGCAATTGTAAAGCCCCTAGCCTCCACGGATGCAGACACTCTTCCCAAGCTTTCAAAATGCTCCACAGAATCAAAGTAAAGCAAGAGCCCTCTCTTTGAGTGTTCTGGAGGCCCAAAATCGAAACCTTCGTGGACCTCTTCGCCCGCAACCTCAAGAAGAGCCAAATTTGGGCAGTCTAAGTGGGTGTAGCTGCCGCACTTTCCGCTTTTCAAGCAAAGCGTTGCAACCACTTCTGGTTCAGTTTTTGTGACAAAAACAGTACCTAGGCCCAAGGAAGCGTCAAAGGCATGGACTTGCAGGTCGCACTTCACTGCAAAGTTGGAAACTGCCAGTGGAGCCAAAGCGGCCCAGCTACTCAACTTTTGGGCCATACTTCTCTCAGCCTCTGACCCCAATTTGGAGATTCCCTCAGCCGCTGAAGCCAAACTTCCGCAAAGCAGCAGCACAAAAGTCCAACTCCCTGCCAACCGGGCCGCAAGTGTTTGTATGATGGGGCCCAAGCGCGCTGCACGCAGAGAAAATGCTGAGAGCGCTATTCTCTTGGTCAATGGGGCTACCAATGTTGTAAGGCCAGCTGCAACCACCTCATCATTGGAGATGATTTCACCTTCTGCTGCTTTGAAAACCGTCTGGGCCTGCTGAAAGGCTTCCTCAAGCGCTTTCAGTGCAGATTCAGCTCCAAGGCGATCACCATGAAAAAGTGGTGCAAGCCAGGGAAACCACTCGCCATCCTTCCTCTGAGGCCGCTGATCATGAGATCTCTCCCCAAAACCATTGCACATTTTCTCCCAGCCAAACTTCGCTTGCTTCTGCATCCGCACTTCTTTGACTGCTTGGAATTTCTTGAGAGCTACGCCGTCATGGAAAAAGGAAAGCATGTTGCTGCAGGCACGTTCCTCAGAGACTTTCGCTTGAGGGTAGAAGTCACAGCGGTCCATCACGGTACTCAAGAGCTGCTCCCTGTATGGCTCAGAGCACAGGTCTGTCAGCCTGAGACCTGGTGGCAAGGAGTGGAAGGGGCCATCAAATGACAACTCTCTAAAATTTGGGACCCGGCGGTCTCCAACCTGGCGGTCTGCAGCCTCGTTCTTGAAAGCATTGCAGACCTTTGTAGCGTGGTCACGCATGATGGCCTCCTTTGCAAGCTCTAAGAACCCTGCATCCCAGAGTGCAGCCAAACGCAAGTTCTCATCCTTGTCATCAGATTTGAAAGATAGCCAGACCTGGTAGTCATCAGGCTTCCCAAGCAATAGAAAACGAGGCACTTGAAAAGGTAGCCACAGAGGCCCACTGCGCCAGACTGCCAAAGGCCAGGCTCCAGCTCCAACCAATTTCACTCTGCTCGCCTTCAGCGACTTATAGGGTGCAAGCTCATGGAACTCTGCTGTGGGCAGGAGCTGCGGGTTCTCACTGAAGGTCATTGGCTTGTGCCGAACATAACTTTGGTTCAGCTCTGGATAGTTCTCCAGGAACTTTCCCAGTTGAAACAAAAATGCACCAAATTCAGGCCCTGAACGGCCTGGGACAGCATCAAAACTTTCAGAGCCGTCCCCACACACAGCAAAAAGCGACCAAAGCCTGTCATAGACCTTTCGTTGCAAAGCATTGGGTCGCCTCTCAGGTTCTGACAAGGTCAGAAATCCGCCATGGTAGAAAAAGTCCAAAGTGGAAGAGATCACGTGAAGCACTCTCTTCCTCGCAACATCTAACTTTCCTTTGCACTTGAACCTGAGGCCTCTACTGTTGAAGCACCCCGGAACCGGAGCAAGCAGAGGGAATGCTGTGGTTGGCGAGGCTAGTTGCGCTCGCCATTCCGCAGTGAAAAAGCGCCAAAGATGCCGCGAAAGCTTTGTGCAGCATCTCATCAACCACCTAGGCAAACAAAGTGCCCAAGTGCAAAAAACAAACTGAGAAGACAGAGGATTTGTCTCCTGCCCCTCTGCTTCCTGAATTCTGCCTCCATTCATGCCATATGCTGCTGTGCCTATGCATCTGCCTCCTCTGCCTTGTCTGTGCCTTTCCCCTTTTCCTTTCGCTTCGGGGCTCCTTTTGGCTTTGCTTTGGGAGTCGCTGCAGATGCTTCTGATGTAGTTTCGAAGGACCCTTTCTGACCTGCATTCATCTCCGCCCTTTTCACTGCAATGACCTCCATTTCTTTCAGGAAAGCCAGTGCACAAGTGACCCAACGTTGATCGGCTAGTGGTGCGAAGGACTTCGCCCTCGACGTCGATGCCAGCTGTCTTTGCATGAAAATGCTCGAGGGTGGGTCCTCTTGCAAACATAATAGAGTTGCTAGTTCCATTCGTCCTCCATCCAAACTTGCCTGTTCTAACGTCACCGCCAAAAGGGCAACTCCGTCCATCGCCGCTGGGATGTTTTCGGCCATGAGAAAATCGAAGATCATCATCACCTGATACTGCAGCTGGCCAAGGTCGCGGGTGCGGCCGTAGCCTCCAAATCTTTCCAGGTATTTGACCCCTGAAATCCCGCGCTGCAGCATCTCCTCCGCTGTCAGGGCGGCACTTGAAGTCGGGGCCATCCGTCTGCACATGCTCTGCATAACGCTTTGGAAGAAACTTCCCCTGTGTTGAGCCAGCTCTGCTTGAAGGCGGACTCGTGTTGCTGCACCCCGAGTCCCTGACCCCATTGACGCTCCTGTGAGCTCTGACATTGGGTCGCTGCTCGCTCCTGCTATCTGCGCCACTAACGTTGTCAGGGCCTGGCTTTGCGCCAGTACTGCTCTTGCTAGGGCAGAATCTGAGGTCTGGCCAGACGTCTGATCCTCTGCCTGCTTCTCTAACTCCAATTCCACCAATTCTGCTGGTTTTGCCACTGCGGGAGCCAACAAACCAAGGTTCTGCTTGCTCTGGGTTCTTGGCGGAGGCATTAGGGATCTGGCAAGGTCTGAGATAGAAGGTGGAGGATTGGCAAGAGACTGAGAGAAGGTCTGGCCAAGAGCTGGAGCCGATGTCTTGCTGGGCACGGCAATTCTCTGTTCCAAAACGCTCTGTCGCGCTGAAATCTCGGTGAGCTGCTTGGATATTGTCGGCAGGACGTCCTTGAGGCCTTTCATGTCTGCTGCCAAAGAGGTTGTTGTGATCCTCTTTGGCCTTGCTCCACTTGCGGAAGAGGAAGCCTTTCCGGGTGCTCTTCTTCTGGGCTGTGGCCCGATAAGCAGAGGTTCTTCTTCTTCCTCTGTCGGCGTGTAGAAGGCGGCCCTGGTTTCTGCTGACTGGGCAACCCATTCGCGAATCTTGGGGAGCAGCAAGTCGATGCTGGGGAAGGCATAAGGAGAATCTTCGTCGAAATTGTAAATGATTTCTTCTTGATGATAAAAACTTCGCATTGACCTCAAAATGTCGCTCTTGCAGTCTATGACCATTGCGTCCACCTCCTCTCCTGTGGGTGAGAAAATGCCGCCCTCGTAGATCACTGCGGGGACCCTGACAACAAAAGAAGGCCCCAGAACTCCATCTTCGGTTTCTGCATTTCCACCATCTACTTGATCCTGGGGCAAAAACAGAGCAGGCATAGCGAGTAGGACTCCCCCTTCTCGCTTCATAACTGCAAGCACTGTAGTTTCTGCCTCCCCTTCCTCTTCCTCTCCAACGCGCCAAGTGAGCACATAGGGCTCTATGGCGTCGACTGCAACTGTGATTCTGTCCAGGCTGAGGCCCGTGTCGAGGGTGTCCATGGTGCTCAGGCCAACGTGTCAAACTCCGTGATGCCAGCGCCTGCAAAGTAGGCTTTTGATTCCAACTCAGAAGGGAATCCGTGGGAGATGCTGCTCGATGAAGAGAGGTCGCCAACAATTCCCCAATAGGTCCCGGAGGACCGGCAAAGGGTCGGGGTTGTGACACCACGGGCCCGGACCACTGCAAAGAAGCGTGGACGGAGGTCCAACTGAGTAGTGCGATTTGGAGAGCGAATTCGACCAAACTCCACCGCCTTCGCCCACTGTCCTGCTTTCCACGCCCTCTTGATTCTTTCCTCTCCTGAGAAGGAAGAGCCCGAAAGCCTTGATGAAGCGTCAAGGAGTCTCCTGGGGCAGATGTCAAAAGTGGCCTCAATCTCAGCCCGCGTCTCTTCACGGGGTAAAGGCAGAGGAGTTGAGACAGCAGGAACACTCCTGGTGGACACCAGGTCAAAAGATCCCTCAGAGTCACGAGGAGATGAAGGACGAGGATAACCACCACCAAGACCCAGGATTTGCTGCAGCAGATTTGTGGCCTGAGCCGGAGGTCCACAAATAGTGACCCTAGATTTCCCCACCGTGCAAACCAGTTCCACCTGACCTTCGCCGTGGGGACTTGAAGACATCCACGTACCCAGCGAGAGCTGAGTGACGAGGTTGGGAAGAGGAAGGCTGAGAAGGACGCTCGGAGACGGCAGAGCAAGAAGGTGGGTTGAGGTGTGACCAAACAGTCCAAAGTCAAAGGATGGCCAGGCAAAGTCCAAAAAGTAGGGCTAATGATGAAAGTCAGGGCCAAGAGAGACCAGCCTGGCTCCCGACAGTGAAATGGACAACCCCAGCCGTACCAATGGGTCCTGGCACCCTGCAAACCAAACGGCAC
>CAMXCT020003369.1:172500-255000 GCA_947184155.2 Cladocopium goreaui | reverse complement strand
TCGCTTTGCAATGCTTCGCAGCTTCGCCGAGGGCGTAAGGGTACTTGGATGCCAAGGTACATAAGAGACCAATCAAGTTGAAAACGATATCTGCAGGCTTCTCCGTGAGGATTATCCTGGAATTCACTGGAATTCACTGGAAGTCCGCTGTTGCTAAGCCAGGAAATTCATTGCTCAAAATGTACTCAAGAACGTGAAAAATGGTGCTTTAACTAGCGAAAAGTAGGGGAACATGGGATTGAAACAATGAATTTTGGAAATCGGTCAGTCCAAATAGAGGATGCTCCAATTGCAATTTTCATTGGGGAAATGATGAACTACGGGACGGAACGGGATGCAGTATTTTGGGACAAACCCAGGAAGCATTTAACCCGATTTAACCCCCTTTACCTCGTATTTAATCCATGTAGTGACTACGTATAGAATCATGGCTAATCTTGGATATAAACCACAATAATAGCGATGGAATATGATCTGAACCAACAAGCTTTGGGATATTGACTAACCAACAACAATATAGCTGATCTTTGATACTCTGCAACAGAAGCATAAGAACAAGTTGCAGCTGGGTATCATAGTCCCACACATATTGACTAAACTAACCCACCCTTCGCTGCCCTTCAACCATCCTTTTCATCCCCGCCTCAGGTCATCTGCAGTGAGGGCATAGAAGGTGAGAATGGTGGTAAAAACCATGAAGTAGGTGTTGTCTACCTGGCATGCAGCAACTGCCTAAAAAAGGCTGTGAAAAAAATGGGGTAGATCAAGAGTTGGAGATGAGCCAGAATCTTTGGGTTCCCAAGAAAATGGGTCCTGAAAATTGGGCAAACCTCTTAAATCCATTGGTGAACCGTCATTTTCCCAACATAAAATGGTCATTTTAATGGGTAAAAAAAAACATGTTCAGACCCAAACGGACGATCTGATCATCTCCAGACCACAACATGCATCTTGAAAAAAGAAGAAAATATCGGTTAGAATGGTGGTTATAATGGTGGTTAATGATGGCTAATGATGGGATTTACCTTCCACCATTTCTTCTAGGTTTCTAATTCCCTCCTAACCAGCTGTACTTGCTGGTGTCGCCAACCAGCATGCTCAGTGCTGTTCGAAGGAAACGCCAGTTGAAACAAGTCGGGCGCTACGATCTTGCGAGAAAGCCATATGTACAACGGTAGCTGTCTTCCTCAGCCAGGACTGGTTCCTTTTCATCCGGAGAATCGACTTTGGGGGCTCAATATATGGCCAGTGCAAGATCCCATCAGAGAGATAATAGAGATGGTGTATTTTCAGACAGATCCATCTCGGCAACTCAAAATAATTCACGAATTACGCAGAACATCATCATGTATGATTTTCCCAGGGAAGAAAACATCTATACTCTGAGTTGCGTACAGATTTGCCAACGCATAGCCAGCCACTGAATGAGTGTGAATACAAGTCTAACTTGACTTTGGGACCGATTTTGAAAACGAAAGTCTACGCTATTGGCTCTAGAGAAACATCTGGCACATGATGCACATGTCTGGGAAAAAAAACTGACCCATTTCCCAAAAACTCCCAACTATCCCAGATTCTGGGTTGCTGCAGGTACCCCAATTTCTGCTTTTGCGCAGAATCTTGGGACCCCGGACGATTTTTGCTGTTCTTGGATGGGTTTTTGTTCAGTTTGGGGTTGGTTCTGGTACTTCGTGGAGTGGTGGGTCCTCGCGGATCAAGGTGAGAACGCGCTGAGCCGTGGGCATCCGAACGCTGATTCAGCTAGGGATGTCTGACCATTTCGAAGGCCACTTGTTTTGCCCAAAATCTTGAACATCAATTTGCCCTGTAAATATTGGCAAAATTCCATGGTAAAAATGATTTAGAATACCAATTTCTCTTGTCTATATCTGTTAAGAATCCATACGAAACAAAACCCAAACCAGTGAACCAAGTCTCCGAGGTTCGGGCGATTTTACCATGTCCCCATGAAAACGGCTCCCCTTGGTTGTCCTTTGGCAACTTCTTCGGAATTGGTGACCGTAATCTTTGGGCCTCCCATGGCCGTGCTGTGCCTTTGGAATAAGATATCCAAGTGACAGATCTAAATGCGGCCGTTGGCGTGGTGTTAAATCATCGAACTGAGACGTATCAAGATATCTATAGTTCTATAGATATCTTGGGTGTGTAGTTTCTTGTCATTGAAGTTGTGACCCAATTACTTACACAACTTAAATACTACTGACTACTGTAAATTTAGGTAGTGAAACACATAAAATGATATAATACTACTGACTCTTGGATCTTAAATACTATATACTAACATAGCCATCTCAGAAGTGAAGAGCATTCAGGTCAACCGGAGCTGTGATGAGACCCTGTGGATAAACCATCGTGAAATCTGATATGTTCAATTGTTCAATTATTCTCAGGTTCTTCCATCACTATGGGCCTCCAAAAAAATACCTCAAAACTCTAGTTTACTGAAAAAATCAGGAAAGGAGATCCTGTTCGCTAGGGTCTACTCAAATCTCAGACTTCATGAAGCCGCTACAGTAGGCCACCCATCTAGCTAGATAATTTAAGCCAACTGGTTCCACAGAACGGCCTTCCGTGGAGGGGTCGGTGGAGCGTGAATCCTTGGCCGTCAGGGTACGGGTCAAAATAGATTAAATAGGTACCTACGGACCCACAAAAATGGTTCGTTTTAGTATGAGACCATTATATAATGTGAGGTCAATCATTTTGACTCATGCCCATTCCGACATGAAAAGCAGCAGCCCCAAACCATGAGTTCAGCCTCGGGCAGGTCCATTTTTCCGCCATCCAAGTGATGATCGTTGGAACGATGTATCTGCAAAATAGGAAAGTTCAGCTGCCCCTTGGCAATGCAACTTCCAAACAAAAAAGGAATTTCAGCGGTGGCCGACCCGAAGACGGGTCAGAAACTGGGTCAAACCGCAGAAGTGTCACAAGTACTGAACTTGAGACCTGGAAACCATAGGATGACCCTTTCCTTTCGAAAACCTGGATCTTTTTCTGGGCAGTTCACTCATAATCCTCAATGAGCACAGCCCTTCGAACCATCTGCCTCCCAATCCGGCTGATCCACTGTTCCTTCTCTGCCGCGTTTCGTGCAATCAAACAGAAAGAACGCTGTGCCGTCTGCACACAGAAGGAGTTCTCCTTCCCCGTGCTGTCTTCGGCACTTTTGACGGTTGAGCACTCCGCCAGGCGCACATACTCCGTGGGATTGGTGTAGTCACCCTCAGCCTTGAAGCTGCAGAGATACTGCGAAGTCAGCACGAACCAACGCTGTCGCCACTCCTTGAGGTGCTTGGACTGCTTCACCATGAAGCCCTCCATGACGATGTCATCCTTGTGGATCACAATCTGCTCAGCCATAAAACGAAGGGTCTAGAAACTCCAAGAGCGAAGGGTGAGGTGAAAGGGGCACAGTTGAGCCGAAAGGACCTTGAAACAAAGCAGAGCTGGAAATTGCTCACTGCTGCCCTCACGAGCCACGCTGAGTTTACTCCAGGAAACCATCAATAGAAGTGGTTTCAAAATCTTCATCCAAACCTAAAGACCATTCGTCGGACCCATTCGTCGGACCCATTAAAGCGCGCACATCGTCTGCTTTTGAACCTTTCAGTTTGGCCCATCTTGGCCCCACACTCTATTGCCTGGCATTGGAATCTGCAGTTGCGTCTGCGAGCCGCTTTTCATCGCCTGCGGTTGAAACATTTGAAACAAAAAATCAGCAGAAATGCAGACAGAAACCTACATGATATTCGATCAGATCACATTTCAAGATTTTTTACAAAGGATTGTGGAAACTGATTTTGTTTTATTCACAAATCCTGCATGTTCTTGTAACTGACAGCATTCCTCAAACCGGCAAGCACATAAAGGCACAGGAACAAATGCGCATATTTGGTAGTTGGTTTATATGGGATTTGATGAGATCGGTTTGATTATATAAGTTCCATCAGAGACAAGAATATGATACAGCACATATACAGGTTGTGTTTGCTGAATCACATTCCATATGAACCCAGGGTTTAATGATAAATGTGTGCATTGGCAGGGTCACAACCTTTCAAAACAATTGTTATTTCGGTTCTAATTGTGTATGCCACTTGTACTATACCAAAAATCGCACAAAATGTGCAAGCATCACGAAAAAATGTAAAAAATCACAAAAAAATGTAGCATGTTTGACACAAATTGTTGTTACTGTGATCAGTTTCCCATTCGCACCTTCGAACCATTGGGAGGTGTAGAAGGCGTGGGGGGTGCCATCCTCAGCCACCAAATGATGTGGCACACACTGGATCAATATGTTCGACATTACAGACATTAGATGGCCAGAATTGGCGGATATACCGGATATACCTGGGAGTTTCCCAATTTCAGACCCACATTTCCCACTAAGGCGTCGGCATCCAGTTTCATCAACTGCATCAATCCCGTCTTGAGCAAAAAGAGAAGCCGCGAAGGCGATGCGGCTGTCCAAAACAGCATGGAAATATATCAGTTTGGAATGAAACTTTTGGGCAACATCTGAAGCAAAATTTTGACACTGAAGGGACAAATGCAATTGCCATGACTCTTGGAATTTCCATTTGGCAAGGTCATTTCGGAGCTTTCGAACGGTTTGTTTTACCCCAAAAACTGCAGTGGGTTTTCCAAAAAGGGCGGGTCACTTGGAAAAAGTCAATCCGATAAATTTGATTTTTTATCTATACCAAGTACAACGTCATGTTTGCCATGTTTCAACCCCTCAAAAGGTTGTGACCAAAAATGTTCAGGTGTTTTCATGGTTGAACATTCGTTTTGAACCAACGTCGCATGACACGACCAAACATGACCCAAAAGGTCTTAATTTTTGAAAATGGGGGTCGCTTATGGTATTTTTTTTTGGGAAACAGTGGCGCCACCAATTCACAAATAACAAAACAACATAAAAGAATGCAATCCACAAAAATTCAAACATTCAACGTGCCTCAAACAAAAATTCACCGAACACCAACAACTCTGATTGACACAATCAATTGCACATTTTCCGTTGCCACGCAATTCAAAATCAAAAATTAAAAAATGTTTACGGTTTCTCAGTGCGTGTTTTTTGTGTATATGTCATTTGTCCCCAAACAGTGTGTTCACGCGCTCGTGCGGCAAAAGATGTACAATTTAAAATGTTAAAGTTAAAACGTGATGTTAGTCCAAAGCGGTCTCCGGCATCTCCGGTAATTTTGGTGACCCTTATTTGTCCTTTCGGCCTTCCTGCAACTGGATACGAAGGATGATACATGTCATGTGTCACAAATTCAAATTCGCCAAATTTTGACGAACCAAAGGCGAGATTGAGCAGTGGTTCCATGACGTTAAAGGAAGGTTCTTCGGTTGCCATGGCGAACATTATTCAGGAACATTTGCTCTGTGATATCCCAATGGGTAGGGGCCAATTGGGCGATAAAAATTGTGAAATCATGGGCCCATGTGGTGATTGTGGACAAGTTGAATGCAAACAGTGAGGAAAACTGTGCATGTCAATACCAACATGTGTGCCAACATGAAATGACATGAAATGACATCATGCCATAATCCAAGAAACAGTTGCAACGTTTCACATGAAACTCTTCAGGCCCCTTCCCAAATAAAATTTCATTACGCTGAATGGGTTCCATCTTATCTGTTCTTTGGGCCTTGTGCAACTGGATATGAGAAATGATACATGTCACGTGTGACAAATTCGAATTCACGTGGCTTGCATCACACTTTTGACTCACGGGAGCAAAGCGTTCAATAATCTCTGTTCGGTCGCGCCTTCACCCCTGGATTGGACCAACTGGCACCACAGTGCGTGCAAATTGCACCTCAACTTTTGTTTTCCTTGGAACTGTTCAACCTTCGATCTGGACAAAAGATTTGCCGGTTTGTCTGGCTGGGAACATGTTGCTGTTAGAGCCACATCTGCCTTCATCCTCAAAAAATGGTCAACAGCACCCGACTACAACTCTGGTTCTGTGCCCGGTTTTTTTCAAGAAAGAATCTCGGAATGCTCATTGTCGGTGCAAACTGCAACCCTTCGGTTTTTCAGGTGAGGTTCGAAAGCGATCATGCCTAGGAGCAGACCAAACATTTCCAACTCTTTGATAGCGTTCTCCTGGTTATTTTGGAGGATGAAGAGAATGGTATCTTCCCCAACTTGTTCACTGAAGTCTCCAGTCGAAGAGTAAACGACACCCCCTATCCCGCAACAGCCTTGCTTCAAAGGAAGCGTCCACAAAAACGTGGATGGACATATTCAGAAAGTCTACCGGACACTCTTCAGTGTGTTCCTATCAACACATAAACGAATGGTTTCCAAGGAACTCCTCGCTTGATCGGAAATAGCCGACTTTATGAACAGGTTACAACCCAATGATCTGCAGAATTTTTTCTACAGATGTTTTCCGAGCACCAGCAGCTGATAAGGCAATCCCAATGAAAGTTGACACAGTTTAGATGAAAGGTGGAAAGAAAGGCAAGGATGGAAAAGGCAAAGGAAAGAAAGATTTCAAGAGAAACGACTGGCAGAAAGAAAAAGGCAAATCGACAGGTAATGGAAAGAAAGACTCAAAGGGCAAGGATGTCACATGCTACAACTGTGGCAAGGCAAGCCACATGACCAAAGGCTGCTGGACAAAGACGGTCCAGAAGCTTGAAGATCATAGCAGAATGCAATTCTCACCCACAAGCGGTCGGTCAATACCGAGCAACACATCAAGCAGTCTCACAAGCGCCACAGCATATGCAGACAACCAAAGCAAGTCACGCTGATCACACTTTTCAAGGAAAATCAGCCTACAGAGAAACCCAATCTCAGAAGTTTTCGACCTTACAAAGCCGAAAGATGAACCAAATTTATACGTCGATAGAGCGCGTGTGGTTTGGTTTTTGGATAGCACAAGTGAAGTAGGATCAGATGAAACTGATCCAGGACGCGCCTGCCAGATGGAATGAGCTCGGTTTCCATGGACCTGCAAAACAATACTGAAAGCTGTAAAGGTGTTCATCGAGTCAGCACTGTCAAAAGCCGATCAGTCGTCATGAGACTTGACTTAGAAGCTGATTGGTCAGTACTTCCTGAGGAGTTTGCTTCGCTTGAGATGGTGGATGCACAGGAAGAAAGAATTGCCACATCATGAAGTTGCAGGTCATTGCAACCACTCGCCAAGGTGAAAAGATCGAGTTTCGAGAACTTTGCGGTAGAGCCGGCAAGTCATCCACTTATGAATTTTGGAGTGAGCAAGAAAAGCACAGAAAGAAGAGACGCAAAATGAGGAGATAAGGATCTTCGCACTACGTGGTTTTGGCAGAGAGCTTGGGGAACTGGAGCGCAGTCTAAGATGGCACAAGGGAAGACCCAACTCCATCAACAATCATATCAGTTTCAGGTGCCAAAAACTAATCCAAAACCCCTTGTACCTGCTTGTCTTGATCATGACAATTTTTTCCTTTCTATTATGTTGATGAAAGAGGTCCCGTGTTTCCAAAGCCTGCAATCGAGGCGCTTCGAGGCTCGGCGAAGGTATTGGCACAAGGACAAAGCGAAGCTCACGGAGATTCCAAACTACATAATACTATTCTTGAAGTCCCAGCAAAGCTGATTTTGAAGAAGTTGGTAACTGTGCTGTCTCAGTAAAACTTTAGGCCGCAACTGACACAAAGGACGGCCTCAAGGCAAGCTATGGAAATTGCAGCAAAACATAAAGTCGATAGGATGAAACAAAGTTGGAGGAAGGCCTCAATCCTCAATGAAAGTTAATGCAAGTCTCAAACTCCAGTGTCGCGAAACTATGGAAATTAGACAAAACACTCATGTTTTGTGTTTGAATCAGCTGCGGTGTCAACTCAACATACATGTGTGCATTCACAACAACCCCTGCAGCAGCGCTGAACTCCATTTTTCAAGTGGGGTTGGATCCGATATCACGCCACTCGGCGCGTCCTGGCCGTGGGTAGGCCTACGAAATTGGAGAAAAATCGTCCGAAAAGTGGATGAAGTCAACGAAAATCCAAAGTGATGATCGGAAGTCTCTGCTGCTGCCGGAAATGGGCACGAAATCTCCTGGCAAGTTGAATCATCTGGATTGTCATGCGCAACCGAAGGATGGATCGTACTTGTTCGATATGATTGCGCATGATCAGGAGATGTTGTGACGCAGCAGGGATGTCAACTTGATCGGTGTAGTCGGACAGGTCATCGGGCTGGCACAAAATCTCGGTTGCCCGTGAGTATTCACAGTGCGTCTCAAAAAGTGGAAGAAACCACGATTGCAAATCGAAAGCTGCATGCTGAAGAGCTAAGGGCATTTGGGTGGGAGAGGAGGTTTTGGGACGAAAAATGTTGGAAAAAATAAGTGGGTGTTTGATTATGATGCATGTTTGATTGAAACATGTCTATTACTTATGATGCCGACATGTTGAACTGATTCTGAAAAACATGCAAATTTCCACTTGTGCAGCACTTGCTGCTGGTCACACTTGTGACTACAAGCCAAAAATGACAGGATAATGAATTCATCAGAATCAGAATGCATCACATGTGAAGATCGAAATGAAAGTCTGACTACCGCAAACTCATCAATATTCGTTTTTCTGATTCAACCAATCTCAAAAAAATCTATCATGCTTCACATGAGAGAATTCTTATGCTTTGTGTTTGAATCAGCTGCGGTGTCAACTCAACATACATGTGTGCATTCATAACAACCCCTGCAGCAGCGCTGAACTCCATTTTTCAAGTGGGGTTGGATCCGATATCACGCCACTCGGCGCGTCCTCACCCTATGATTGGGCCGCGTGATTCCAAACTTTGCCCGTGTCAACTCGGGTTCTGGGCAAACCCAAAAAGTGAGCCACTTGGCTTCTGGACAAAGCGTCAGCTGGGTTCGACTGACTCGGAACACGTTCCAACCACACCTGACAGGAGTGCTTTTCCCAAGAACAAAGATTCTATTAAGTAACTTGTTGCAGGGCTCATTGAAAGACCAACTTTTTAGGAAGCTGCCACGGACAGACTCACTATCCGTAAATGCAACGACTCTACGTCCGGATCGGGTCAGACACCAAAGGTCGATTGATACCAATAAAGCCAACATCTCAAGTTCCTGGATCATGGTCTGTTGGTCAGACCCCATGGCTGCAAGAAGGAAAGATTTAGAAACTTGTTCACTGAAGAAATCCAGTACTGTGCCATCACTAGAATATACTACACCCCCTATACCGGAATATCCATCCAAGTCGAAAGATGCGTCGACAGACACATGCATGTAATCCGACATGGGTCCAAGGATTCTCCTGGGGGAGTTCTGGAGGAGTTGTTCACGGAGACCTGACAGGGCAGAGACAATCTCTTCACACAGGGTCTGCCTACCACTGGAGTGCTTTGACAGAATACGAAGGCGGTTTCTCGAGCTTCTGCCGAACAACTGTCCGTTGGCAAATTGCAGGCGTCCCCTCAGTTTCTCTCCATCAACCCGTTTAAGGCTTTTGGCTTGGATTGTGTTCTCCAGCTGGTCGCACAACTCACGTACTCGCTCTTCCGTGTTGCTCACGGTGGCTAAGCCTGCGCCTGCCATTTTTAAGTCAAATTCCACACCAAGTACCTTGCACACAGTGTGGTAGTCTATGACTATGAGTTTGTCCTCAGAAAGCTTCCAACCAAGAAGACAGAACATAGACGAAATCACCAGATCGGTATGTTTCGCTGATGCCACATCAGTCACTGAGAAAAAAGTCATCAAAATAGGATGCCCACATGAGTCTCAAAAGCTTGGTCCCCATTCAGCCCGGCCTGTGCTCGGGCAAAACACGGCCAAATATGCATCTTGCTCAAAAGCCTGGTCACTTAGGGGGATCTGCTTATAGGCATCTGCTAAATCCCAAGCCTTGGCCGCCAATTGCAGGCTGCACTGGCTGTCCTCAGACTGCCTGAGTAGATAAGCTAACAAGGAGGCTATATGGTCTATCGTGTGGACGGTGGCAGTTTCTGTCTGGGATACACTACTGTTAACAAAGGAGGCTTTATAATCGTCTATGGTCGGGTTTTACTCTTCTGTTTGACGCCGAAACGCCTGGTCAGAGTGGACCCTGATGGTAGCTCATTAGGATTTATGGGTCCGACCAAAAAGCCTTTATTAACCTCCTTTAGGGTCGCCGAGTAGGGTTGATCATCCAACTCAGGATCGCCGGAACTCTTAACGGTCTGGATCATGCTTGGTGGTTCTTTTCTTGTTACAGAAGTTGCAACTTAGTCGCGGCACTTGTCGTGGTTGGAGAAGTTGCAAGTGAAGTTAGTAAAGTTATGGTTTAATTGTAATTTAATATTAGCCCTTAAATTCCTTAAGTTTAACTTACTGAACTTATAACTTCTTTAAGTTGTTTTGAAACTACAAAAGCTATAAGAAAAAACTTATTTTATTTTTTACCACAAAGGCTGGCGTGAAGAGAGATCAATTTGCTTGGTTTTGATGTTTTTCTCTAGAATGTTTTGTTATAGCTGAAGATGATTTTGCGGCCCAATGGGCCGCAGTAATGGTACTTCTCTATAGATGGGAAGTGGCTGCTCATTGGGCCGCCTTGAAACCAATCCCAAGGGTTTGAAACTAATCATTGAACATTTCATTGAAACCAGACCTCAGTGAACTGAACTTTAAATAATTACGGTACCATTGACAATTAGCTGGACTGCTCAATGAGCCACCTTCGAATCTAAGATTTCTGAGTCTGAAGATTCAACTTTGAAAAAGTATAAAGTGAAGTGGCTTTGCAATGATAGTGTTGTGATGCAGCGAATATGCAATAACAAATTTGATTTTGACAGATTTGGAAAGTTTTTCGCTCTGCATAGTGCAGTATGATTCGAAAGATCAACAGAAAAAATATTCATAAACGGTGAAAAATGTTACACACAGTTATACATGTTTAAACATTTTTAAACATGTTTATACATTTCTATACATTTTTATACATTTTGCTGTTCGAGTTATACATGTATAACTTCGTTTAAAAATATTCATAAAAGGTGAAAAATGTTACACACAGTTATACATTTTTAAACATTGTTAAACATTTTTATACATGTTTATACATTTTTATACATTTTGCTGTTCGAGTTATACATGTATAACTTCGTTTCTGTTTGAGTTATACATGTATAATTTCATTTTTGTTTGAGTTATACATGTATAACTTCATTTCTGTTTGAGTTATACATGTATAACTCGAACCCCGTTTTAGTGAGAAATTCTTATGCATTCTTTTACATTCTTATACATTTGTTTTTTTTATATCGTTTATAGATAATTTAGTGAGGACTTGTTGTGATAATCAGGTACATGTGAAACGAGTTGATTTACATTCACAACTTTGTCATTTTTTTGAAGGTATGTTTGAACTTGTGATTGGAAAATGTTGGGCTTGTGATTTGAACTTGGCTTGAAACATTTGTTAAGTCGACATCTATCATGCAAACATTGCTGCATTTTCCCAGCATCGACGACGCCTCAAACCTGACTTCACCGTTTGATGTAGTCCAAGTCAACATCTCACTTCTGTTTTTTGTTCTTCTTTTTCCCGGTTTTCTTGTCCATGGTTTGCTCCGGTTTGGTCGGTCTGCTGGGTGTCAGGGGCACCATCCTCGAAACAAAAAAACAAATTCGCAATGTTTTGCGAGTTCCAAACAAAATCGCATTCTAGTAGCAGCATATAACATCACTCCACGCCAAGCCATTAAAGAAGAGAATAGAAAAAATAAAAGTATGATTTTTTAACATTGAAAAAGTTAACTTCCCTAAGTTACTTGTAAGTTCTTTTTCGGTATTTTTAACATTAGTGTAAAAAACTGAGCAGAACTTAGCAACCACCTTGTAACCAGGCGATGCCATGCAATTCGCATCTTTTTTTTTCCTCTGGTACGGCCGATCACGCTCTGAGGCTCGGTCCTTGCATACGAAGAAGCAGTTTGAAATAACATCTACATGGACACCTATGGTCATGTAGGATGGCAAATCAACAGCACAAAAAACCACAAACACAAACCACAAAGGGCGAAACGCAGATCCCCCAGCCAGATATGCGCTTCGCCATCCAGCAGAGAAACAAAGCAAAAAGCGAACGGGGCAGGCCCAACAAAAACAACCACAATCAAGATTTGCCATGGACACAGTGAAAAGCCACTGTGTCGCAACTCACAAAAAGATGCACCAAACGAATTGGTTGCACCCAGAAAAGTGAAACACGCGTTCTTAATTGTTGTTGCTGACAGACAACAGAGGAAAGGATTGCCTGTGCACTATTGCATTCTGGCCTCTCAGAGTCCTCACACAAGTTTTTGCTCAGGTGTTCAGTTCAAGACAAATGAACGGTGGGTCAGAAGCAGGAAGAGCAAATTGTTGGCGACCAGATTGCAATTGTACCGCCCCCCCCTGCAGGGAGCAGCTCCGTGGCAGTGGCTAGAACAGTCGCAAAGGCAAGGTAGGTGACCAGTCAAAATCCGCCACTCACTAACTTCGGGCGCCCCGGGCGTCCAATAGAGAGCCACTAGATCGCGCCAGTGTCTCGCTGCAGTGCAGCCTGGTCCATGGCTCCGGCCGGCAAAATCCTACTCCCCTTACAGAACAAGACAGACGTGCCAGAGGGGCAAGGTAACAGGACAGCCAAGACAAACAAAAGAACAAACGAATTCTTTTTTTCCGTCCAACGCCTTCATGGCTTCCGCCAGGTCGTTACACACATTCAATCGCGGCAAACAGTTGAATTGTAGTTTACATGCAGGGCTGTCACCTTGTCGAAAGCCACAAAAGTGCCGGTTGTGGCAGTCCAGAAACTGTCCCAGCAAGAGAACAAGAGAACAAGAAAGCAAACCAAAAACAACACAGCAAAAACAGGAAAACACACAACCAAAACCAAAACCAAACAAAAACAACAGAGAGAAGTGGGATCGCAACCAGCAATGGGAATTACATGCATGATGACATCTTATGTGTCATTCTGAGAATGGCCCAGAACAAGAAACAAAACAGAACAAACACAAAACACGCCAATGGGCCACGTTGGTGGGTGAGAGAAGCAACAAAGCTCCATGCGGAAACCAGGGATCCCCCCAGCCAGGATCCCCGAGATCACAAGGAGCAGCCGTTAGGCATAACATTACACCCAGGCACTTCGAAGCAAACACCGACAACGCCGGGTCGCAACGAGAGTGGTGAGAAACAAAAAAGGGTGAAACGGGAAGGTGAAACAGGCGTCCCTGTGGAGTAGTTGGTAGGGCGACGTTCTTGACGTCGCGGACAGACTACCGGTGGCGGTTCGATTCCCCGCTGGTCCGCAGGTAAGCCTCAAAGTGTGGTGACCAGGCGAAAGCCAATTGGCGCCGTCCACAAAAAAAAGAAACGGGAAGGTGAAACAGATCTAAGTGAAAATGACAGCAATAGCTACGGCACTCAGGGCACACTCAGAGTCCGCTCAGTTGTTCTTTTCCAAGCATCATCATCATTGGGAGCTGTAGTGCGCTCTTGCGGTGCATACCGCTTTCAAAACTGAATCCAATGCGATCGAGTTAGCGATGATCGCTAGCTCGACAGCATTGATGCAGGCTTGCAAGCGTAGAGCTGCTCGAGCGGTCAACTTAGCAGGGTGTTGCAACCAATTGCATTTGATGCGGTCGGTTGGCCATGGTAGCTGGCTCAGTCACATTGATACAGGAATGCGAGCGTTTTCCTCTGAACAGGGACCGGGTCTGGTCATCAAAGTGTTCAGCCGAGGTTCTGGACAGGCAACTTGTGTCAGCTGTGTTGAGGTCCTCTGTCGGGTAATGTTGTACGCTCGCTTGCATGAGCTGTAGCTGTCGACTTATAACTTCACGTTCTGTGACGTTGGCACGGGCCTCTACGCGAATGCGCAGACTCCTTATGCAACAGCAGGCTGTGCGAATGTCTCTGCAATCTTGCTCGTTGAGAACGCCTGCAAGGAGTTCTGTTTGTTGCAATAAGGCATGGGTGTCTTCCAGTGTTCTGAGGGTGCACGTCAGTTTGCAAACATAGTCCTGCAAAAGGAGTAGATCCTGTGCCTCATTGTGACTCTGGGGTTCTTGAGGCAGGCATGCCCGTAAAACTTTGACACACAAAGTTAGATCGCGAAAACCGCTTTCAAACCTCTCGTGCTCAAAGTAAACCCAAACCAAAACACAAACAAACGGCGATCGTTTCGCGTTTCTGCAGTATCGACTCTCCCAGGCCGTCTCACGGCGACACACTCACACACTTTTCGCTCTCGCAGGCTTGAGCCAACGTTCACGTTGGTAAACACAGTTCAGAACACAGAAACTAAGTGAGTTTCTGTGGGTAAAGCAAACTGGATTCCGGTCCAGTCAAGGAGATTCCAAAATCTCTACAAACTTAATTGTGCAAAAACGATTCTACCAATCTAGAAACGTGCAAAACAGGTTTCTCGGTTCCTAAAAACCTAAGATTGGTTTCGTGCAGTTTGGTTCTCGTGTGGAATACCCTACAACGTGCAGAAAACCTAAAAACGGCTAACTACAAACGAAAAATGGCAACTCCGTCACAACTCTTTGTGACGGAATGAGATGAGATCGATTAACTACATCACAATCACCTGCTAACTACAAAACAAAGCTCAAACTACGCAAGTCCACAAACTACAACTACAAAGCAACTAACAACTACCTAAGTTCAAGCACAAGATCGCTACGCTAGCTATACATAGGATGATTTTTCACACCCCCTTTCGAACTTGTGCGACTCAAATTCAAAACGAATTCAGTCACTCGGCCTTGACATTCCTCATGCCATAGCAGATAGGGCATGCTGACAGCGTCATCTGCTTTGACTTCTCCGTTGTACGGCAACCTGAACAGTGATACTTCGATCCTGTTGAAGTCACAACCAACAAGGGTCCAGTCTCCGGTTGGCAAATCTGGCAATTGTCTCGGCATCGAATATGTCCATTTGGACTAGCGGCGGCAATCAAAACCTCGCATTTCTCATTGCAGTGATACATCTCTCGGCAAAAACTCCAATAGATACGAGTACCTGGGCCTTCACCGTCAGAGTCACACGACAAAGCTGTAGAACTCTTCATAACTGTACCTGAATTTCTTGCAGTTGTATTGCGACTTTGCAACATCTCGTAATGCAGTAAGCTGAAAGAATACCAGATAGAAAACCCAGTGTATATACAAAGAATAAGGGCCAGTAGAGCTCTTCCATCTCTCCAGTGGCCATGGCTTGCGCGACCTGCCCACACACACAAATGGCTGCGGAAATCCAATCAAGCTCAAGCTGAAATCCATTCCAAGCAGTCCACAAGAATTCCAAAGACAGTCCATCAAGGAAAGTCCACAGAAAATCCAAGAAAGTCCAAAGATCATCCTCTCGATGTCTTCTAAAGACTTCTGCAACTCTTGCAATTCAAATTGGATTCAGAACTATATCATGCAATCGTCAGACCTCAAAGTCTCGAGAATTAGATCCGACTACCCAAGCAACGCACAGGGCAACGATCAAAGAGAGTTTCAGCCTCATGTCTCAGACATTTAAAGACCTTTCTCTATCCAGCTGACTTCACAAGTCTATCAAAACTTCAAGATGACTTCACAAGTCGTTCAAGTTATCCAAAATTTCACAAGTCCACTCATGCAGCAGACTCTTCCTTTTTCCTCAGGGAAGATCAGGCGATAAAATCAGCGTGGCCATCGATCACCTGAGGGCAAGTAATGCGAGCATCCGCACAAAAAATCTGGCAAACTTCCTGGAGAATTTCTGACAACTGAAAGTCAGAAAAGTTGAATGATGCGTGGAAATCACAAGCACAATGAAAACGCTTCTCAAGACGTTGACTAAGCTCCTCAGAACTTGACATGATCCTGAACGCTTTCTTGATGGGTAATCCTGGCAGTCCTTCAATTCCCATTGCACAAGCATGGACAACAGACCTGAATGGAATTCTGGCCTGAACAAAGGCTTGCAGCTTCGGATGAGTCCAGTACCTGTTGGAATTTGGCAATTCAAAAGACATGGACAACTCGGGATGTCTTTCTACTAACCTATCCAACAACTTTTCACAAGCGGCTAGAAGTTCAAAAAACTTTCGCTCATGCTCGGGGACTCTTTTCCCACCCGAAAAATTCTGCAATGGAGATCCACCTGTGCATGGCAATGACATGTGAACGTGACAGAACAAATGTACCTCTCCCAGCTCTCGATCAGAGGCTGATCTGGTCATCTTCAAGTCCTCCATCACCTGGTTCACAAGATCTACAACATGATTCTGTGTAGCTACCTTCTCAAGATTTCCATGAACTCCAACATAACAAGCACGGCTCTCAGCGCATGCAGCTGACAAGACACTGGCTCTGCTGCAGGCTAGCTCAACAAAAAGACCTACCCCCCTTTCACTCTTGAAATGGGTCACATCAGCTTCTGAAGAACTCGAACCTGAAATTGCAGACAAAACACTGGCCGTTGCTCCAACTCGGGCCGCTGCAGTCGCAGTTGCTGCTGACGCTGTCGACGTTGTCAACAACCTGAACAACCTCCGATTTGCTCGCATCGGAAGTTCTCCACTGCCATGACATGCTATGCAGGCTTCCATACGGCGCTGGGGCGGTCTCCCTGATGTCTCAGAAGGCTCTGGCGGGGCCTCACTGGCCGGTGCCTTCGCAACTGGAACTCTTGAAATCATAGACATACTGTACCCCGATGAAGGGGCAATTGTCTCAGCTTCCAATGCTCCTCCTGGGCCAACTCTGAATGGCCTATGGGGCGGCTCACCCACAAGCGACGCTGCTTTCACTTCAGGGCTCTTCGGAGTAACCAAATCCACAGCTGGTGATGCCTTTGCACCGGGGCTCGCCTTAGGCGATGTGGGCTCTCCAGCTTTCGCCTTTGGAGGCGTCTTGGGTGGCGTCTTTGGCGCACTTGAAACTCTTGCTGGAACTGGTGGTGGCGGTGGTAGCTGAGGTGGCGTCGGAGCGCTGGCGGTGGTGGTAGTGAGCCCTTGGCTGGAGAAGGCTTCACTGGAGGGGCCTTCACAGGGAGCTTGGGTGGTGCAGGCGGTTGTTGTGGCCCTTGCGGAACCCACCCCTTCGGCGGGTGTGCAGGCGGCTTCGGACCCATCGCCACTGCCGCATTGCTGCTGGCCGGAAGCTGGCCGCTTCTCTTCGGTGGCGTCTGAGGGGGACCCATCCCAGTCCTCTGACGGGCTCTCGGAGGGCTACCTTCGGCTGCTGGGGTCTCCTCGGACCAACCGTGGCCTCTCAGCCTCTTGTTGTGCAACCTCAGTGTCTCCTGGGTCAATCCAACCTGTGAAATTGAATCACCCGGGGCAACCTCATCGCCCACAGTAGAGTCTGGCTGGTGCTGTCCTCGTGGCGTCAGAGTCACACGCCCATGAGTAAGGCTCACCCTTCTCTCCATCTCAGGACACTGAGAGATAATGTGGCCTCTCTGTCCATAATGACCACACTTCAGACCTTTCGGATTCTTCCAGCTGAATCCACTGAAGGACCTTACAAAGGCGGGTCCTTTGTCTTCCTCAGCTTTCGGGTTTCTTGTATCGATCTGCAACTCCTCTCTCTTGTTTGACTGAGGGTTGTACATCCTTCGGACGACCCTTCTCTGACCTGGCAATCTCGACCCTGTCACAACCTCAAACGTAGGTGTTGGCCTCGATTCCTCTTCTCTCCTCTGTGCAGCGAAGTACTCGAGTGCCTCCTTCTGCCTGTTCTTCCAAGCCTGACGCTTGGCCTTACGACGACCAGCCTCGCGTCGTCTCTTCAGCAAACCAGTGGCCTCCCAGGCCTCTTGCTTCACCTGAATCACAAAACGACCAGGCTTCCTGGGCATCTTCTTCACAGCAGGTTCACGTCCAGGGGCTTGAGACCTTCCTGACGGTCCAGCTTTCTCCACAGGTCTGCCTCGAGCAGGCATGGCTTTCTTCTTGGGTCTCGGCGGCTGAGCTTTCTTTGGAGTGACCTCCACGACGTCCTCAGCTTCGACAACTGCAGCCTCTGCTGCACCAGGTACCGCCTCAGTAGCGGCAGGGGGAGCTGCAGCCTCTGCTGCCTTCGGCACTGCCACAACATCTTCAGCAGCTGACAACACTGTCACCACAACAGTCGCAGCTTTGGCTTCACCACCAACGATGGTAACCGTATCATCAGACTCTGGTGCCGCACCGACACCTTCAGCCATTGGATGCCCAAGGAGCGCATGGCTGTCCGGCGCTCTGGGCTCCTCTCGTTCTGCAGGGATACGTCCAGCCATAGCGGAACCGATTCCCTCGCCTTGAAACCTTTCGCAAACAGCTACAAGTGCATTGATCATTTGAGTGCATGAACGTGGAAATGACGGCAATTCACAAGCTGTTGAATTTGCAGGTTCTTCACAAATCAACTCTCCACAAAACATGCAGTTTCTGGTTGAAAACGCACACAAAATACCTGAGAAACTGTTGTCGCAGATTTCAAAATCGAGCAAACAGTCCAAAAGAATACCTTCAAACGACGAAAAACCAAGTACCTCCATGTACTGCAACGCTTTGATCGTCGGCAAACATTTGGTAAAATGGTCAGCGACGTTTCCAGTTCCTCGGACATGCCCAATTTGCAAAATCTCTTTTGCCAAAAGTTCCCTCAACCAGTTCACTTTGATGTCGATATGTCTTGACCTACGCTGGAGGTCGGAACCTTCCAAAAGCATCTTCCCACTCAGGGAGTCGGTCCACAAGAGGATTGGACAGACAACATCCAAACCGTCGTCCTCGGATGAAGACGGTGGATATACCTGAATGCGACGCAGGACAAAACTCAGACTTCTCAGCAAACCAATGGCTTCTTGGACAGCTGCCTGAACGCAACGAGCTCTGCCTCGCATGAACTCAACGTCACAGATGCCTGATGTCGAGAGAAACACTTCAAGACAACACGTCGGAAAACAATAACACATCCAGTGATGCTTCTCCTCTGAGTAGCTTGCATAGGGGCAAATCCAGCATCACTATAAACTTCCAGACCGATGTCCTTCTCAGAAAGGTCCTCAAGTCCAGGTGAGGGAAATTTCTGGGACATCTTCATGTGCAACAACATAAATCGAAGCACAGCTCGCAGAGCTTTCTCATGGCCTGGCTTTGGACAAGATTGTCCAGTCGACAGCATTGCAATCAGGATCAAGATATCCTGTCGGGTCTGTGCCAGCCATGACAAACGTCCAAGAACTCTCCTGAACTTGGAGTGCGCCTCAGCGCTGATAGGCTCTTCTTGCAGTGTCTGCTCCAAAAATGGACGAAGATCAGGAAATGCAGTGGAACCTTTGGAGATTCCATACTCCTCGAACGCACCGTTCAGGTAATCCTGGTCGACAAACAACTGCAAACCTGAGCTTCCCTTCTCTCTGAGGATGGTACGGCCTAGAAACTTCAATGAACCACCAGACATGGTCACTCGGCCAGTCTCTCGGATCTTGACCTGCTTCTCAAGAGCTTCAAACAGAACACGATACGCAGCCTCGCTGGGCGTGGCAACCAACAGGTCATCCACATAACAGATGACAAGGATGGGGGCACCCGTACCATCCCACCGTACAAGCATGGCTCCACAAGTCCAGATCGGATGCCAACGCTTTTGACAATCCCATCAAAGAACAGAACCCAAGTCAAACTTGCGATACGAAGTCCATTCAAACCCTTGTAAGCCTCAAGAAAAACCGGTTCATTGTCAAGTGTGCTGATTGATGATGGAAGCCGGACACAAACCTTCACAGTGAGCGGTGAATTCATGAACGCCTGACTGACGTCAATTGCATAAAGGTTGAAACCTTTTCCACCAGTCCACATACCCGTTGCCGCTCCCAACAGAAGTCGTAGCGACTCAATCGAGGGTGTGGGGGAAGAAATACCTTCCTGTCTGGCAGTCTTCTGACCTTTAGCAAAATCTTTCACGACTATCCGAGCACGAACTCCTTCGTCGGCTTCAGGCTTACTGTTCGTAACCCACCTGCAGGAGATAACTTTGATGCTGTGCCTCTTGCAAAACTGCAAGGCTTCCTTCTCCTTCATGATACGACCTGCATTCACATGAGTCAATCCCTTGAGCTCTTTGACCATCGCAAGGAAAGTTCCTTGGGGGTCCAGTTCTTCAAGAGTGGTATCCGAAACAGCTCCTGTTGGCTTCCACAATCGAACCTTGGATCCACATAGCTCAACAACTTCAGAGTCATGAGCTCCACCTGAAAAACTGATAGACTCAACAGAGAACCGCTCCTCGGAGAGCAGATCGGGAGAAGTCAAACATCCAATCCTGACTCTCTCAGAGCAAAGACACACATCGATCATCGGGATCGTCTGTGGCTGTTCAACTTCCATCTCAACATCTTCGGATTGAAATTCTGGAGCGTCTCGCTCCGAAAAGGATGCAGCCTCAGCTGGTGCAGAACTCGCCTCAAGTGGTAAGTCCATGTCCACATCGGCAAGATCAGCATGTTCGGGACCCAGAGATGGTGAGTAGGGGACGTCTCCACCTTCACCTGCTTGCTCCAAAGCTTGCTCCACATCCTCAAGCGACGGCTTGATAGGAGTAGACAAGAACTCACCTTGCCTCTTGCGGCACTCAGCCGAATGGCGGGTGCCAGGAGCATTCATACCTGATTCACAACTCGGACAGTGCCTTGTAGGCAACATTCCAGATGGCAAACCTGGAATCTTTGGTAGTGGCTGTGATGGTACTGGTACCGCCACTTCTTGGTCATTGGGCTCGGCAAGTGGGAGTTGTTTCTCAGGCACAACGGCTTCTTTGGATCTCTGGTTCCGAAGCCATGTCCAATAGCGCTCACAGCACTTCTTGGAGTGTCGACCTTGACGAGTAGCACAAGAACTACAACCTTCGGTCCGTCCATGGGCATCAATCCAATGCCGTGGAGGTTGCACCTTGTCGGGCAGACGTGCAAAGTCCTCTGGAACGATCTCAATCGGTTCCTGGTCCAAGATGGCGGGTGCAGGTCCAGCAGAGTCCACTGCACGCAAGAACCTTCCAACCAATTCCAGAGGATACACAATTGGAAAAACGAGCTTCAGGCTCTTCGCTTGGAAAAATTTCAGTTCACCTTCAATTGACGCAACTACAAAGTGTGCAAACGAGTTCCTCACAGGATACAGGTATCCAGCAGTCACGAACCTTCCGATGCTGTTCACACTGTCAGGTGTCTCCGCAAGAACCCTAGAACAGAACAGCATTCTTCTGATCGCTCCACCAACTTCGACAGCAACTGGCTTCCCAGCCAACCACTGTTGAAACGTGATCAAAACCTGGTGGGTTCTCAGGATACCAACAGTCTCTCAATCATCTGCACATCCATCATCGGCTCGTCTGATCCAAAGTTGGAACTCTGAATTTGTCTGTAGGTTCTCAGCAGGGACCGCTCCCCGGCTCACCCAACACACCGCACAAAGACATCAAACGGTACAACCTACTGCGAAAGAAGTTTTGCATCCAGTTCACAAGCTGGGTTGTGCTCAAATGTTGTCGCCTTCACTTCAAACGAAAGTTCTGTTGAATAGATCCAACTCAACCTGAACTTCACCTCCATGGTGACTGCAGACCCACCTGCATAAGGTGTCCATCACCTGCTCTTCTGCGCTGCACTGCCCTTGAACTGCTCAGACAACACTGAGACAGTGCCACTGTCAACACCGAAAAGCATCCGAGAATGTCAATGGCATCAGCACCTCACCTTGTGCTGGAGCAGCTTCCTGCCCATTCTCCTCTGCCAACTCGTGCATCTTTCCCTTACCTTTGCTCTTTCCACCTTTCGGCTGGGGCTTCTTCTGCTGCTTTCCCTTGTCACCTTTGGGCTTTGGCTCAGGGCATTGTGCCCCAATGTGACCAAACTTCGAGCAATGAAAACACTTCACCTTGCTCAAATCGGCCTTGCATGCATTGCTTGGCCATGTGGCCTCGCCTCCCACACAGATGACACTTCATCATGCTCTTGGGACTTCCCTTTCCTTTGGCAACAGTAGCACTGATCCAAACCTGTGCATCTTCGTCCCATTCCCATTGATCATCAGGATCTTCTTCCTGGGCATACTCAGAGTTGCCATAACCTTCCTGATCGTATCCCCACCACTCTTCAGCGGTCTCAGCACTCTCAAGTGCATGCACACCTCGTGCACCTGATGAAGATGGGCCAGTCAACTCAGCAAACATGCGTTGCTGCATCTCGAAACGCAACGCAGCAGTGCGAAGGTCGGTATAAGCATCACCTGCTGCATGTAGAGTGGTGTATGAACGAACATCATGTGGCAGCGAACGTAAAAGCATGATGGTTAGATCACTTGTTTGCACCTCAAGTCCAACTCTGGACACAGTTGCAGGTAGAGTTTCAATCATCTTGCGAAACCTTGACAGTCCGACGTCGATCTGGCGGATGATGTCGCTCACCTGAGTGACACCAGCAGACGCCTTAAACGTCTTCGCCAAAAACTCAGTCCGAAAGAAAGACGCTTCTGCCCTTGAACGCAAAGAAAACTCTCTTGCCAACAAACGCAAACCTTCAAAACCACTCGTACCTCTGGTTGCCAAGAACGCTCCATCAACACCAACTCCTTCAACATAAGCTTGCAGCATGGTGTTCCCCCTTGGGAAATCCTTGAACGTCTGAATGAGGATTGCAAGAAGACGCGCACTTCGAGTCTGTTGAGCGGGCTTCAGCACAGACATATGAATCTCTTGTTCCCAACCAATGCACTGGGCAATCTCCCAGGCAAAGATGTCACTTCCTAAGGAAACCCAAGCACGTAAAGCTTGAACCCAGTCCGAAAATCCAAGGACTTCATCTGCACGGGTTCTCCAGTTCCTGAAATCCACAGTGGGCATAGGAGGTAACCATTTTTCAGATTTACTGAAGATGTCACGACCATCTCTCTCGTCATCTTGATTCGGATTTCTCTCCCCCCTCTGGGGTGTCACTTGTGCTATACCTGGCGGCGACCCCACAGGTCGGAACGCAGGTCCTGGACTCGTGGGTGGCTGTTCACCAAACCGTGAAGGTCCACTGCTTAAACCTGAAGACAAGGATGCATCAGCCGGTCTCGCACCGTGCAAGGCTGCAGTTCCCTCTGGAACGCGAGTCACCTGAGCTTGCAAACCATCAAGTCTCGTACTTATTTCCCTTACGACAGGCTCAATTCCCATGCGGAAGATCTGTGCGATCTGGGTCAACTGATCTGGCGTGAACAAAGGACCTTGCGGACCTGGACTTCCTGGCATACTAGGCTGCTCTTGGTGCGTCGGTGACGCAGGTTGCGGACTCCTCGGTCCAACTTCTCCAACAGGGTACGGTCCAGTCGGTCCACCTGCCTGAAAACCCTTACCATATCCTTTCTCTCCGCTCTGGGTACCTTGGCCGTCCATGCGAAAAAGCTGTGGTTGTCCTGATTGAGACATTTTTCCTGATTGAGACATTTTTGACACCTCGGAGTCAAACACACGACAGTCAAACGCAACTCACACCAACTTCCCTGGAACCAGGCACACACAAGACGCACACAGGCGTGCCAGATCCTCACAGGATCTCTTGTGGAGGGAGCACACAAGCTCCGCTACCACGTAAAACTTTGCCACACAAAGTTAGATCGCGAAAACCGCTTTCAAACCTCTCGTGCTCAAAGTAAACCCAAACCAAAACACAAACAAACGGTGATCGTTTCGCGTTTCTGCAGCGGCGACTCTCCCAGGCCGTCTCACGGCGACACACTCACACACTTTTCGCTCTCGCAGGCTTGAGCCAACGTTCACGTTGGTAAACACAGTTCAGAACACAGAAACTAAGTGAGTTTCTGTGGGCAAAGCAAACTGGATTCCGGTCCAGTCAAGGAGATTCCAAAATCTCTACAAACTTAATTGTGCAAAAACGATTCTAGAAACGTGCAAAACACGTTTCTCGGTTCCTAAAAACCTAAGATTGGTTTCGTGCAGTTTGGTTCTCGTGTGGAATACCCTACAACGTGCAGAAAACCTAAAAACGGCTAACTACAAACGAAAAATGGCAACTCCGTCACAACTCTTTGTAACGGAATGAGATGAGATCGATTAACTACATCACAATCACCTGCTAACTACAAAACAAAGTCCAAACTACGCAAGTCCACAAACTACAACTACAAAGCAACTAACAACTACCTGAGTTCAAGCACAAGATCGCTACGCTAGCTGTACATAGGATGATTTTTCACAATGTTGCGTGTCTGCTCAATGTGGGCCAAGCGCCACATACCGGAGTCTGGACTGCAGCAACGACTACGCAACACCTACCCAACAGTTCGGTGTAGCAGCTTCTGCCTATTTGCTGCCGCAGCTCTTCCTTTGGAGAGGCCCCCGGGTGTTTGCCTATGGTTCCCTACAAATACAATAAGCGCCGGCTGTTGGATGGCAGCAAGTGCAGCGATTTCGTGATAATTGACGTACTGCTGGCTTTCATCCATAAATGCCAGCCAAGTCCTGGAAAGCTACAGGCTGAATGATGAGTACTGGGGAGGACCGCCTTTGGGAGTCCAAATTCTATATACCTTTCCAACCCCAAAAATGGGCATCAAACAAATCGAACAGTTCAGTGCATGACATCATCTTGCGCATCTTGCGGTTTCTTGCGGAGTCGTCTGGAGTCACAAAGTTGGAACTTTTTCAACCCTTTCCCCATTGTAAATAGGGTTTCAGCAGGTGTACCGACTCCGCCCGACTCCGGCAAGACTCCGCAGCTAAAGACATCAAAACTGGCACAAAACTGTGGTAAAACCGAAGTTTTGCATCTCTAGCCTTCTTACGGAATCTGCTGGAGTCATGAAATCGAAACTCTTCCCCCAATGTAAACAAAGGATTCATCCGGTTTTAAATATATACTATTATTCTTTAACCGGATGATACTGAACTCCGGGCGACATGCACAACCCGACCCGCAAAGTTGCCGCGTTAGGAGTCTAGTAGGGGCGAGGGGGGGAGCCCAAAAACAAACAACGCATCAAGAGACCAAAACAAAACTGAGCAGTGCGACGCCCAATTGTGACAAAACAATCCAGTGCCAACGCGAAGACAGAAAAAAGCATCCCGCCAGCAATGTCGCAGCAGAATCAGCACCTCACCCACGCCATGTTGCGAAAGCCTGCGACAACAACACCCAAACAATTCCAAACAACATGGTGCTTTGGCAAAGATTGGCAACATGCAGGCGGGGCTAGAGACCTTCAATCAGCAACCGTGTTCCCCGGAATCCTGCCATTCCGTTACACTTGCAAGAGTATTGCTTTTTGTTAAAGCTGCGCCATTTTTCACTAAAAAGGTCACTGCAGAAATCTCATTCTCGGGGCCGTGAACACATTGGCTTTTTGGACTCCAAGAAGTGGTCCTCCCCAGTTCAGCACGTGGCTGTTTGTGTCATCCTTCCTGCCTTTTGTGGTTTCATGGTTTCTGGCGAACTTTTGAAGCAGCTGGGTGCGTTCCGACCGTCATGTCGCAACCCCAAAAACAGGATTGCCACACGCTCCAACGCGTTGGATTTGGCGCGCCCGTTTTTGGTCTCGCCTGCTATTAAAATAGAAATTGAAAACCTCGAAATGGCCCTGTCCAAAGCGAAAAGCGGTAGCGCGTGGCAATCCCATTTTTGGCACTGTGGAACCTTGCGACCTGCTCGAAACACGAAGTTCTTTACATTACGCAAATAAATCAAAGTTGGGTTTTGTTTAAGCAGCAAGCTTTCAACGCAACTGGGGACGCCTTTGGAGTCCAAATTCTATATACCTTTCCAACCCCAAAAATGGGCATCAAACAAATCGAACAGTTCAGTGCATGACATCATCTTGCGCATCTTGCGGTTTCTTGCGGAGTCGTCTGGAGTCACAAAGTTGGAACTTTTTCAACCCTTTCCCCATTGTAAATAGGGTTTCAGCAGGTGTACCGACTCCGCCCGACTCCGGCAAGACTCCGCAGCTAAAGACACCAAAACTGGCACAAAACTGTGGTAAAACCGAAGTTTTGCATCTCTAGCCTTCTTACGGAATCTGCTGGAGTGATGAAATCGAAACTCTTCCCCCAATGCAAACAAAGGATTTATCCGGTTTTATGCCAACGCAAAAAGCATCCCGCCAGCAATGTCGCAGCAGAATCAGCACCGCACCCACGCCATGTTGCGAAAGCCTGCGACAACAACACCCAAACAATTCCAAACAACATGGTGCTTCGGCAAAGATTGGCAACATGCAGGCGGGGCTAGAGACCTTCAATCAGCAACCGTGTTCGCCGGAATCCTGCCATTCCGTTACACTTGCAAGAGTATTGCTTTTTGTTAAAGCTGCGCCATTTTTCACTAAAAAGGTCACTGCAGTAATCTCATTCTCGGGGCCGTGAACACATTGGCTTTTTGGACTCCAAGAAGTGGTCCTCCCCAGTCAGAAGCCCCGGTCGCAATCAAAATACGCTTATCTGCTTTCCCCCCCCCCTGTCTGCCATCACATTGGATTCCATGCTGCCTAGATTTCCAGCTGCACATAGGTTCCAAGGTGAAGCGTGAGGGTGAAGAGCAAAATCGGAGCGCCATCTGTGAGCAGCTGGATGACATGAAATCCAGCATAGGCTTCATATAGGTATTTAGCCGCGAGCTTTGTGCCTTGTTGACCTCGTGCCTGCTGTTGCGCAAGCTCAACACTGATCCACGGTTGTAGGTGCTGAAGCTGTCGGCCTGCATGATAGGCGTCCAGCTGTGGCAACACCATGTCCAGCAAAAATATTAGGGTTCACAGGGAGAAGCCTCGTAAAAATTCAGCAAGCAGGTTTCGCATAAGGTTTCCACCTTCCGCATGAGCCTGTCCAAGAATGGGTATCATGTCAATCAGTACCTGGCGCAGGTCATGTTCGGTGACAAGGGGGTCATCTCGCATGTCTCTGCCTTCACATGGCACTGTCTGCAGGTCCGAGCATCCATTACCAGCAGCCTGTAATAAAGCACTCAGGGTGCGTTTGCAATGGTCTGGGAGATCAAAGCTCACCCATGAGAGCACTCGTAAGAGCCCTTCACATCGAACCCCATGCGGGATGACCTGAGGGGTTTATGCATGCCTGGCGCGGCCACTCCACGCTGGATGTCCTTCTATTAGTACAATGTTGTAACTCAGGTCTGTGAGTGAATCCGGACGCCACACACAGAGTCGGTCCTCTAAACAGTGAAGGAGTATCACCCGCCGTTCCCCTGTTGCAAGACGCAGCATTTCAGGCGGAGAGGCAATTGCCGCAACCTTGGTGGTTCCCGGGAAGCAGGCAAACTCATTGACCACTTTATGGATTGCAAGTCCCGTATTCTCTCCGGAACAGGTGCGGTCACATACTGTGGAAAGCAGGCTCGCAGAAACAGCAGTTTGCCCTAAGGGTGATACTGTACAAGAAACAAAGTGGGACGCAGAGAGAGAAAAAGCACTGCGGGCAGCAGCAAAATTCTCCGATGGCTGACCCCATTTTTGGGTCCAAATCTGGATCCCAAAACGGGGCCCAAGCAAAGACCTAAAAGAAGGAATGAAAATGTGATCCAATTCTGGACCCCATTTTGGGGTCCATATTTGGACCCAAAAATGGGGTCAGCCATCGGAGAATTTCGCTGCTGCCCGCACATGTTGTGCAAGCAGATTTGCGACCCTGCAGCTTGAACATGAATGTCAACTCATACCTTTTTCTCTTTGTGCGGCCCAAGTCCGGTTGCTACTGTACAAGAAACAAAGTGGGACGCAGAGAGAGAATTAAAGGACCGGATAACCCCACAAGTCAACTTCTTCCAATAATGAGTTTCAAAGGTTGTAGCGGGGTCGGAGAAGGAAGGAAAGACAAAGGAGGTGGTGAAAGACTGTGTGTGAAAGTATGTGAAAAGATAGTATGCATGTACGTATGTATGTATATATATATATATGTATGTACGTACGTACGTACGTATGTATGTCTGTATGTACATACGTACGTACGTATGTATGTATGTATGTATGTATGAATGAATGTATGTATGTGTATGTGTGTGACAAAGTTGCGCGTCTGGTGGTGTTTCTTCCACTAGATAGTGACTTGTCACTGAAGGCCAGAAAAGAAACAAGATATGCTTACCACGGAAATTCTTTGTGGGATCCAAGGGTGTGTGCTGAACACTAGGTCTCACGACGTGTCTCACTCGCCTTCTTCGAGTTCCACCAGGCTCTGATGGTTTTTTCCCCGACGTTGCTTCCCGAAAGAGCTTTTATGGCAGAGCCCTCTATCAAAGCGATGGTGTGCTCTCCATACTTCCGCTGACCAAAGTAATATTCTGCACTCTTTCGGGCGAAGCCGCAAATTTTTGCGAACTCTTTCTGCATGCCCTGTGGCTGGTAATCATACCTGGTATATAGTCATGATCAACTGCTGGCGTCATGGACGTGAGATTGTGCCCACCGCGTGCCACGTGAAATCAAGGTGTATGTCACCAAGTGCCATCAGTGAGACGCCTGCCACGCAAAACGACCTTGCATGTAATCAAGGTGGACGTCACCAAGTGCCACGCCTGCCACGCAAAGTGCCGCGGCGTCACAGGCGACAAATCCGGACCAAGCGCGCCACCCAGTACCATGAGTGCCACGCCTGCCACGCAAAACGACGGTGGATGCGAGTTTTGTGCCACGCGTGCCACGTGAAACAAGGTGGATGTCACCAAGTGCCACGCCTGCCACCCAAAGTGCCGCGGCGTCACAGGCGACAAATCCGGACCAAGCGCGCCACCCACGCAAAGTGCCGCGGCGTCACAGGCGACAAATCCGGACCAAGCGCGCCACCCAGTACCATGAGTGCCACGCCTGCCACGCAAAACGACGGTGGATGCGAGTTTTGTGCCACGACGTGTGGATGTCACCAAGACGCCTGCCACCCAAAGTGCCGCGGCGTCACAGGCGACAAATCCGGACCAAGCGCGCCACCCAGTACCATGAGTGCCACGCCTGCCAAAAACGACGGTGGATGCGAACGCCTGCCACGTCGACACCAAGTGCCACGCCTGCCACGCAAAGTGCCGCGGCGTCACAGGCGACAAATCCGGACCAAGCGGGCCACCCAGTACCATGAGTGCCACGCCTGCCACGCAAAACGACGGTGGATGCGAGTTTGTGCCACGCCTGCCACGTAAAACGAGATGGATGTCACCAAGTGCCACGCCTGCCACGCAAAGTGCCGCGGCGTCACAGGCGACAAATCCGGACCAAGCGCGCCACCCAGTACCATGAGTGCCACGCCTGCCACGCAAAACGACGGTCGATGCAGGTTTTGTGCCACGCCTGCCACGTGAAACGAGGGTGGATGTCACCAAGTGCCACGCCTGCCACGCAAAGTGCCGCGGCGTCACAGGTGCCACGTGAAACGAAGGTGGATGTCACCAAGTGCCACGCCTGCCACGCAAAGTGCTGCGGCGTCACAGGCGACAAATCCGGACCAAGCGCGCCACCCAGTACCATGAGTGCCACGATTGCCACGCAAAACGACGGTGGATGCGAGTTTTGTGCCACGCCTGCCACGTGAAACGAGGGTGGATGTCACCAAGTGCCACGTCTGCCACGCAAAGTGCCGCGGCGTCACAGGCGACAAATCCGGACCAAGCGCGCCACCCAGTACCATGAGTGCCACGCCTGCCACGCAAAACGACGGTGGATGCGAGTTTGTGCCACGCCTGCCACGTGAAACGAAGGTGGATGTCACCAAGTGCCACGCCTGCCACGCAAAGTGCCGCGGCGTCACAGGCGACAAATCCGGACCAAGCGCGCCACCCAGTACCATGAGTGCCACGCCTGCCACGCAAAACGACGGTGGATGCGAGTTTGTGCCACGCCTGCCACGTGAAACGAAGGTGGATGTCACCAAGTGCCACGCCTGCCACGCAAAGTGCCGCGGCGTCACAGGCGACAAATCCGGACCAAGCGCGCCACCCATGAGTGCCACGCCTGCCACGCAAAACGACGGTGGATGCGAGTTTTGTGCCACGCCTGCCACGTGAAACGAAGGCGGATGTCACCAAGTGCCACGCCTGCCACGCAAAGTGCCGCGGCGTCACAGGCGACAAATCCGGACCAAGCGCGCCACCCAGTACCATGAGTGCCACGCCTGCCACGCAAAACGACGGTGGATGCGAGTTTTTGTGGCCACGCCTGCCATGTGAAACGAGGGTGGATGTCACCAAGTGCCACGCCTGCCACGCAAAGTGCCGCGGCGTCACAGGCGACAAATCCGGACCAAGCGGGCCACCCAGTACCATAAGTGCCACGCCTGCCACGCAAAACGACGGTGGATGCAAGTTTGTGCCACGCCTGCCACGTGAAACGAGGGTGGATGTCACCAAGTGCCACGCCTGCCACGCAAAGTGCCGCGGCGTCACAGGCGACAAATCCGGACCAAGCGCGCCACCCAGGAGTGCCACGCCTGCCACGCAAAACGACGGTGGATGCGAGTTTTGTGCCACGCCTGCCACGTGAAACGAGAGTGGATGTCACCTGCCACGCAAAACGACGGTGGATGCGAGTTTTGTGCCACGCCTGCCACGTGAAACGAGGGTGCGCTATCAGTGACGCTTGGCGGAGGTGCGCTGTTTGTAGTTGAAAACTACTCCAATTCCCGTCAAGTTTGATCGTCAAGGTCATTCTTGCAATTTTTACGCTTTCTCCGTTTTTAAACCCTGGAACGTGACAAGCCTCTGTACTATGTATCGGTCCTCTTCCAGTTTACTTTTGCGGCCACTACAGCATCGGCCCCTGTGCGAATTAAATAATTAATCTTAATTGCAACAGGCTTGGATAGCTGTTGAACGACCTGGCGGAAGCCACATGGCGTTGGACGGAAAAAAAACCAAGTGCGCCACCCAGTGCCATGTGTACCACGCCTGCCACGCAAAACGACGGTGTGTGTGTGAAGTGATTGTCTGTTAAGTTTGCGTATGTTAAGTTTGTCCCTGCTCGATTGATCGTGAATACTTGATGGTTACGCTGCTGATGGCTACAGATCTCCCCTCTGGCTATGTGCAGCCTATAATGGATCCCCAGCACTTGTTCATCGACATAGAGGCCACAAAGTCTTCTTTCACGTGGGTATACAGGATCGGCAACTTGTCGTAATCCCGGGTATCCATTACTTCGATGCCCATCGGTTGCAGCCGGACCTTTTGGCCACATTGGATCGCCAATTTGATCCAGGGTCTATGAAACTCGCAAGCCCTGAGGGTGCAGGAGACACAGTGAACGACCCCTCCTCGGATGAGGAAGCAGCCTCTACTGATGGTTGCGTGGTGCCCACCCATACCTGATGCAGCTGAAGATACCTCTGAGGACGAGATTGCGAGTGCAGCTGACCAGCTCGCAATTCTGATTACTAATGTCCAACCAAACGGAAACCTTTTTGCATACCCGAAAACCTTGGGATTCTCCCGCCGCTGTGGCTACAGGCGAGATTGACGTTGTCTTTGACTGCCATCCAAGAAAAGTTTGCGCGCATCTTGCTGAGTGTGGCCTGTGAACTGTGGTTGCGCGGGCAAATTGCCAGTGTGGAGGATGTCCTCCAGCAGACGGCAAGAGCTCTCACAATACGACTGGCAGAGAAGCTCGCCCAGGCGATGAGCTCGCTGATGAGATTGGCTGAATCCATGGTGACTCCAGAAACTGAATGCCTGTTGTATGCCACTTATTGGTTTCGGCCCATCCTGTCTGAATTCATTGGCTCGGCCCGAGAGAGCTCTGAGGTGAATCGAAGTCGAGCGCCGAGTGGCCCAGTTAAAGTCCTGGTCACAGATCGGCCTCATCGACGCACTACTGGGTTAGTGGACCTTACGAGTGGTGCCTCTGCCCTACTGGCATGGTTCCCGGCTAGCTGGGCCAGCAAAATTGCTCCCAAACTTCTCGAGAATGCTCCTGAGAATGCGCAGAAACCACAAGAAATCAACATCACGTGCCCGAAACGTTCCTGTGACGAGACTCCAGTGGAGGGAACGAAGCAGCTACTCCAGGCAGTTAAATTTGCTGCCAAAAACATGCCTGGTTTTCGCCTTGGATTGGATGAAGACTTTCAAATGGCTGGATGTTTCCAGGAGCTCATCCATGGATATACCACAGGGCTCGTTGAACCATATATGATGCGAGGTCTTCAACCGTTGGGACCGAATCGCACTACTCTGGAAGTGATCATACCCTCTCAAGTAGGGCTTACACCTGAAAAGTGGAAAGAAACAGCCACACTGTGCCCACTTGATTGGCCTTCCAACTACAGTCTGTTGCGATTGTGGCATACCAATGGAAGCCTTCATCAAACAGAAGCGCGACTCAGGAATCAACTGTCACACAGCCATATGTTTGCTGAGTGGACAGTGCATCTCCACAGATTTGCAGAGCGAGTTTTATTCCAGCAACCTGCAGTTTATGTAGCGGGACATGCCTTGCAAACCAACCTGCGGGAACGAAATTTCCCGGACAGGAAAGTCCGCAAGAGAGTCTCTCCTGAAGATCTGGACGAACATCAAAGGGCAATCGGAGCGCTTCATCAGCGTGCTATTGCTCAGCAAGGAGTGAACCCAGTTTCGTTTGGACTCACCAACGAATGGAACGACACTATCACATCTGATAAAAAGCATTATTTGGAACATTTCACGAGAGGTATGACATGATCCCCAACTCACCCCTGCTCGCACCACTTATCCCCCTTTTGTGTCCACCCCTACCCCCCCTTCCTCCTTTGTCTTATTTCGGTTTCACTCCCCATTGCTCCCTCACACAGTATTCGGCCTTTGTTTCATCAACAATGGTGGTGGGAGCTGACCTAAATCTCTATTGGTCCCGTCGTCAGCTCTACTTAAGGTTACTGTCCATACTGGTGTGTCTGTCCAAAGACGTGACAGGTGCACTGGTATGCAGTAGGGGACACAGCTCTTCCTCATTTATAATTGTTAGGTTCATGATGCTGTACATGCCTGGCCCCTACCTACTCAGATCTCTCAACAGTTGGTAGCCGCATTTGTAGTTGTGTGTGAGTGCCAACTTAGGCATAACAGATCGGGCAGCACGATCTCTCTTTGCACTAGTTTTCAGAATGTGTTGTCCAGTCGAGAGCTTAGACTATACTAAGGTCGCCTCCACCATGAAGCCTATTGCACGAGCGCACGCTCTCGCAGCCTTTGCCTGACAATCATCGATGGGTAAGGAAGCTGTTGTGATTCTCCCCAGACTTAGTCTTGACGAGACACCCACTTTCCCACCCCTCCCACTAGTTAAGGTATCTGAATTCGGTGACTAATCCCTAGGTTTTGCCCTTAGCTGAGCTACAGTAGGTGTTGGTGCCTTGTTATCTTGTTCTGGTTTTTGTTGCCTGTTCCCTGCCTGACGTGGCCCTCCCTCCCCCTCGGATGGTCCTCTTTGGCGCCTTGGCCCAGGTTTTACTGGTCCCTCCCTCTGGGTATCGTTGCTTCCGGCGACGGCCTGGTTGCCTTGCCTCTGTGCGTGGAGTGTTTGTTGCGCATTGTCTCCCCTCCTCATCATGTCTCATGGCAACAAAGGCCTCTGGCCCTGTGTGGGGATCTTTCCCTCTACACCATGCTTCATGTGTTGTTGGGTGCTGTGTGCTCCCTCACTGAGGTATTCATCATTGTATGATCCTTGGCCCCTTTTTGGACTCCGCTAAGGCACTGTCGTACCCCTTCTAGTGCGTGTGTGTCCTTTCTCACTCTGTCCTCTGCTGCCTCCTGGCTCCTCTCCTCGCTCTCTCTGTGTGGCTTGTGTCGTTGTGTGTGTTATGATTTGGCCGCTCCCCCCTTAGTGCTTCCCCCCATGATGGCAGATTTCTTTTGGTTGGCTTTTTGTCGTTTTGCTTCAACTGTTGCCTGGATACCGAGGTTACCGCTCTACATCATAACTTTTCGTTTCACCTTTGCTACATCATACTCATTTGGTAGTGACTAAGGATTTGTCCGAGGTGGGGCGTTTTTGTCACCGTCCCCCCCTCTCCTTTTTTCCCCTGTGAATTCGTTTGTTGTTTGGTGTGGTGAGTCTTGTGGCTCTTTCTTTGGCTGTATTGGGGGGGGCCCTTCTCGCTCTGTTCTGTTTCTGCGTTTTTTCGAGAGGGGCGGTAGACTCCCGGTAGAGCCATGGACTAGGCTGCACTGCAGTGAGCACTACTGGCGCTGTCCAGTTGTGCTTCCTGCTGTTCAGTCTGGAGCGCCCGAGTGCAGCAAAGCCTGCCCACATGGTTCGTTGTGCGGATGTTCTGTACTGCCCTGGCAATGGCCCACTCGGTGGGAGAGAGTGGCCTCGTCTGGAAAACACAGCTAACATACGGTGCTTCTGGTCCTCCCTGCAGGACTTGCTGGGACGATGACGCCTAGTGACCCCTGTGTGAGACCTGGTGCTGACGCAGTGAACCACTTCAACCTCCATAGTTTAGGGGAACGAGTTTGACAGCAATGCGAATGCGACTTTTGCATACATAGCGGCAGTATCATACTGGAAGTGCTCACGAGCCCATGCTATGGTCGGAAGTTTCATCAGTCTGTCATGGCCGTTTTGTGCCGGGCAGGCCTATAGCCACCTTTTTACCCATGGTCTTAGGGTCTTGGGCCCATTGCGCTCTGACGGTTCCTGCGAGTGCTCACACCATTTTGCAGGCTGTCCAGTGCTCTCCTCCCCACCTAGGGGGGGAAATAGATTACAATCCCTTGCGGTGGTGCATATTGACAGGAACAGACTGCCGTGCATACGCTGAACGATACAGAGTGGACAGCCGCGATGCGAAGTTGCTATTGACAAGCAGTCCATACAGGTGGCCTCTGTCGTGTTACACTTCAGTCTGCCTGCAAATTGGATTCGTTTCTCTCTTCTCAGGTAAGACAGTCTGGATGATCGTGTACTATACTCTATGCACTGCCGCAATTAATTAGTTTGCATGTTTTTGAGTATGATACAGTGGCTTAGGTCACTGTATCCATGGCAAATCTCATGATTTGGTTTGGTTTTTTGTTGGGCCCTGCCCCTTTCTTTGTTGCTTCGCTGTTTTGCTTTGTGGCGAAACGCAAATCTGGCTGGGGGATTTGCGGGTCGTTTTTGGTTGCGTTGTTTGTTTTGTTTTGTTTGTTTTTAGTGATGATTTGCCAGAGTTTTTGGACCACACGTGTCCTATACTTTACTGCTTCTCACCGCTTACGCAATTGTAAGGACCGTGCCTAGTGCGATCGGCCAAATCGGAGGGAAAAAAAATTATTGTATGTGAAGTTTGTGTGTGTGAAATTATTGTATGTTAAGTTTGTGTGTGTGAAGTTATTGTCTGTTAAGTTTGTGTGTGTGAAGTTTGTGTGTGTTAAGTTTGTGTATGTGAAATTATTGTATATTAAGTTTGTGTGTGTGAAGTTATTGTCTGTTAAGTTTGTGTGTGTTAAGTTTGTGTGTGTGTGAAGTTATTGTCTGTTAAGTTTGTGTGTGTGAAGTTTGTGTGTGTTAAGTTTGTGTATGTTAAGTTTGTGTGTGTGAAATTATTGTATGTTAAGTTTGTGTGTGTGAAGTTATTGTCTGTTAAGTTTGTGTGTGTGTTAAGTTTGTGTGTGTTAAGTTTTTGTGTGTGAAATTATTGTATGTGAAGTTTGTGTGTGTGAAATTATTGTATGTTAAGTTTGTGTGTGTGAAGTTATTGTCTGTTAAGTTTGTGTGTGTTAAGTTTGTGTGTGTTAAGTTTGTGTGTGTTAAATTATTGTATGTTAAGTTTGTGTGTGTTGTGTTACGGAGGCGGCGGGAGGAGGAGGAGAAGCCCGGGATACAGAATCAAAAACAAGAACCCCACACAAAGATGTGGGGAAAAAGCACTGCGGGCAGCAGCAAAATTCTCCGATGGCTGACCCCATTTTTGGGTCCAAATCTGGATCCCAAAACGGGGCCCAAGCAAAGACCTAAAAGAAGGAATGAAAATGTGATCCAATTCTGGACCCCATTTTGGGGTCCATATTTGGACCCAAAAATGGGGTCAGCCATCGGAGAATTTCGCTGCTGCCCGCACATGTTGTGCAAGCAGATTTGGGACCCTGCAGCTTGAACATGAATGTCAACTCATACCTTTTTCTCTTTGTGCGTCCCAAGTCCGGTTGCTACTGTCAAGGTCCCTTTATCGCAGCCATGTTTTGACCACTTTTTTGGGCCCTGTTTTAGGGGCCATGATGAAGCAGGTTTGTTGGCATTCTCCATGTCACTGTTTTCTGATGTTGGCCCTCTTGAGGCCATCGCGGAGAACAAGACAGAACAGAAGTCGGCAGCAAAGCGCCGCCAGCGGTTGCTAAAAGCACCCCTAAAGCCGCCAAGCTACGATGCGCGTTTTCCCACAGCGCGGAGCGTATAGTTGATGAACTTGGCCTACTATACCCTGAAAACCGTGGAAATTTGCAGAAAAACATGGCCAGCGTATAGCGTATAGTTGGTTCAATTCGATTAAAAAACCCTACTAAAAAAATCTTTCTTAGAATGTGAGCTGACCGGCCAAAATGGATCTCACGCCACAGCGCGGAGCGTTTAGTAGGGTACTAAACCGTCTGGCCCGCAACACCAAAATTGTGTTCTCACCACAGCGCGGTGGGTTTAGTTGGGCTCTTTGTTTGCACGATTATTTTAGAGATTGAATTTTTTGCGTGACGGGCGCAGCACTTGAGAACCCCGTACGGCCATCTTAAAGGTTGAAGCGCGGCTGGATACTTTTTGACGCCTCCACATGGAGCAGTGGAAAGGCGGAAGCCGATGGTGCCAAGCACACACTGCCCTGTGGGTAGATCTCCTCATTGGGGCCCAGATGAAAGATTTCCCTCATTTGCAGAGGAACCCAACAAAGCTATCTTTCGTTGCTTGCCCCGTCCATGGAACAAAGCTGAAAAAATTGCAGTAGTGAACTCTTTCTCATCAATGTGGTTGGAAATCAACAGCGCTCTTGCAGCAGAAGGACAGCACCCAACACAGTGGCAAGCCCAACCTGAAGCCTCCACCAAGACGAAAGATAAACGCGATCTTTGACTCTCTGGAAGATTGGACTATCTACACACACCGAAAGCCGGTGTGACGCTCGGAGATTTATAGATGCTTCAAAAGCGGCTTGTGGTGTTCAGATTTACAGTTCCTGTGGAGAATCCCGACATCGGCATTCCCAAGAGTGCCTCCTGCAAAGGGGAATCGTCGATGTTTGCGCTTCCAGACTCCAGACTTGCAGTTGCAAATCCAAGATGAGGATTTGACGTATGTTTAAACCCCCGCGCCCCATCTTCAATGTTGGACGGAAGCTTAAATGTTGCAGTTTCACCTTTTGAACTGATAGCCATCAAAAAGAAACCCTGCCTCAGGTCACATCCTCAAATTGGAATTCACTTCTTAGTTGCAATAGCATCAACACACCCTCAACATTGACAATGGGGTCGCAGGGGTTCAGTTTGTGGTTGGCCCTTGTGGGGGCCATGCAAGGAAAGATGGCCGTACTGGGTTCTCAAGCGCTGCGCCTGCAGCGCTTCAACCTTTACGATGGCCGCACGGAGTTCGCAAGCGCTGCACCTGCCGCGCTTCAACTTTTAAGATGGCCGTACAGGGTTCTCAAGCGCTGTGCCTGCCGCCCTTCAACCTTTTAGATGGCCGTACGGGGTTCTCAAGTGCTGCGCCCGTCACGCAAACAAATGGAATCTGTAAAATAATCGTACAAACAAAGAGCCCAACTAAACCCACCGCGCTGTGGTGAGAACACAATTTTGGTGTTGCGGGCCAGACGGTTTAGTACCCTACTAAACGCTCCGCGCTGTGGCGTGAGATCCATTTTGGCCGGTCAGCTCACATTCTAAGAAAGATTTTTTTAGTAGGGTTTTTTTATCGAATTGAACCAACTATACGCTATACGCTGGCCATGTTTTTCCGCAAATTTCCACGGTTTTCAGGGTATAGTAGGCCAAGTTCATCAACTATACGCTCCGCGCTGTGGGAAAACGCACATCCTAGCTTGGCGGCTGTTGGGCTGCTTTTAGCAACCGCTGGCGGCGCTTTGCTGCCGACTTCTGTTCTTTCTTGTTCTCCGCGATGGTCTCAAGAGGGCCAACATCAGAAAACAGTGACAAATTGCATCTGCAAGCCAAAGCAACACAGTTGAGATGCCTGTCGCAACGCTTTGTGCTGCTGCTTCAAGTGGTTCAGCTCGCGTGCCAGAACCTGCAATAGATTCCTCCACGCATGTTGTTTCCTTTGTGACCCTAGAAACTAGGGCCATAAAGGACTTTGAACCTGCTGCCGCCAAAACCTTCCCCCATGGTACTAAGTACCGCCCTACTCCCGACAGAGAAGCTTTCAATCACAAGACTTTGAGACTTCAGATCCAACCCGCAAGGTACCCCCAAATGCGACCCCAACACCATGTCCAGCCACTAACTAACCCACCAGGACACGCCCAAGAGCCACATGAGCGATATCGCTGCAAGACAACAACAAAACCTACTGCAGCAACCCACCAACCGCCTGCAACCGAAACTGCACTAGAAGGCGCACAGGAACCAAGTAAAACTCTTGGATTGGGAGCCAGCGCAAGATGTATATTTTCTATGGGCATTTGTTTCACTTTTCTGACGAAGCAGTGAAAGGTGCAAGGAGGAGGCGCGGCAAACCATGGCTTGACCAACACATGCGCAGCAACCTTGAGGCTGCCATGCGTGCCTCGGGCAGGCCTCGGTAAGCCTTGGAGCGCCTCGAATGCCAACAAACCTGCTTCATCATGGCTCCCAAAACAGGATCCAAAAAACTAGTAGAAACATGGCGGCCAGAAAGGGACCTCGACTGTAGCACCGAAGAATCTGACGAACAGCAGTAACCCACGTCGGATGTGGTGGCCTTGCATGCGCAGGCCGGATCGTAGCAGCAGTCAGCAGCCGTATGGCTCGGGTGATGAGGAGCTTGTGATTTGCAAACCTGTCCGGAAGGAAAGCCTTCCACGCACTCCATTCCAGGGCAGTGGAGAACAGCTGGTAGATTGTGTACTCATGAGTGGTTTTGGTCAAACCCTAGCTGAGTGGTGCGCTGCTCCCAGTCATCTGTCATTGCAAGTGAAGGGCCATAGACTTTCATTTGTGCGTGATTCTGAAAGAAGATATCAGGGCTCAGCAGCCCTCCACCCAGCCCACTACAATGCACTGTGAGGGGTCGATCTGGCATGGGAGAGTCCTCTTGCCAAACATCTCCCAACGAGAAGACCCATTGCGCCCACTTCTGCGGACGGTCGAGCGAAACGACTGACGTACTGGCGGCAGCTCCAGTGTAAATTTGCTGGGCACACTGAACTACATCAAAGACGTGTCAATTCGGTGCACTACATGCCGCTGGGAGACCAAAACTGAGTTCCGCTGCCTGGGTGAGGGCACGGCACTGGCTTCCCAGAGTGGCTCTTCGCTCCCACAAGCCTAGCAACGGTCTGCTGATAGGAGAGCGGGGAAGGTGGAATCTTCGCATGAACCTGTCTCCTGGTAACACTCTGATAGTGACCTCTCCTAGGAGGAGGCTTAGCGTTGGCAGAGCCCCTTGCTCATATGCAGGACGGGCCACTTATGAAAGTTGGGTTGTCTGCCTTGGAACCCATCAAGGATTCCTCGCAAGTGTCCATGCCAAGGCCAAACACCCGTCTCAGGGACCGGAAATGTAACCCACCCAGACCATTGCCCAAGCAGGCTCCATGCATGACACCAGTCAGCTGCAAATCTGGTGGTGGTGCCTAGCAGCGGTGATCCAAGCAAACCACTAGAAACGGCTTTTTTTCTGTGTCATGAGGTGGCTGGCTGGTCAAGAGGTAACTTTCAACATGGTCACGGTAGGCTTGGGCGGCAAGGGTAGCAAGCTCATCTGGATCCCGTTCAGGATCAGCAAGTTCAGTTTCCAGGAGTGGGCTCTGGTGACCAGACGCTAAGACAATGACTAATCCCGCATTGATCTCCGGTGAAGTCTTCGCTGACTAGAATGACACCCTTACTGGCCAAAAGTTGCTGTGCTTTCGAGGTCACCCCCTTGTCTGCTGAACCAGAGAGCGATTGGGCAGTGGGAGAGGAATGGCCACTTTTCACTTCTTCTCGGTCAGTTGGATGGGGACTCGGCGGATCTGACCCAAAATCAACCAGGCGACCCGATGGCTCAGTTGGTATGGCGTTGGTCTTGCCAGCGCTGACAGACTGCCGGTGGTGGTTCGAATCCCTGCTGGTCCACTCGGAAGGTTCAAGTGCGACCCGCCGAAAGGCAATGAATGGGCGCCGACCACAAAAAAGGACCCACCAAAATCAACCTCATCCTCAAAGTTGCAAGTAGCATCTGGAGACTCTTGACGTCGCGGACAGACTACCGGTGGCGGTTCGATTCCCCGCTAATCCGCAAGCCTCAAAGTGTGGTGACCAGGCGAAAGCCGATTGGCGCCGTCCACAAAAAAAGCAAGTAGCATCTGGAGACGGTGCCCGCATGTGAGTGGCTGCAAGATTCTCAACACTTCGCGATTTTGACAGCTTGACAGGAGGGCCAGGTTGTTGCGTGGCTCTCCCCGTATCAACAGATCGTGCTCTCTTATGCGCTGGCGCAATTGGACTGCTCGGCATCGGTTCAGGTTGTAGGCAACATTCAGCAGAATGATCATGGCCTGTGCACGATAGCCACAGCTCCTGAATTCCGAAAAGCGTCACAGGCACACAATCGCTGTCAATAAGGGCAAAGTTGATGGCCGGGAAGAGAAAGACACATGCATCAAGTATGTAGGTGCCAGCCCATGTAGGGTGCACCTTGTCTAATCCCGTGTCTGCAGATATGGGCACGAAGACGACAGTGGTGCGCTCACCATAGGGGCCCACGTATTGGATTCTCTCTTTCCACCACGCAGCAACCATGGGCCAGTGGCCTAACCCTGGAGGGTTTGCGACCGTGTCCGCTAGTAGGTCTCGATTGTCAGTGATAAGGTAGACAGTCTGAAAAGCTAAGAATTCAGCAGCTTGGCTCACGACCCAGCGATAGAGACTGTGCCAATTGGGTCCCGGTGCAACCCCAAACCTTGATCTCATAATCGTGCCTATCTGGCTCGCCAGACTTCTTGTAGGGATCTCAAAGCGCCATTGGTGATGGACAGTCTGATTCAAGCCATACTCAGTAGAAATATCTTTATATAGGCCCAGTGCTTCCAATAGATCATCGAACTGCGCATTAGGGTCAGGTTCAAACCATGTCTGCTCTGCTTGCTGTCTTGTGAGGAGTACCATGAGTCTGTGGTGAGAAGCAAAGGCCCGCACCAGTCTGCGGCCGGAGACAGTGCTTGGTTTCGAAGGGGGGGATTGTAAAACTGAGGGGCCAGCAAAGTGATACCCCTGACCAGTCTGCGGCCAGAGGTACCACACTGAAGCTTCGGTTCCGAAGAGCAATCAAGACAGGGATGAGGAAAGTGCAGGAGGAAGGAAAGGAGGAGATGAGGGTGGCGCTGGAAATCCGGACCAGTCTGCGGCCAGAAAGACCAGGCACAACACCCGAAGGGTACAAGAAACAAAGAGAGAGAAGGGACGAGAGGAAGAGCAAGAGCACTGACCACCCGGACCAGTAAACGGCCAGAAGAGACAGAAGCAAGGGAAAAAAACACGAGAAAAAAGAGGAGAGACACAGAAGCACAAGAAACAAGAAAGGGACACGAAGAGCCAAAGCACAACAGCACCAAGGGAAGAGAGGAGAGAACCAAGAAAGGAAAGGTGAAACCAAAAAAGTCACACCTTCAGTACCGATCAGTGAATGGCCAGGAGAGTTAGGGCTAGGTCTCAAGGACCAGGGGGCAACAAGGGAAAAATTGAAGTGGAGAGGTACTGACAGTCCGGACCAGTCTGCGGCCAGAAAAGCCAGGTACCAAGTAATGGAGAGATGACAAGGAAACAATAACACGGGGAAGGACCAGGAAACAGGGGGATGTTAAGCCAATAAACCGACGGTGAAAGAGTAAGTGAGGAAAGAGGGAGAGGTAACCAGTAAGGGATTAAGGGGAACAACTTGCCTGCGATGAAGTAGTAGCCCGAGCTCCAAACTAAGGGCTGGATGACCAGCTCTAGTCGATGGTTTGAGCCACAGTGGGCAGCGCAAGATGTAACATCAAGTGAAACAAGTATGTACTGGTTGCTATATCCTGCCTCTATATGCACTTAATTGCCCTAGGGTAAATACATCCTTCAGGGACATACTCTCTTAGTAACCTAAATCTTAGCCTCATTAGTGCATCCATGTCTTACTAGCCACGTCAAGACGATATCACTCAGGCGACACGAATGGAGAGATGGCATCATAATTTGGCAACAGGTCAGTGGACTACACTATCCAAGATGAGGGTGGCACGTTCTGTCATGGCAGTGAGGTTGGGCTGTGAGTTCAAGGGCCATTCTGCTCTCAGATGATCCATAGCGTCTCTGCTTTGGGTGAGTAAGTCAGCCACCGTATCCGCTGGGCCCTGTGCAACGGATACTTGCACTGCATTGACATATTCACGTCGTGACAGGAGCCCAAACCAGTACCAGGGGTGGTCACAAAGAGAACATATAGGTACAGCTTGCCATGGGTCTGCTCGAGCAATTGTACATTTCCCCGATGCCGATGCAGGACAGCAATCACTAAAGGTGGCACTAAGTTTTCTTCCGAGGTAACGGTTGCTCCTGCGTCAAGGAGCAGCTGAACAAGATTCGAGCTTCCCAGCGCTACTGCCAGTTCCAGCATAGTTGTCGGTTGCTGCTTCGGCGGAAGAATGTTGGGGTCAGCCAGAGCTTGTAAGAGTAGGTGCGTCGTGTGACAATAGCTTATTCACGAATGTGAATTGAGCATGGATCAATTCAAACGATTCTGGTTTTGGTTCAAAGTGGAGGGCGGGTGGGCCCATTCGTTTTGCTTGCGTTTTGTCATCCAGAAGCTCGAGCTCAATCGTCAAGCGATGTGACATTTTCAGTTCGTAAAACGAACCTTTTGCAATTGACCGAATAGGCCATACCCCCAGCCAAGAAGGCTGATAACAAAAACCCAAGTGTCAAAAAGACGTGAGTCAACTGCATTTCAGATCATTCAGCTTTCACTTCAACTTCAGCGGCAGCAGTTTCAGTCAAGTGCAACAGAAGAGTGGCGTTAGAGAATAATGTACCATTTCGAGTTCAAGTAACAATCTATTTCTACAATAACGTGTTTGTTGGTTGTAATGAATCGGCACCTTTATGCATAATACATGGTTTGACATACACCGCGCCATTTTGAATTGCATTTGCGTGCATAATTGAAACTGTTTGCATCACCGTTGATATCCAACGTCCATACGACATTGTTCGAAGGCCGTTACAAGTGTTGCAGATGGTTATGGTAGAAGGACCCACCTCAAACCTTTTGGAACGTCCAAAACCTTGACACCAGAACGTGTGGAACCACCCAAACCACCCGGAACCTAACAATTGAACATGAACCACATTTCACAATCATTCAGCTACAATAATGAACTGCGACATCATCGACATCGCATTGTTGATTTCCATCCGGGATCAAATAACAGGTACATAAAGGGGAGGACTTGGACAGTACAGATTACCAGCCAAGGGTCGTTTTGTACAAAAAAGTGGAGTTGGGCCAACCTTTTTGTATTTGCATTCATTTTGTAGTTGTTTCCTTTCAAATCCTCATTTATTTTGTAGTTGTATATGTTGAGTTAGTTGAAGCATCCAACACAAAATATCATGTGCATTTTGTAGTTGTACAAATTGAATAGTTGAAGCATCCAACATAAAATTTCATGTCCATTTTGTAGTTGTATATATGTTGAGGAAGTTGAAACATCCATAAAATCTATAAAATTTAGTTCGACGTCACGACGTCACCCCCAAAATGTTTGCAGGAATTATGTTGGTCGGAACTTTGGATGGCATAGACCCAACTACAAAATGTTATTGGGAAAATTCAGGTTAACATTTCCGATTTTCAGTTATTTTTCAACTTCAGATGCATTGTTTTTTTGTCGTGCATGTTTGGAATTATTTTCCGAGTCAAATTAAGTTGTGTTTTGTATTTTGTAGTTGCAAAAAAGGTACCATGCATCGAATTTTGTAGTTGCGCACCCCATGCTTTGTGTCGTGTACCTATCAAAATCCTCTGCACAACTCCTCCACCCTTATCTGAACCCTGATGATTTCCCTACATGTAATTTTGAATGTCTTTATATTTATTTCTGAAAACAACGCTGTGAGCGCCCAGTTTTTCAACGTTTCCAGTTTTGAGGGTTTTGATTTTGATTGTTTTGCAAATGTTTTCTCCATCTGTTTCTTCCTCCACTCTTCTGCGTTGCCTTTCTCCCTTCTTCTGCATTGCCTTTCAACCTGGAAAAAAAAAAACAAACACAAAAAAATCAGGGAAATGGGGTGCCTCCAGCTCACATAGTTCCATTTTTTTTACCGTTTCAGCAAAAATTTACCCAATTCGCGCAGCCTTGTCCTTTGCAATCCTTACCTATACAACTATTTCATGGCCTTCCAGACTTAAGTTGGGTGCTGGATGAATTTGAATATACTGATGCTCACTCTACCGGACAAACCTCTATGTGTAGAAAGACAGTTTCTTCGGACAATTTGTTGATTTTCCTTAAGCATCTGCAGCACGAAGGAAGATGAACAACAGTTCTGTTCGCTATCAGTAAAAAACAATTTCCTCGTGCTTTACAATGTAATTTTCTTGTCATGAGTGCACCATGACATGAAATCCAGTAAAAACAGTGATTTTTGCATCAACATGATTGCTAATCGTTAAATAAAACGATCTTTGCAATCTTTGGAATGTATACGTTCTGTTCAACATTTGTTTACATAGGGCTTCAGAGTATCGCGGGCATTTGTCAGCATTTGCCCTACAACATTGAAACAAAAGTCAGTGGCTAGAGTCTGTTTTGACAGTACGACCTGCAAAACATGGCAATTTTGCCCAGACTACATGTGCAGTACAATTGGCCTTCTTATATCGAAATATGTCTGCAACACTTTTCTTATTGACATTTGTTTCGCAGTAGATTCACTAGATCAACACATCTAGCAAACTATTCATTGGGGACAAATATAGTAGAAAAACAGACTGGCACATATAGATTACAAACGAAATTTTGGTGTAAGACCATTCACTATTTCCACAAGGCAAGGGCCCCCTTCAAATACATGGATCACATTTTTTAATGATGGGAGACACACAGCGGCAGATATAGACAGGAAAGTAGAAGAAAAAAAATTAAACATCAGGTCGCTTAAACCATTTCATATCGTTTTTTTGGGCGCTGGGGACGCTGGCCTCTTATTTATTTTTTCATATGTTCCAAGCTTTCCCTTCCCAGCCGCAACCCACAGGGTTCAAAAGAGGACACGTTTGATCCAACGTTCATACGGCAAATTCGGGCCCGCGGGCCGAAAACTAGTTTGAGGTTAAATCGGCGAGGCAAGCAGTGCGACCCGAAACAAAAAATGAACCTACCACAGTTCAAAAAAGTGAAACCAATGATTCATTGATGGAAACGTTACTGTCCAACATTGTTGGCATGGTAAGTTTTCGGTGCCTAATGGAAAAATAACATATGTCCAAATTGTGGTTTGCATTTTTTTTCAAACTTGCGACCCGGCCATTTGGTGGTTTTTATTTGCATCCAAAACAAACATGTCGGGCGGTTGCGACCCTCTTTCAAAATAACAATTTTGCATTTGTTTATTGTCAACAGACGTGCTGCTAGGTGACGCACCAAAGAGTCCAAAATCATGTTTACTTTTCCGTGGTAACGGTGGAAAAGACGAAGGTTGTTCCCAAATCGCAAAACCAAAAACGGTAGTAAACCATCCAACAAATGGAGTCCAACAAACCGCGTGTTGCTCGGCCACGGTGTCAACGCTCATTGCAAGTGGAACGATTTAGCAGAAACCTTTGCCGCACATCAACTCCAATATGAAAAACATGGTTGCGTCCCCAATCGCTTCACCACATTCGTTGTCGTATAACATCATACGCGATCTACTTCTCTAGAATCAAAGATGCCATTGGCACCTATGGCGTCCTAGGGCGTTTTTTTTTTAAACGTCTGAATTCGATCGAAATACACCACCCAAACACGCAAACCACCGGTTGGAGCATTGTCAGGCGATAAATTTGTAGTGATTACGCGTTCCGCAATGCAGTGTTGTTAGCTGGCTGATCGGTGCTGGGTGGTCGTGTTCGCGCACGGAGGGCATCGACACTCTCGGCGCTTGGCCTGACCAAAAGGGTGCCGCGCTCAAGCAACCTTACGGGCCGCTGCTTGTTGCGACATAGGTATCGCGATGTAGCGCGCTCTATTGCCTTAAACCCGTCGTGCCTTCGCACCAAGATAACTCTCATATGGTATTTGCGGGCTGTGATGAGCCCGCCCTCACCCAATTATACCCGCGTTGTTTGGGGACCACCCGGTTCCTACCCACACGCACCTTTGCAGGCTGCCCCACAACCTGCCCTGAGGGTAAACCTTGCCAGAAAAAACATGGAAGGACATAAAACACTTATTTGCAGGCCGTAAGGCGAATGTAGGACCCAGGGGTGTGTACACGAAAGCAATGGGTTGGGAAAGATCAACAGCGCGGGACCCTTTCGTTTTTTAATATAAAAACAACAACTTGTTGCCTGCCAGCGGGACGGAGTTGTCGACGGGAAAATAGTTTAATGCAAGAAACGCAATTAACTAATTCGTTGTTCCAACGGTACGTGTTTCACCAAGTAATTGTTTTTTAATTGAAGGAAACCCGAAGGTGACACCGGTCATCATGTTAGTTTCAAATCCTTGATGAAATCGCAGCTGAACGCCTGTGGGGTTTGGGCGTTTGCCATCCACCAGATGCAGGTGCAGTTCATCATCACGACAAGACTGGCGCTACATCGGTTCCGTATAATTTCCTTGCGACCCATTCCTGGTTGAGTTTGATGCGGTCTGGAAGTGTGTCCTAGGATGGCGTGATGAGAGCAACGCCTGATGATTTTATGCGGCTAGCTGTTTAAAAAGCTTTTGCTGTTTCATGGACGACACAAGGGTTCCAGTGGGTTGTTATGGCCATGCAAAGGTTGCTTTCCAAGTGCTTGAGTTCAAATTTAATACCAACCCCGGATTAATAAGCTACGGTTTATTAATTAGGGAGGGTACTCCCCAAATAGTCATAATTTGATATTTAAATGGTATCCCCCCAACTAAACAACCCAGAGGTTTATTAATCCAGGGTTGACATTATGCTGCATGCTTGTGGGCAGCCTGTATTGGGCGCAGGAACTTGGAAAAAATGGGTGAAAACTTCCTACAAAGTGCTCACTGTTTTTCATTGGGTCCGGCCGGAAGCACAAATAACGAAATCGTCTGCCAAGTGTGTCCACAATTCCGTGTTGGATGCCACGGCGTACCGATCATCCGTCTGTTGGTACCCGGTGTACGATTGAAATTTTGATGTCCAGTCATGTCGACGATGTCCCTGCAACACGTGCATAGGCAGGTTTCCAAAGCAGGGTTTTTTGGACCAACCCTTCAGGAGGTAAATTAGCAATGTACAATCGAAGCTTCCAATATGAGTCTAAACAACGGTTGGACGATGATTTCACCCGATGTTTACTTACGATTGTCTGAGCCTTCATGTTCCACCCGTGCCAAATCTCCTGCCAGGGACGCGACCAATCCAGATTGACCGGAACTCCTATCACCATACGAAGCAGCTTGTGGAATAACACATCCATGCGGCACAAAGCGGATTGATAAACAGTGCGGTGCCCGGAACTTAACATAGCAACAGGAGTTAATAACAATATCGAAAAACCGCAAACGATCCTTCACACGGGCCCTTTGGTCGCAAACTATTTTTGTGTGCGCAAAGAAAGCCCGGCTGCTTGGAGGTGATGTTGTAAATCCAATGAAGTCCGGTTTGCACGACCCACCCCCAGGATGCAACCGAACCACTTAGGTCCTGAATTCCCAATGTTCACTAGGCGGGTTGCAAGTTGAGTTTCGTTTGTCCAAATTATGCTTTCCCCAGGGTTTCAAAATTAAATCAACCTCCGCAAGTGCACCCATCAAAGAATCAAACATAAAAATTATCTTATCAGCACTGCGCCCAAACAACAGTATGTCCTCCGCAAACCGCAAGTGAAGTAGATTTGGCAAACCATATTCGTTTTTTGTCCCCACACCCACCTGCTGTTTCCATATTTTTTCTCTATTTATGCGTGGCCCATTGCAAGACAGCTGTGAATTGAATAGCCCAGGGCTCCGTACGCACCGTTGTCTCACGCCGGCACGGATGGCAAATGCATGGCTTTCACCCGACCCACTTTGGACACACCCACTTTGTTTCCAGTTCAAGCATTGAATAATCCAAACCAGGTGCCTCGAAACAACATGTGCTGTTAGTGCGTGCCACAGCTGTATCCAATTCACTCTGTAAAATGCTTTTGATAGATCAAAATGGAGCACCCAGACAGGCACGCCAACTGCTAAAAACAATCAATCACAATATTCGCATTTACCAGGTCTTCTTCCAGCCTGTAACCTTGGCAGAATCCGTGTTGTTCCTCAAACTGCATATAACTGCATTGTGTCCAAAACATTCTCAATTCGCGACAAAAACATATTTAAAAACATATGCAGCAAACGAATGCTGGCAATTGGTCTGAAATCACTTGATTTTTTCGCCCTCTGTGATTTTGCCAACATGAAAAACCAAGTGGTATGCCAAGCTTGCGGTACACACCTTTCCCGAAAACATCGTTATAAAGAGTAAACAGTGTTGTGAAAATCCTTAAAACATGTCGCAACATTTTGGTGACCAAACCTATGTCATCACCGCTTTTGTTCGACTTCAGATGATGGATAGCGTGTTTCAACTCATAAAAAAACCAAGGAGGTCCCTCAAATGATCAGACTTTTCTGGCGGCACGGAAATCGCGGAAAAACATTTGCGCCAACATATTATCAAGATCATCCGGCGAAGGCTGTTTGACAATGAACCGTCCATAGATCGGAAAATCTAAGATCCACAAGTACTTCCAACATGAAAGGGACCCAAATTTGTTTTGTACCTGTGAAGTTTGCCACAGTTTGACTTCATGTTTGTGTAATTTTCAAATGTGAAAATTCAGTCGTTTTCGCTTATCGTCATCTGCAGCTATGTTCCTTGCCATGCGCAAGGGGGACAAAAAGGTGGATTGTTGGAATTTAGTGTGGGTCATCGAGACAAAACGGCCTCACCTAGCAGCATTCAACAAAGTGTTTTCAACGTTCGCGAGTGAAATGCTATTGTGATCACGTCTGCATCCTCGAATTGCAGGAAGAATTTGCGCACGTGGCTGATTTTCGTCTAGGTGGGGGCGCCACCCTGTCATTGATAGATGTACATGTTTTGGCGTTTTACTCCGCACAAAACAGCGTAACACGCAATGAACGCCCACAGCGCAATCATGCCAAACTATTTCCACATTCGTTGTTAAATCAGTGACAATAAAATTTGTTTGTACCAAAACGCCATCGAAATTGCGGCGACATGTCCAGCTGTCATGTGCATGCTCCACATCCATCTGGCGATTGCAGATCCGAAGTCCTCCTTCCGAAAACAAAATGAATAAGATCGGTGTTTCGCTGGTTTCTGCTCCCCATTCCGAAGGGTCCTATAAAATCAATGTGACCATGGTCTTTGGCAGGTCCGATGCAAGCATTGAAATGTCCTCCCAACAATGGTGTTCTTTGTGCTCGTTTCACGTTTGCCAACTACAGTTACAAAATTTGATGCACCTCTTCTACGCCCTCTCTGTTAGCCCAAACCGTTGGGTGCATGGCCTTGTTAAAACCAAATGGTTGAGTCCGGGGCATTGTCGTCGGAGATCTTCTCCGCGGAGTGGTGGCACGCAGCTTAGCCCAACACCACGCCCACACGTTCCAGCAGGCGTGCAGCCCCCACCAATATGCGTTGTCCACCCGTGCTGGGTCGGAGGCAGTCGTCCATGCAATCACGTCACTCACAGAACTTGAGCCAACCAGCATCATCCTGTTTATTGATGGCATCGGAACTTATGACACCATAGCACGGGCCAGCATGTTACAAACACTCTCGGAGGTGGAGGGGGCCAACACTTGCCTGCCCTTTGTTCGACCATTTTTTGCCACCACATCCACATACATTTGGCACGACCACAACGGCCAGCCCCACGAAGTTCTGCAAGCAGAAGGCGGGGAACAGGGAGCCCTCCACATGCTTCACAACAACTTCCAGCAGGGGGAAACATTGCTCGCTTTCCTCGACGATGTATATGTGGTTCTCCCGCCACATCGGGTGCGCCCAATTTACGACCTTTTGCAACACCACGTGTTCCACCAAACGCACGTTCAACACAACGCAGGCAAAACACGTGTCTGGAATCAAGCAAACCAAACCCCCCCCCCAAACATCCAGACTTTGGGGCCAGACCTCTGGGTCGGTGGCAAAAAAACCCTCCGGAGGAACAAGGGCTCATGGTTTTAGGAACCCCGGTCGGCAGCGACGCATACAAACTCCAGCTACTTCAGCATACCAGGGACCAACACAACTTCTTGCTGCAGCGCCTTCCAGACCTCGAAGACTTGCAGGCCGCCTGGCTGCTTCTCCTATTTTGCGCCAGCCCGCATTGCCACCACAGTCTCCGCATGCCCCCCCCGCCCAACATCACAGCAGCCTTCTCCACAGAACACGATGCGGCAGTTGCAGCCTGCCTCACCGACTTTTTGGACACAGCACCAATGCCAGCCACTTCACTCGCAATCGCCCGCCTCCCTCTCAACCAAGGGGGGCTCGGCTTGGTTTCGGCAACGATTCTGGCACCTTCCGCCTATTGGGCTTCATGGGCCGACGCCATCGTGGTGTGACCAACAAACACCGGAAACATTCGCACAGCTACTTCAACAGTGGCAAGCTGACCACACACGGTCAAACGCCACCGCCATCCAAACCTACGGTTGGCTCCTGCTTGATTGGCAACACATCGCCGATGGGGCGGCCCGTCCCCGTTTTCACTACAATTTTGAAGACGAGATTGCGCTGGGGAGAGGCTGGCAGCACACAGCAGCTACAGCCACCCACACAGCATTCCAAACTGAAATCCGCGATCGGCTTGACCTCGGGAGCCAAGCGCTGCTTGAATCACAAACAGGGCCACACGCCAGCTGAGCATTCACCACAATCCCATACCACAATGGCAACAGCTACCCGCGGCACTTCTTCCGCCTGCTTCTTTTGAGGCGCCTTCGCTTGCCATTGCCCTTATTTGCCCGCTTCTGACGGTGTCTGGACCTTCTTGGCGACCACCGGGCGGCTTGTGCGCAGTCTGGACTCTTGCGAGCACGGGGGGGCCCCCTGGAACGGGCAGCAGCCCGTATATGCAGGGAAGCGGGGGCGCGAGTAACAACAAACACCCGCCTGGTCGACCTCAACCTCGAACACCTCGACCGCCAAGATGACAGAAGGATCGAAGTCATAGCAAATGGCCTGTCATTGTGGGGGGGTCGGTGCCGGCGAATTTCAACCTCTGAGTGGTGCTGGCGGGCTCATCGCTTCTGTGGCGGTGAGTACGAATGGAACTCATTAGTGGTCAGGGTCAGGGTCTATTGGTGTGATAAAAAATAAAAAAAAAACAAAAGAAAAATCAAAAATGAAAAAAAAAAACACAAACAAAATGGAATTCAGCAGCCCTGGGATTAGGAAGCTGCTGGAAAAAAGAATTGCATCAAGAGCGGGCCACTGCGGCCGATCAATTTGTGGAAAGACAAGGGCGGACCACTGCGGTCAAGATTCAAAAAAAAATGAGGGCCATTGTGGCCATGATTATTTCAATAATAAGGGGATGGGGACCTCAAAATTGGGATTTTGGTTTCTCCTGCTGTGCAATCTGTTTGCTCTGCCTTCTGCTGCGTGTGATACCACGCCTTCATCCTTTTGAAGAGTTGTGGGCTAGCTCGGCCTTCAACATCATCGGCCCTCTGCGGGCCCCCTTCGCTTGTGACAATTCGGCGGTCCTGCCATGGGCTGATGCAACTTGGCAGCCTTCGTGCAGCTTGCAAGATGTGGATCAGTGGACTCAACACCTGGAACCTAGTTCAAAGGTGAAGGTTTTGGCTTTTTGTCTTGTGTTGTTGTCGGCTTTGTCCACATACAAGCTTGCTGATGTAGACAGAAATGTCAGGAAAAAACGAAAACGATCTTCAAAGCGCAGACTGCGGATTTTGCGACAAAAACACAGACGACGGTCATTAAAGGAAAAAAGGTTCAAACCGTATGAGAAACGAGTTTTCATGTGTAGGAAGTGTCTGAAACGAAGACTGAAGCTTGCAAACATTGCGTATAGACGAAGGGCTATGGCAAATCGTGTTGCGTCTGTCAGTTGGACACAAATGGGATGCTGTGCTTACTAAGCCGTGTTATCTTCAACTGCCCAAGGTTGGCTTATCCGACCGCGAAACATTTCAGCCTCCTGTCGTTCCTCTTGGTGGGTTACCTTTCCATGCGGGGGCCGGTGGGTCTGCAGCAACAGCACGCAAACGGCAAGAAACAAAGTTTTGGCTGGGCTGCAACAACTCCTGGCCAGTCTTGATGAAACCTTTCCTGCCTCTCCCCGTGAAAAGTCGCCTAGCCCCGGGTGGCAGGTCAAAGGCAAGGGTAAAGAAAGAGGCAAGTCACCTACGAGAAGGAAAGGTAAAGGTAAAGGGGGGCCCCTGCTTGAGGACAAAGGCAACTCGAGAGAGAGAGAGAGAGAGAGATAGATAGATAGATTGATAGATCGATAGATCGATAGATCGATAGACCGATAGATACATCGATAGATAGATCGATAGATAGATAGATCGATAGATCGATAGATAGATCGATAGATAGATAGATAGATAGATAGATAGAGAGATAGATAGAGAGAAAGAGAGAGACAGATACATAAATAGATACATAGATAAATAGATAGATAGATAGACAGATAGATAGATAGATAGATGGATACATAGACAGATCGATAGATCGATAGATCGATCGATGAATCGATCGATCAATCGATCGATAGATAGATAGAGAGATAGAGAGTTAGATAAATAGATAGGATAGATAGGATAGATAGGATAGATAGGATCGATAGGATCGATAGGATCGATAGGATAGATAGGATAGATAGGATAGATAGGATAGATAGGATCGATAGGATCGATAGGATCGATAGGATAGATAGGATAGATAGGATAGATAGGACAAATAAATAGATGGATAGATGGATAGATGGATAGATGGATAGGTGGATAGATGGATAGCTAAATAGAGAGGTAGGTAGGTAGGTAGGTAGATAGGTAGGTAGATAGGATCGATCATTGGATAGATAGTGAGGAGCAGGGATAGGCAGGCAACTAGATAGGTACATAGATAGTCAATCCGACAGATAGACTGACTGACTGACAGATAGATGGATAGAGATAGCAATAGATAGTCACATAGTAATAGATAGCAACAGATAGTAATAGATCGTAAGATTGTAGAAAATTGTAAAATAAAAACAGTCTTAGATAGCAGGAGATAGTAATAGATAGCAAGAAATAATAATTGCTAAATATACAAAGAAACGGACAGTAATAGATAGCAATAAATTGTAAAAGATAGTAATTACTAGAAAGAAATAGATCATAACAGACACATGAATACACAGATAAACAAGTAGATAAATAGATAGATGGATTCATAGGTACGAATAGATAGTTAGATAAATGGCAATCGATAGACAGATCGGAAATCGATAAGCCGATCCGTCAATGGATCGATCGATGGATCGGTCTATCGCTGAATGGGTTAAAGAAATAGAAATAGAGATCGGGATAGAGATAAAGATAGAGACACCAGGTGAGAGAGAGAGAGAGAGAGAGACAAAAGACAGAGATAGAGATAGGTAAAGGGACAGATAAATAGCAAAACAATGGCTAAACAGATAGTTAAATAACAACAGGTAACTAAACAAATAGCTGAACAACTAGCTAAACAGATCGACGGACAACATGGACAAACTAAATCATACAACAAATATGAAATCAGAAAGGATAGGCAAACAGCTAAGCAAATACAGATAGATAAATGAAATAAGATCAATACAGATGGAACAATGAATGTTAAATAAAAAATAAGTTTCGGTGGAAATCTCAAGAGCTGCAACGTTCTATTTTTACAAACCTTTCTGAAGGGTGCTACAACCAAAGCCTCCCAGACCTTCTCCAGAACCTTCTCCGGAACCCTCTCCGGAACCCGGTTGAACTTGACCTGCCTGGCTTTGCACCAAGGCCTGTCCGACGTTCTCAGGCACTTTCTCCGGAACTTTCTCCGGAACCCAGTTGAACCTTACTTGGCTTTGCACCAAGGTTTCCTGGAACTTTTGCGGAACCTTCTCTGCACCACAGCCTCCCAGACTTTCTCCGGAACTGGAACCCTGTTGGCCCTGACCTGGCTCTGCACCAATGCCTCCCAGACCTTCACCTCCTCCGGAACCCTGTTGAACCTGACCTGGCTTTGCACCAAAGCCTCCCAGTTGAACCTCACCTGGCTCTGCACCAAAGCCTCCCAGACCTCTCCAAAACCTTCTCCAAACCAAGTTGAAGTTGACCTGGCTCTGCACCAAAGCCTCCCACACTTTCACCTGAACCTTTTTGTCTGGATGAAATTGACGCTCCTGATTTCGATATTGGACTTTGCACCAAAACATGGCGAGATGGAGAGGAAAAAATTGTTGAAACTCCTGGTGGGCACAGATTATCCTTCACCGGTGGCGGGGACCACAATGGCGTTGGCATTTGTATGTTGCAGAGTCTGCTGTCCTATTCTTCACATATTTCATTCCATGCTCTCGGTGCCCGCATTCGTCAATATGGATTGAAAATGATTGAAACAAATCATTGTTTTTTCAAATTATTATATACCTTTTTTTCCGCATTCCTTTTTCCGCTTGAGGTCCAGCTCTCTCTGCTGACTGTTTTATACTGGCCAGTCTCCAGATATGCTTTAGGGAGGGCTTACTGTGGTGGGAGCCGGCTGGCTGGGGGATTTGAGGGGTGTTTCCGCAAGAAGTTGGTTGAAAGTTGGTTCATTGCCTTCGGTGTTGGTGTGATTGGCGAGGGTTTGGGAGGTTTCAACCAGGGATGCTCAGCGCTGTTGTGATGGAATGTTGGAACCAACTCGCAGTGGATACGACCCTCGTCTCACCACTGACGCGAGAAGGGGTGCCAAGACAACGGGGGGGGACCTTCGCCGGGGCAGCTCTGCGGGATGCTCGTCGCAGGAAAGAGCAACATACCCAGAACTTCTCCGCAGCCGACGCTGCAAATTGGTGGTCGTAGGATTGGAAGTGGGAGGCGGGTGGAGCCGGGAGGCAGCCTCCTTCACCACGCTGCTGGCACAACATAAAGCACGTCAAACCCCGCCAACCCACCCCCCAACAATCGATATCGTTGATGCGCAGCTGCCGCCCATAGCTATGCGAGCAGCTGCAGGGAGAGCCATCAGCGCCGTCCAGCGCCACCCAGCTCTCTTGGTGATACATGAACATGCACCCTGAGAATCCCTCGGTAGTTGTCGGGGAAACCTTAGGAATGAAACGAACACAGACGGTCATTAAGATGGGTGTCGAAGGGACCACAATTCTCCCACGGTGCGAGTGAGATGTTGGATAATGTTAAGGTTATTGACATTCCCCAAAATAGGCCATCCAAATCGTGTTTGTAACCAATTTATCGGGGCAGGAAATGGAGCCACATTTTGATTGCAGTTCCAAAATATGTGATCATGGGAGCCCGAAACCTGCACGCAGAACGGACATGCATCCTCGCATTGATGGATTTCCTCCAAGCCACACTCGAAATATCTGGCAGCGGGCGAGAGGAAACTGCCCATGAAAAAAGCGCGGCAGGAGCCGCTGTTTTCGAGCGATGACCTAGCAGCGGTCAAGTCCACTTCAACAAAACTTTGGACACGGTCTTGGAACAGCATCACGACGATGTAACTGCTTAGAGAACTTAAGATAGGACTGGAATTTGCACATGCGCCTGATGATATGCAGCTGCAGCTCTACCGGCTGTCGGGACAGCGGACGAAGATCCAGTTTGGACTCGTCGCCGGTGAAAACCAGCCGAAAATCTGGCAACGGCTTCCAAATCCACGGTTCGTCAGAAGTGAAACCCAGCTTAGAAAGAGATGGTTGGAGCAACCTAAGAGGTGTGTGGGGTTTGCTGTTCCACCGAAGCCCTGATCGGTCTCGCCGGTACATGCGGCTCCACCTTCTTTGGGTGACAACCCATGGAAGCCAAGTGATACTGCCATAAAAAAACTTTCTCAATTCGCGCGATGCGCCCTTTCCAGTATTCAGCCATTTAGTCAAAAGATTGAACAAAGAATCACCCATTTCAACCGTGGGGTTCTTACCAACCCAACCGTAAGCAGCCATGGAAACAACCATGCTCTGAAACGCTTTGATCTTAAGACCCCAAACCAGAGGGATGACCAAAAGTAGAACAGCCCTTTTTTTGGCGCGCTGGATTCTGTTAAGTTCATTCTCAGTGGATTTACGAACAGTGGTGGTAGTGGAAATCCCCAAAATGGTGGCTTCCCGAGCTAACCAGGAGGGGTGGTTTTCCCTGAAGAATTGTTCATCAGTGGAACCCTTTACGACAATTTGAGTCTTGTGAGCGCTTTCTTTGAGTCCAACATTCTGAGACCAGGCTGCCCAAGCATTGATCTGAACCAAAGCGCATTGCAAGGGATTAGACCAGAAGGACCGGTCATCCATGTAACATACCGCCATGGTATCCGCCTCAGGGGGTAAAATTCCGGGTTTGGAAATTGCATTAAGACCCGCACTAACCCAAATACTGAGACGAAGGGGACTGATGGGATCGCCTTGGGGCATTGCCTGGCTGGCAGGTAGAACTTCATTATGGGCGTGATTCTCAAATTGAAGAAAACGAGTTTGATTCATCCAGACAGCTTGGAGGACATTAGCCAACTGGGGGGCAAGGTTAAACCTTTTCATCACTTCAGTGGTGACAACTGGTCGCATGGTGTCAAAAGCATGAGTCCAGTCCAGGGAGGTCACACAACCGTTAGGGTGAGAAGCGAACTTATCTTGAATGACATCCATGAGGGATTCAGTACCAACAGCATCTTTCCCATAGGAAACCTGCTTGTTGAGAAACCTAGTAGTCCATTCCCTAACTTGGGGGCTTTTTGTCCAAGCGGAAGAAAAAACCCTCCACCAAACGCTCATGATGCTGATGGGTCGAAGATCGCCGGCCTGAATCTGGTCGTTTCTGATTTTATGGTTTTTGAACAAATTGATGTGCCGAGATTGGAACAATTGTTTTGGGACCCAGCCAGTATGATGCCACCTCAAAGTGCATTGATGGAAGCACTGGATGGCCGGAACCGGAACGTACTTGATTTCGTCGCTGTTCCAGTTATCAGGACCATGAGTACCGTGGGCATCCCGAATAGCCTTCCAGAGATCACTTAGGCCGGTGGGGGACCAATACGGCACGATACGATCAATGGCCGCAGGAACATCAAAATTAGAGGACGAGAACTCCTGGTTCCAATATTGATGAATGATAGATGTGATTTCATGGGGTAAGGAACCCTTGGTATCCCTGAAAACAACCTCAGCTTGAGCATTCTGCTGTTCTCGGCTTTTGATCCATCTGGAAATACCTTTCAGAGAGGGGTCATTGATTTTAAACTTCCACGCCTGGATGCGTGTTCGTTTTTGTTGTTCTTCAATACTAGATTGTTGCTGTTGTAACTGATGGATCTGCGTTTGAGCTGCACTCCGAATATCTTGAAATTGGTTGGGAAACGGGCCTCTGGGCCACACCTTTTGGAGCAAAGACCTGTTAGGGACTTTGCCCTGCCGACACAGCCGTAAGATTTCGAATGAACGAGCCAGCTGACGACGAACCCTTCTCAGTGGTTCCCCAGGGTAAGGATCACCTTTTACAGGGTTATGGCCATTAACCCATTGAAATTGAGCCATCGCGCCTCTAGTGCGAACACCCGGCGTTTTGAGAATGCGAACTAGTTCCATCTGTTGCTCATCGGACACCCCTCGTTGTAAAAGAAGTTGATAAGCATGGAGGAAACAAGACCTAAGGCATTCCATGTACAGATCCCATTCTTTCTGCACATCCAACTGTGTACAGTCGAGAAAAGTGACCTCAAAATGGTTCATGAGTCGTTGATGCGTGGGACAACCCACAACATGGTTAGACCAACTTGTTTCTAACACCTCCATCCATTCTTCAGGACTCAGCCACGTGGGCCTTGTCCATTTCGGTCCTGGTTTGAGCCGGCCGCGCTTGACCGCAGAAGCAGCCTCATAAATTTGAAACACCTGGCCTTTGCGATCGGAGATATGAACACGTTGGTTGACACGGGAGAACACTAGGAAATTTTTGATTGCTGCACCAGCCCCAATCAATGCATCGGTCACTTGTCCAACGGGTACCCTGAGTAGGATCCCCCAACAAAAATCCCTGTTTGGACTGAAGAAAAGTAGCAACCATACTTTCTTCGGGAAGGGCATTGAAGTCCCCAAGGACGGCCCATTGCTTTTGGTCCAGATTTTGTTCAACCCAAAAGTGATTGAGCGCTTCAGCCATGACCAAATCATTACCGGGGGGAGCGTAACAATTGATCAGAAGGGAACCATTGATCCAAGCTGAAATGCCTTGGGCATTTTGAGAGGTGAAACCGCAATCAAACTTATGTGGGACAAATTTGTTGACCAGCAGAGCAACACCCCCTTTGATACGTTGGACCCCTAGGGAATCATTGTAAAAGGGGCCCGGTTGATAAAAACTTCGATACCCCTTTTTTGCGTTTTTTTTGGAGAAAGCAGTCCATTCATTTGGAAACATACAAACTTCTTGTAATGAGACGACAGCAGCCGAACAGAAATCTTCCTCATACAATCGCCAGCAACCCGGGGCTCCACCAGTATTCAAGTTAAACAATTCCGGACCCAGGTGACTGGCTTCGCCAAATCTGAAGCCACGTCCGTCACAAAACGTGCCGAGGCAAGAGAATAAAACGCAAAGCCGCAGCGCCCAGCGGATGCTCAGCCCGCAACGTCAGGCCTTGGCTTGTCTGCCTTGTCTCCATGCCTTCATACGTTTTCCATCCAATTTTTATCTGCTTCAGATTTGTATTGGGGAGCCAAAAAATTAGTCAGGCTCTCTTCAGTCCAATCCGAATTTTCTAAAAATGCTCGCAAATGGTCAGGGTCATTAGCTTTCAGATTGTTGAGCCAAGTTCGCTTACGCATGCGCGTGGCGGCATTGGTCTTGAGTTTCTCTAGCTGATCCTTACAAGACACCTTATTTTGCACCGGCACCCGACCAAGCCGGGACAAACAGACTTTACAGTATGATATACGTCCTCTATCCGTGTCATTTTTAGGCCGAGGCAAAAGCACAATGTCATGGTCCGCCCAAAGGGCCTTTCGTTTCTTTTCAATTCGTTCAGTCACAGCCTTAACTATGGCAGTTTTGTCATTTTTTGGGATTCCCTTAGCCAATTTGTGGGAAAGGGTCGACGGAGTCTCGTCAGGGTGTTCTGTTTCGCAATGGTGTTTAACGGCTCTTTTGTGATCTTGATCCGAAAGGGCACCATGGCCCGCTTTACAAATCGGGCATTTCCAAGCCATCTGACTTTCAGGGATTTTGGTGGATAAAATAACCGGATCCTTTCTGGGGTTGAGCACTTTGGTATCGGCCGCAGGGTGCCTCATTCTCATGTGATTATATCGTTTGTTATCGATTTCAGCAGAAGTAGAAGCCTCATATAAAATTTCGCAATGGGGGCAGATCCAACTGAATGAATCGTTTTTTGGATTCTCAAAACGGAGATCAATCACCTTTTGCTTGCCCCTAATGCGACGCGGTTTCAGAAACTGGTCCATGTCATGTAAATCTTCATCAATAGAGTCCATAGCATGGGAACGATCTCAGAACGAATGTCAGTGTCTCTTCGCATAGAGCTTTTTGGGTGGAGCCAATCGGAGATATCGGTCTCATATAAGCTAGCAGTAGCAAGCTTGTTTGAGGACTTGTGGTCTTTGCCAGGACTTTTGCAGGGTTTGAGCAGGAGGAGCACGCACTACTTTTATCGATGTCATCAGAGCCGTTCTCAGCCGCACCTTTCACCTCACTACCCTGCGCGGCCACAGAAGGGCAAGGTTTCAGCCAAGAAGAGCAGCTACTGGACTGAACAGATTCAGTATCATCAGGGACTTTGCTCTCGTTGACTCCACCCAAAAAGGACATAGGAATCATAGCAGCATCGTTATCGAGATCTTTCCAGTGTTCAGGCAAGTTAGCATCTGGATGCAAGGTCGTAAAATGCCAACTGCCACCAACTTGTTTGAGAAACATAGGCATGGGAGTATGCGTAATTTGCTTTTTGACGGGGGAAAAACGTTGCATAAAATGCCATTCACCCCTCAAGAACTTGAAAACAACAATATCAGTTTGCACCACATTTGACGCGGCCTGACAACAATAGTTGTCAAACCATTTGCGCGGTCTTTTGACCGATTCGACGAACGCGGCCGGTTCAACAGCAGGTTCACCATCCTCTGTTTGAAAGTTGGATTCGGGGTCTTTGACAAAAGCAGGACGCCAGGAGTCCGATCCTTGAAGCTCAACAGCAACTTTAGAGCGCAAGCTCAAGGCAAGTTTCTCAACTTTCTCCTGAATAGCCGCAATAGTTTCTCCTTGTCTACGGGCCTGGAGTCCTGCGAGAACTCGGAAGCCACAGTCACCATTACCACCAAGGTCCCATTCTTTGACCTGCTCTGGACCAGTGGTATCCTCGCTGGGAGACTGCTTGGCTGGGACTGCAAGCTTCTTTTTGGCTTGCCCTCCGGAGGTATCGGCATTTTTGCTAGGGGATACTTGATGAGCCCGCTTGACAGAGTTGGTGGTATCATTTTCCCCCATGTCATCGTTTTCTTCCTCCGCATTTTGGGATGCTTCTATCTGAGTTAGCGCCACCTGCTGAGGCTGAACGCTAGAGCTCTCTTGCGACTTAGAATTGGTAATCCATCCCTTGTTTTGAACAGACAAAGGAACCGTTTGGGGTCGAACCTGTTTAGTCGGGACCCAGGGAGAAATGACCAAATCGACATCCCTTCCAATGTTGAGAACCAGACACACTTGGGATTCTTTGGGAAGGGCCCTCTTAAAGGTCCAAATACCATTACGGGATTTCGGTGGTTGAAATTTTCCTAAAACTCTCCATCCTTGCGTTTGCAAGATTTCCTCAAGTTGACTGGGGAGCCAACCTTTAGCCACCCATCTTCTTCTGAGTTGCTCAATTGGTTCGGAAGGTTGAACTCCTAAGAGTCCCAAACAAGATTTGCCGCCACGTCGAATAACAAGCCCAGCATTCTGCGCCTTGGCTTGCTGTCTTGCGTCGCGGAGGTATTCATGAGCCGAGGAATGAGAGAAAGGAATCCAACGGATGGGCTCGTTTTTTCGCATTTCATGGCCAAAATAAACTTTTTGAAAAAAAACGCAGGTCCAGCCCGACCTCTCAAGTGGCTTATGAGTTTCCGTGGAAGCAATTTTAAAGAAACCAACAACAGCTTCCTCCTTCTCATGCACATTGTGGTGCCATCCATATGTTCCGAAACTCATATCATCCGGAAGTGCAGTAGCCAGCAGTGCCGTAGGCTTCTTCTTGGCAGTCTCCCGTTGGGAAGAAGTCAAAAGTCTTTTGGGAAACATAGTCCGGTATGTAGCAAGGTTTGTGTCAGAGGGGGATTTACCCGAAGCATCAACAACGGTCGGCTCGGTGGGCCACATCGGCAAGTCAACGTTTAGGGGAAAAACCCACAGTTTTTTCCACTGACCTTTGACCACCTTACACCATTTAAGCTGACCTTGATGTTTTTCCACATCCGTTTGCTGAAGTGTTTCGAAAGTAATGAGCGCATATTGTTTGTTGATTTTGTGCATTTGTGCCAAGCCACGAAGTTGAAGTACGTCCCGGGAGGAAACGATCGATAGATTACCCGGGGGGACTTCAGCTGAGTCTATCATACATTTTGGCCACCGCGGTGGGAGCTTCGGGCCACCATTTGGGTTCAAGGCTGATACGCTGTTCAGGAGCCCTGGGTTTCGGGGCATGCTTGGTTTCGGTTTTCCTTTGCTGGGTCACACGGTGTGGGATGTCAAGCGGGGTCCTTGGGGACTCGTAGTCACGAACATTGGACAAGGTGGCGGAGCTGTTGCAACAGGTTACCTTCCCCATCCACTTCCGCACGCACAACAATAGCCTTTAATTCTGCCAACAGGCCATTACCTTCCTGGAAAGTAACCTGTTTAGGCGAATGGGAACGGGCACGCGGGGAGGGCTCTCTCTCCCCTTTGCTCTCTCCCTATCTCTCTATCTCTCTATCTATCTATCTATCCATCCATCTATCGATCCGCCCATCCATCTATCATTAGTTTCCTGTTCTTGCCACGTGTTTGCTTACCCAATGCTATCGTGTCTTGTCCTTTCCCCTCCATCCATCTTTAGATATACAGACTTTTATATTTATTAATTTCTGTCTTTGTTCACATGTATTTACGGAAATGTATTATATGTAAAGGTGTGCCAATGATGCATGAATGTACTAGTCATCCCTATGTATGCACGTATACACTTTTGCTTTTGCAAAAAAACTATCAATACCTTCCTTCTGTTGTGTGCGCATGGCTGGATTAATCTACCCTGTTTCATGTGTTGTTCTTTTTTCGATATGTGATGTGGTATTTGTGAAACCTATTCAGCACATATTGCTACTTAATCTTTCTGTCTTCCCCGAAAACCATTTGTATCAATCCAACTGTCTGGAACATCTATTTTGTCCATCTTGTTTATCTGCTGTATCCTACTTATATCCTGTATTTTATATTTTATGTCCTATCCATTTCATTTTTCTTGTCTAGTTCACCTGTTAAACGTCATGGGCAATATGTTTGTTAGTTTTATTCTTTCACTAATCTATAAAGTCATCAAATTTCTTCATATTTCATCTTTCTTGTAATTCCACATGTTCTACTCTAATTGACGGACTTGCATATTCTATCTATTTTGTCTATCCTTTCCGGGATGGCTATCTGCCTTTCCTTGTCTTTCAATACTCTTTGGCCTAACTAGTCTATTTATTTTTTACATATTTTGTATACGTTCTCTGATCTTATCCAATCGATCCTTTCCTTTCCTATCCTGTCCTTTCCCACCCTATCTCATCCGATTCTTGACAATCTATCTTTTTTAATCCATTTTCATTTAATCTAATCCAATGTGCTCTAATCTATCTTTTTTTCTCTCTATCCATCCACGCATCCATCCATCCATCCATCCATCCGTCCGTCCGTCCGTCCGTCCGTCCTTCCATCTTTCACTCACATTGCCGAAATCCGCCGAAGATCAAAAAGGCTAGAAACTTGTTGCAAAAATTGCCAAAAATCCGAACAGTTCAAAAAGTCCGATTCGCAGTTGAGCTTCAAAAGTCCGAAAAATCCGAAAAAAATACAACAAGTCCGAAAACCACCCAAAAAATCAAACAATCAGAAAAATCGGAAAAATTCGAACCGTACGAAAAATTAGACAAATTCAAAAAAATCCGAGGAAACAGAGAAAAAATAAAAAAACGAAAATCCAAAAAAATCGGAAAAACAAACTATTTCAATTCATTACTTTTTTCGAATTGGAAAGCAGACGGGTGAAAAAACCTGAAAACACAGGCAAAAAAAATCTGACACATCCATAATGATCATAAAGTGTAAAAATCCGAAAAATCGAAAAAAACATTTTTCAATTTTTTGACATTTAGAATCCTAAATGGTACCATCATTTGTTTGGAGCACGCACTTGATCTCACTAGCTTAGGGTGGGGGGGGCGGGGTGCATGGATGTTTTGAGATGGTGGCGCGATTTCTTTGGTTATGACCTCAACCTGTTAAATCCTTGCGTGTACCTTTACATGGGCAACTTCTTACGGGGACCACCTGTTTCTAGCGCAGGGAAATTTGAGGCAATGACATCCGTAGATGTCTTGGGTTGCATGCGCGCTGCACAGATGCACTTGACGAATTCACCTTGAAATGGCCATTGCGATCAGTGGACAAGGCGTAATTTTCAGACACATTTCAGACATGGCACGTCCAAAGCATGGTACTGGCTAGGGCCAGCTGTTTATGACAAAAGTTGTTGGGAAACTCTTCAAAGGAAAAACCAGCCAACAACACATGTCGAAAACACATGCAAGTGACTAGATTCTTGTTTGGAACGCTGCCATGGATCTTTGGTGATGTTTCAATTTGCCATAGCAACCTTTGCTGGTGTTGCGTTCAGCCGACTGCCAGTGCCGGCAACTTTGACAAGTAAGGCAGATACTTGGAGGCACAACAGCATTGTTTTGGTGACCGTTGAAGGGCCGAATCAAAGGTAGCCGTGAGCGACACACCGTGCCACCCAGGTTTCCAACGATGCAATCATTGTCGGCACGCCTCTGTTTAGGCTGGGTAAGCATGGGCATTGCCGTTCAGTTGAAACATGATTTTGTCACATTGTTGTTTGGAATGGGGTGGTTGCAAACAGGTATGTAACGAACGTGAAGACGACGATTAGGTTTTTGTGGGTAGGTCCGCATCTTAAACAGTCACATTGAGGCGGCGCATTATCTGCGCGGTTGTCTTGCGTAGATTTTTAAACCATACTTTTTCCTAGCCCTTCTGTGGTTATAAGAAACTATATTGCAAAAATGAAACGCAAAAACGTATTCACGTTTAAGCTATCAAAAAAATTTGGAATTTGTCCCCTTTTCCATGTAAAATGGGTGGTCAGTCTTGGTGGGAATGCGTTTTTTCCTTCAAATTCGCAGTCAGCTTTCCAAAAACAAAAGATGCAGTTGAACAAAATCTCGTTGACACTGTGTTCACGCGACCTGTTAATCGCATGATCAGCAAATTTTGTTCTAGCGCAGTGGAGACATATGGAGACGCCCAAAAATGAAAACAACAGAAACACACAATGAAAAGAGAGATGGTTGTTCGTCCACAATCCTGGACTGAGGTTTACAAATGATCCAGAGGCTATTGAGTCGCAGTTTGAGCGAATCGATGATGTGATCATGGGAGGCAGGTATCATGGTATCCCGTTACGGACTTTTGGGATCTTTTGGGTCACGGCTGTCACGTCGCCCGGCTGCTCGGCTGGTCCTGTCCCGGTGCCAGGTTTGAGTCGTTCTTCCTTGAGTCCTTGCAACCTGGGAGCCAGTTGGCGTGGCGTGTTGCGCAGCGAGGGTGGCGGATTCTGTGGGCAACGCACGCGGCCGTGCCTCGTTGTTAGTATTGTCATCCTATGGTTTGAAGAATATATTTCCAAATTACTATATATAATTTAATATGTATACATATATAATATACAGTTCTTGAAATTTTGGAATGCAAGACCCAGACAACTCAGGTTCTCGAAGCCGTTGAATTTGTCAGGCGCGGGGGAAGTTTTTGGAGGCATACCTAGCAGTGGCCAAAGGAACATTCAACTACTGTAATTTTGAATTGGTACGGTGGCAAATCACTGGTAAACATTGTGATTTGTTTTCTCCTTGACCTTCACGATAATCCACGGCAATTACATTTCGCAGCGATGTGAGTAAATGAAGGGCATTCGGATCCAAAAAAACGCAGTGATTCTTAGGATCAAAAAGAATTTATTGTCATTTATTACCAGGATCAGAAGGACAGACAAAAGTGAAGGAAGGAACAAAAAGAGGAAAGGAAGGAACGAAGAAACGAAGGAACAAAGAAGGGAAGGAATGAGGGAAGGAAGGAGGTAAGGAGGGAAGGAAAGGAAGGAGGGAGGGAGGGAGGGAGGGAGGACACTTTATGCCTAAATGAAAGGCTCGAGAATTGGGTCCAAAAATTTGCAAGGACTTGCCAAATGACTGGAAGAAAGGAAGAAAGGGGAAGGAAGGAAAGAAAGAAAACAATACCATGCATATGGAAAGGTTTGAAATTTAAAAATAAGATTCAAAATGTGAGAAGTTCGAATTCCAGAGCGTTGCAAAATGCAACATGAGAGGTTTCAGCTCCAAAATGCTGCAGATACCATGCAATACAAGCTCCAGAGTGTTGCAACGACAAACGCACTATCAATACCATGTCAAAACGTGCAAATATCATGCCAGATAAACGTGTTTATCTTCAAAATCTTGCATGACAGATTTGAGTTTTCTTGAGCATCAAAACGCTACACAAGTACAAAACGCTCCCTTCCTCTAACAAGCTGCATACAAAACAAGCCTCCAACCCGACGCCAGCGCTGCGCCCTTGCCCTAGCCCCCCAACAACAGCAGTTTTCGAAGTTCGACCCCTACACCAAAATGTTCTACAAATTCCTGCCTATTCGAATGTCAACCAAGGTACACAACAAGAGGAATGTAAAAATACTGTATAGCACCAGCAAGATGTAGCCGAACGCCATGGAGGGATGGGGAGATCCAACAGCAGGGTTCGCAGATCCAACAGGCGCATAGACAACTCCAAAGGAAGGCACAGGACTAAAAAATGCACTGAGGACAACCACAAAAATTATCCACAAGCATCCGGAACAACATGGGTTTGGCAAGACCAAGGTTTGATCCTTTGAATTTTTTAATGCCATTTTTCATCCTTTACCCAAAATGAACAGACAGTGAATCATCAGTTGTTGAATCATAGTGTGTTTGTTGGCTGATTTTGGTTACCCCCATATCTGCGGGCGAACTTCCAGGATGTTTGCAACAAAGAACTAGACCAAGTTGCTACATCAGTAGGAAGATCATGTCGTATAATGACATTTCGTAGCATATCATGTCAAATCACATGTCATGTTATGCTGTATAATGTCATAATGGTGGTATAATAAATGTCATGTGATATGTGATTTCGTATACCACCATTATACCACCATTTATTATTTTCGTATAATGTCATGGTATCACACCATTTGTTCCTGCATCAAACGATGCAATACAAGATAGTTCTTTTTTCCAATAGACTATCCATTGATGCGATTTAGAGTCGGGTGATGCGATATGAAATAGATGATCGATTATAGATACATATGCCCACTTGTTAGTACTGTTAGTAAGAATTTTCATCCAACTGTGAATTCTATGCAGCCCAGTATAGGAGCGGATGGCCTTTACTTGGATTGTGCGCTGTTGTCAGATGAGGCAGGGTGGAACAGCCAAAGACTTTGGGACGTTTCTGACATTGTACTATAGTTTTTGGAGAAAAAATGAGATCGGATGATGGTTCAATGGGACTGTGTATTTATTTGCTTTGGGCAAATATGCGACGTGGAACTGTGGGCGTGCCCTCTTGGTGCAGAATCAAGGATTTGCTTCAAACTGTGTTGACAAGCATTAATTAGCCACTCCAAATACTATACAATGTTTGATTTAATGGAAAACATATTCCGTATTGATATCCTGGAAATCCTTCTCAAATCGAATAATAGTAAACACGTACGTATTCAATCATTCATTTAAGAAGAACCTATCCTTGTACGCAAAACCTTATGTTTAAGTCACAGAATGAGAGAGAGAGAGAGAGCGCAGCAGAGCAAGAGAGATGCTGAGCGTAGTTCATGTTTGAACAGTTTTGAATCCGACCATGTCAGGATGTCCAAAGAAGATCTTGGAAGATGAGTTTACGAACCGATGAAGGGCGCGGAGAAGTTGTCTACCAGGAACCTGGGGGATATGTGGCTGGGGTAGTGATGCCGCAAGGGATGGAAGATGCTTTTTGTGACAGCGATCCACGTTTTCGCACAGCCCCAAGGGGCCCCAAGATTGAAAAGATGATCTTTTGGCAGTCAAGATCAGTCTGACGAACTTTTTTTTTCTCACTGCTGAATTCCCTAAAAATTTCATGCTAAATTCTTATTTCTGCTGAGTCCTATCGATGAAATCCATCTTTTCATGGCTATCCGTTGTAGGCTCCTTTCCAGCCTGCAGTGGGAGCTGTGACGAGGGTCAAGGCGTTGAATTGCCGGTAAACCCTGCCAAATCGTGTAGCCAAAAAAGGTTGGGTCAATGCCGGAGCCGCCAGGTTCGCTCTGCAACAATCGTTGGCCTGTGAAGCTTCTTCTTAGTTATTTTCCACGCACACTTTCTGGGCATAACGTGTAAGTACATAAGGTTTCGCATGTTTGGGTCCATCCACATGCTCCATCATGCTCCCGGACCTGGGTAACATCGTGTATTTTGATGCATTGGTAGGTGCCCTTTGCTGACTTTCGCTTAGTTCGCGGCCCTGTGGTTTCTTGGAACATCTTGGTGGCCACACTTCTCTCACTGAGAGATCAGACGTCCCCGGCAGCGTCCCGCGGGGCCCAGGCTTTAGCAGAGGCCCCAGCTTTGTCCAACCTCAGTGCTGTCTACCAGATTGGCTTCACAGTTCCCTGGCTATCTTTGGAAGGTCGATGGGGCAGGGCGATGGTGATGACGATGATTGAGGACCTTATGTTATGTTGCTTGTGTCGGCTCCCAGGGTTGCAGCAGATTTGCGACAAATACAATCAGTCTCCTAGACTAGAATGGTGTTTTGGGATTCACGGCGTCAGCTTCGGGCACACCTGAAAGCGTTGAGGTTTCGAAGTTTGTGCCTCTCAGTTGCAAAGAGCGCTGCCAGGTTGCCTTGAGCTGGGGGAAGTTGACCTAGAGTCTGAAATCAACGGGATTTGTTGCCAAAAGTCGCCAAGTTAAACTCTGAATATCAGAAATCTTCCACAGAGATGCAAGTGATGGACTGCTGCCGCAGAGGGGCCCCGCCCAGACCTCTAAATCCAATGGATTTCGCCTTCTTCACACATTTTGGCTTTCAGGATCAGCGAGCAAGTTAAGATGAGCCTTGGCCGAACTAGCCTTCGAATGGTTGCTGCCTATTTGAAGGTCTGCGCCCCCCAGCCATGGCATCTCAGGCTAGAGAACTTCCGCAACGGTAGCTTTCACCTTGGCCTTGCTGCTGCTTGACGGCATGGGTCACCGCAGATGCATGACACGTAGCCCCAAAGACCAGTGCAAACTTGCAGTCTTCCTGATTTCCTTCTTGTTTTTGAAGTTTGGAAACTGCCTCCAATTTCTGTTGGGGAATGCCGAGCAATCGGTGCGACTTGAGCTGGTCGGCTGTAACCGAGGAGATTGGAAGCTACTCAGACGATGCTGCAGCTGTTCCTGCTGCCGTGCCAAAGGCCATGGATAAGGATGAGGTGCCCAAGGGCCATGGTGATGGACCAACCCTGGATTAGTAAACCCTGACATACAGTACCCTGACTGTATACATAGACACAATGGGCTTTATTTAGATCATTGAATTAGTGCGAAAACTAGTACACCCTGTGTTTTCATAAACTGGGGGTGTACTGATCCAGGGTTCAGATTATATCCAAAAGAGGCGGTAAGTTGAATGTCACAAAATGCTTTGGATCATTTTGGATCCCGAAGGCGAACAATCGCTTGATGGCACCAACACCCTGCATTAGATGGAGTCTTTGAGAGGTACAGCATATAAGTTCATGTCAGGTTGGCGCGGTTAGTCTTTGTTTTTTTCACCGTTTTTTTCACCCGCAACTCGCCAAGTTGTTCTTCTCATAGCATCCTCTTGTTGTTTGGGAGTCTAGCAGCCAAGCACATCTTCTGCCAGTTTACTTCCCAACAGTGCCATCCCCCCAATATTATTTCATACTGTACTTCCTATGAATACCAAGCCATGGTCTTGTGTTTGGGTGCTGAAAATTTTGGGAAGGGACTATTTCATTTCATCATTTTGGCCACTATAAACTATGTATAATCCCATTAAAACCTCACGTGAACTCCTCCCTTTTGCATGTTCGAACAGAGGTTGAGAGGCGGCGGAGCTGGGTGCAGAAATTCATCTTCCCAGTGCTGGGTATCTTCTTTAATGAAACTTGACGAGTGGAGGTTGGGCAATGTTGGGCACCTTGCAATCTGGCCCTTGAGTAAGGGACATACCATGGACATACCATGGAAATTTCCCATGAACTTCCCTTGAAGATGAGTGAGGTGACGGAGCTGGCCATTTTCACAGATGTTTGCATACAATACCCTCTGGTAAACTGTCCCATAACTATGGAAAATCACCATTTTTAATGGGAACATCCACTATAAATGGCAATTTTCAATAGCTATTTTGACATAACCAGAGGGTAGACTTGTTGGTTTTTGCGGCCATTGTCACCACGAATGGATCTCTGTCATGGATCATCCGAATGGCTTTGTTGACCAAGGCTGATGACCAAAGCTGTGGGTTACCATGAACGATTCCCACAATACACAGTTGTCAGGTGGATAGAAACAGCTTGACGATGCACCAAAGACAGGAACTCTCACCGCCGCGCCTGCGCCTTCCATGCTCAGGGGATATTTCTGCCGATCGATCAATGTGCCCCCAGAAGAAATTCAAAGCCCATGATAGGGGGCTGGACATGGGATGTGGCCGGAGCTTGGATCCTCTTGGCCGCCGATCTAGGTGACATCGGTGCCATGAGTTGCACCATGTGATAGATGAACTCTGATTAACTTACATGTTACGTCACGCAGAACTGTAATTCGAGAACAAAGGAACCGTGGTGAGTGCGCACCGCTCGGCCCGCTCGGCCCGCCTGATGACTCCATGGCTCATCTGCCTGTGTTCGTTGAAGCTGCTCACGGTCAGATCTTTCGTTTGGAGACCTCTGAAGGCCGGGTTCAGATCCGCGGCAGGGCGAAGGCTGCCAATCCCAGTGGTGGGTTGCAACACCTGGTCATACCTGGTCTATCTATGTCTATCTTACACTGCGGCTATCACGGGGCACCCTATTGGCTTTCCAGACATTATTTACTTTGCTATTGAACCAGCAGTCTGCAATTGCCAGGTGAGACGCTCTCAAGTCTACAGTCCAGGCTGTACGATGTGCTAGAAGATGCCAACAAAGGACCGGATGTTGCCTGTATTGGCTGCGACGCGTCAATCTGTCTGCCAAGCCAGGAGGAAGACACATGCTGTCGCTGGGACCCTTGCAGTTCAAGGGCCACGAGGCCGTTGTGGAACCACGCGTTTTTTGATAGCCTGGGACATCTGGGACCCCGACTTGGTTGGAGTCATTTATTTTTTTAAGTCATAAAGGGATTATATATATACATATTATTATTATTATTATTATTATTATCATTTAACGGTTCTATAACGGTTCCATACGGTTCCTGCAAATCTTCCAACATCCTGACGCACCACCGGGATTGGACGACTCGCCTCGACCAGACCATCGCGGACGCAGTGGAGAACTACACCGGGGAAATGGCCGCAGCTGGCCGAAGCTTTGCTGACCCCACGTGGCTCGGTGGCGGGGACCACTGGACCACTGGACCACTGGACCACTGGACCACTGGGCCAGGCTTCCCCATTGGGTCCCTGAAAAAAACCTTGGTAGAACTGATGGCTGGCCACGTCGAACTGAAGGCCCTTCATCCATCATAATTGGGAAATCAAACGAGGTTCGCATGGTTCGCACATAGCCACTTGGCCCCAGCCATGCATGTTGGTTTCAAGTGAAGCAAATTCGACCCAAAAAACTGGGCAAGGGAACTGAACGTTTTCAAGATTCGATCCCATGAAGGCCACTGCCAGTCACAGTTGTTTTAAATCTCCATAATAACAATAACCCATTCACAAGCCAAACTTGAGGGTGTTAAATTGCACCAACCTGAAGTGAAGGATCCAGATATATTCAATTGAGATCTATTCCCCATTTTTGCTGACGCCTCAATGTTGGCCTGATACTTGGCCTAATATTTTTTCGAACATATTAAATCATATAAACATACTTTTTGACATGTTCTGCGAATGCATTTGAGAAATTCTTGGGTTCCGGGTTTCTCCGGGGACGAAATGAAGATTTCCAATCCGAACGGTTGAACAAGCGGATTTCGCTCAAATTTGCTCCATGTTTCAAGCACAAGTTTCTCAACAATGACAGTTTTTTTCTTTTTTAAGATTCATTTTGCAGAAGCTGCACATATCCGGATTCTTTGTTTCAACGAATTCAACTAATTCACTTTCCCATCTTTGTTTCGAGTGTGGTTCTTGCGAATCATAAAGCACAAAACATAAGGATTTTGTCCTATGGATGGTGGAGTTTTATGAATCGGATCCAAATCCCCTCCAGAAATCAAGTTTGCAACTCCCTTTGCGGCATGGTTTTGAATCAGCTACCATCACAGCTGCCCTGTCCTTTCTATCTCTTCTCATCGACATGGTTTTTTGTAGCTCCTACTTTCACCAGGGTCATCCTGCCATGGTGCCCATGGTGCCAGGTTTGCCTTGGTGGACTACAGCGAGTTGATGAATTCCAAACGTTCGCCTTGCTGGATCCCAGACACTGCGTATCGAGGGATGACCCTCCAACAGCTCCATGAAGTCTTGGGCTTCATGGGACATCAGGCCGCATCGCTGAGGGGAAGCCGAAAAACCATGTGGTAAACCAGCCAGTCAACGACGACTATATAGTTGGGCTTTTGACAACATCATTTCTGGTAATATTGCAATGGTCATATTCATCTTGCCTAAGATAACCCAAAGGCAAACTAACATAACTATGGAAAATCACAATTTTTCATGGGAAAATCCACTATAACCCAAACGTAAACTTATGTTCTTAGTGGATATCTTGGACAAGTTCTTGAGGTCCAAAGTCAGTCCTTGATTTTGGAGCTTCGTTGCGGCGTGTCCGGGTGACTAGGCCACCACCTCATCCCCGAGCAAACAGTGTGTCATGTTCTTGCCTTGTGCTTCCAAGGCTAATTCATCAGAAAAACTTCAGAAGAACTTGCAATTTTCAAAATTTCAGACCCACTGAAACAGGACGATACCTGGAACAAAGATTCAAAATGTCTCAAAAGTTGAACTTGGGTTGTAAAGTGAAAACGAGAAAACGCATACACAATTTGGACATATAAAGGGAAAACAAGACACGCATAAGTAGAACTAATGGCTCAATTCTTATTCAAAATTTGAAGAGGAGATGAGAACAAATGGACACGAAAACCATGGAAAGAGACAACCCTACAACGCACAGTTGCTTCGGGGTTGTGCTCTGTGGCCGTTTGCTAGAGTTGCCAACTTTGAATTTGTGTTGGATCCAAACGATCCCCTTGCACCTTCAAAAATCCAAGCATTCGAACGTCAACTTCAATTATTATAGTAACATAGTTTATCTTTTTTCAGTTCGATCACGGGCCTCTACTTTGGCCCCGCTCCATCAGCTTCTACTTCGCACACTCCGACATGGGTATTCAATGAGTCTTCATGCCGCCGGAACCCCAAAACAAGCCTACCACAAACTAGACAGCAGCTAGCAAGAGGAAGATGAGGAAGGAAACATCGTTTTTTTTTTAAATTATTCGGACCTTAATGTATGTCCATCCCCACTGTGCAGCATCACGGACGACTCTGCCGGTTCCCTGCCAGGCTTTTGCTTGGCATGAAGCGCATCGCCACAGTCCCAGTTATGGCTGTCGTATCCCTGAAGAGATCCTTGGTGCCACGGTGATTTACTGTTCTATCTTGTTGGGGGGTTGTCCCCATACGGTGAATCCGATGGTGCAAAAAAAACGCTGAGGAAGTTCAATTTATACCACGCCAGCTATTGGATCATCAATCCAGCCACTCAAGGCTGGGCCAGGGAAGTAGGGTGACACCCCGAGATGGGGGTGACAAGTGCTGCTTGCTTCGGCAGGTTACGGCCTGGTGGGCTGTTCGTTGGTCGAGTTGATTGCGGAGGCCTGCGCTTTGAGGAATCAGAAGATGGTGAAACTTGATGGTTTGAAAAAGGAAGTTGCAATATGTTGCTTTCAGTCGCGATCACAGTGGCAGTTCCAGCGATCAGTTTTTTTTTTCTCCGACTAAGAGTTTCCAGACAAGCGGGGTAGAGTCAAGTCCACACAACATGCCGCAGCATGACCGAATCAGAACCTATAACCATCAGTCACCGTTGGCAACCCATCGCCAACGTCCCGTCTCGGGCTGAAGGATGCGGAACTTCAGAAACCAAGATGGTTCGTGTCTCACGCTTGGTTGGAGCCAATCACCCTCTTCGCAGCTTGGATGATGCAAGCTGGGGAGATTTTGGCATCCCAACAGCGAATCTGTTGGCTTTCAATCTCTCCAGGGAGTGACACGAGAATGCACGGCCCGAAAATCCGGAGTCCTGGAACCTTGTTGGAACCTTTCTCTGTTGGGTTGCAAAGCTGGGCTAATGTTTCTCATCTTGTTTCTTTTGGATATTGGTTCTTCCCATGCGCAGATGGTTCTCAGGTGGCGAACCTCTCCCGGCACGCGCACGTGAGGCAGTTGGAACTCGACACAGCGTTTTGGGCAGCTTGGCATGGACCAAACCAGGAAGCGCCTTCATTCAGCTATAAATCTCCATTTCGTTCGGGGATTTCCCAGCCATGTTTCATGAAACCGTTGGGAATAGACTCCTCTTCCCAGCCATCTATTCCGTTTTTACCCCATCAAAAACCACCATTATACCATTTCCCATGTTTGATGAAACCCTTCAGGGTAGTACTACTATTCCCAATTTTTTTATTCCGTTTTTACCCCATCAAAAACCACCATTTTTGGGATCTCGTTTCCCCAGATCCCATTGGGCCCATGCTTTGCCCGCTGCTAAGTAAGGTCTGTGCCTATGCGAATAACCAGCATCACCTGGAGGCAGATGTGGGCGAAAACCCACGGAGGAGACGGTGATCGGCAGCCCGTTTCCGCCCTTCCTGGGCGGAACCGGGGGTCGAAGGGGGGATATATTCACCACCGAAACATGGGTGATTTCTTATGTGATTTCCAGTGAAACATGTGGTAAAACACCATGAAAAATGTGGGGAACACCATGAAAAATGTGGGGATGTACCATCCATCATGTTGCGGCAACAATACTATATACAATACTGGGGTGGGATTTATTACCAACAAGAATGAGGATATGAATGGTGTGAATTGTGGGGAATAAAATCAACAGATTTGTGGGGTATGTAAATTAATATCCCTGTTTGGATTCAATGGGATTTACCAACCTTTACAATGGGAAAAAACCAACGACAATGGACATGCTAATGGGATATTTATGTGACATGTGTGGTATTGAGCGGAATATTTATTCGGATGTTGATGAGGATGTTAATGCGATACTACATACTGGGACATCAGTAGGATATATATATATATAACTATATTTATATATAGGTGCAATATTATTTATATCATCAACAATATGATATGTGGGTGTGGTTGAAATGGGAGCATGCTTCCGATTTATGGCGGTTTTTTAGGGATGATTCATGGTGGCATTTTGTCGTGCCTTATTGATGCACCGTGCTGCCCTGTTGCCTAAGCTGTGTTCTCTGAATCCTAGATCCACAAAGTGGTGCGACAAACTTTCCACCCACATCCTTCGGCAATTTACATAGCTATGAACACTTGCCAAAAAAAACTGTAGATTATTTCTCCATTGAAAGTTTCCACTTCTAGTCTCATAGGGGATGTCGCAATGTTTTCCCATATTTCCTATGATTTTCCAACTTTGTATAGGGGATCAACCGCGGCTAGCTTCTACTGTCGCGGATGCTCCACCTCCTGGGGGTTCCCGAGTCAGGAGCAGCTTCTATCGTGCCATGCAGCGGTGCGAGGGGGTGGTCCTCCTGCTGGATGACCAAGCCACACCATTTCGGCGAATTTGGTGTTGTCACTTGGCCCGTTAAAACCGTTGCGAAGCTGTAGAATCTCATTTTTGCCAAAGGTGGTGAACACCCCAGATATGGTTTTGAAACCAGAGTACTTGTAGAATTATGGATGATATACCTACACCTACCATAAACTTGAATGAAATTGGAGTTATTGCGGTCCAACTTCGCTAATTATGGGGCACCACCTTGTATGGGCCAAATGACGTGAAAGATTCAGTACTAAACCAGAGGTTCCTGGCGGGGTATATAAGTATGTCATATTCGGGGGATGAGATGACCTTTGACATTTGTTGCTCTGGCTGGATCTTTTAAAAGAGATCTGTTTCCAATGACTTGAGCCAGACACCACCTCGCAAAAAGGAGAGAATCATCAGCAAAAGGAGGTTGAACGAGTTCCATCTCAAGTTGGAATGATTGAGACCAAAGTGACCAGGCTGGTTGAAGTTGCCAACAGGCAGAGAAATATGTAAAAGGCTGTTGCTTCTATGTCCATGTTTGTTCATGTAGTGTTGATACAATATCCCCCATCAATGTCCACCATTCATATCCCACATTAATGTCCCCATTAATAATCCATTCATGTTGCCCAAAAAATCCCAATGAATCATTTTGACGCTAGATTTCTTGTGAATTATCGCTACTCTGGGGGTTAACATGGCTCATGTGACTTTCTACATACCAGTGATTTTTCCAGAACCCCAAATTGCTCAATTTTTCAGGTTGGTGAATTATTGAATACAATTTATGCAGATTCCGGTAATCAAACATGCCAATGGAAGATTATTCTTCCAGCTATTGAACTTCCATTTATTCGGCTTTTTTCCAGCCATGACTATTGAAGGGTAATATCCCCATCCCCATAAGTCCCTACAGTCTACATAGATGGCCAGATCTGCCATGAAACCTAAGGCGTTTACCCGTGAAAATCGCATTCCAAGGCTTTGAGGAAGCCATCGCGGTGGAGAAGCGCAACGGCACGGAGCGGCGTCATAAGCTGCTGTTGGACGTTTGCGCCACCGATGCCGATGGTGCCGGGGTTGGGGGGTTGGGGGGTTGGGGGGTTGGCTGGTTGGTACCGGGAATAATGACAAGTGTATGTAAAAAGGCGGGGAACCCCAAAAAAAAACTTTGGGAGTTGGGTATATAGCGATGAGTTTTGACATATTGGGTGAAACCAATGCCATGAGCAACTACCATTTGGAGATGGTACAAATACACAAACCAATCCATTGCCGTATTGGGGATACTTTAATGGCTTTGGGTTTGCCATGTTATATACTAATCTGACAACGTGAGGCAAGCACATAAAAAATAGCCGAGTAAAGAATGTGAGAACACGTATTAACAAACCAGGTCTTCTAAAGGATACAAGATGATTTAGAACTACATTTGGGTGTGTCTGAAAATAGCGTACCCCTAAACCCAATGGTTTTGCTGATCATTATCCCTATTAAATGGCTATTTCATTGGGAATATACCCTATTTTCAGACAAACCCATTTACCACGTTGGACATGGAGTGGTCCACACCTTCACCACAAATGTCTAGGCGTCGCGCACGTCATCACAGATGGCTTGGCAGGGATCGAAAATCAAATGGTGCCCCTGCTGGGTTTGCACCACAAGACGCTGGGACGAGATCCGAGAGTTTGCTGTGGCTGGGTACAGCTGAAATGAGGGTTGTACAATGCTATACAATGCTTCGGTTTGTTTTAAGTGGCCATTGACACGAGATTCACTTGAAATATCTTGAAACGTCGGACTTTTTGGAACTTGGCGAGTTCTGAAATTATACCTTGTTACCTTGTTACCTTGTCAGTATCCAACAAATATCTGTCAGTATCTCAAACTCGGCCCCTCCAACGATTCCTTGGCGGAATTCCGGCGAATTCGGCCTCAGGACTTGTCGGGAGATGACGTTTCCCATGCACATTTTGCAGAAGGCCCTGAGGATCAACATCCTTTCGGCTACAGCCAGCCATGAAGCTGATAGGTGGGGGATAGGGGTTGATGGGGAGATTCTTTATGCGGAGGTAACGTCATATCAGGGCGTTTTTGTTTGGGATATTCCGAAGACCCTGAGATTCCTTCGACCCTTCGAGGCATACATTGACCTTGCACATGCTGTTTGTACACCTCCAGTTGAGTTGGTGGGTCCACAAGTGCTTTTGATAGGTCGATGGGTTAGGTCTTTTTCTCTCCCAAACATGGCGGAATACTGTAACACTATCTGGCCCAGAAAAAGGAGGGTAGCTAAGGTTTGCTGTCGAATATGGGTGTTTCCACAAATGGGGCTACCCAACAATGGATGGTTTTTAAGTTTATAACGGAAAATCCTATTCAAATGGATGCTTTGGGGAAACTCCTATATGGTCCTGGTCATTCCCCAATTTCAGGACTCGCATTCTGAACAGCATCGCCTTCCCCCACGCACGTTTGGAAGAGCTTTCTGCTACGCCACCGCAGGAGATGGGGCTTGGGCCAAGGGGTGGACTGCAGGTGGCACACCAGGATATTTCAATCCTTTTCAGCCAGGCAAGTCGGATTGGTTCACCTTCCCAAAGTGAATAGGTACGTGATCTCAAGATTTGTGTATAAAGTTGAAATGGTACGTGATCACCGTACTGGGTGGCGCGTGCTCATTCTAAATCAGCGGGACCATCGAATCAAGCTCGTTGACGTATGATAAATCCATTTCCCTCACGACAACCCCTTTAAGGGATTGTTACTTTTGGTGGTTTTCTGTCCCACGTGCGTAATCTTTTCAGAGCAAAGCTGTGGAGCCAATGGCCTGGCTCTGCTTGCTCCTCCTGCGTATGGTGGATGCATGGGGCATCGGATAATTCCAGTACACACACACATATACATATACATACATGTACATATACATACACACACACAGATATATATATATGTAAGTGTGTAGAATACTGAATTCAGTATGCTTCTCAGTTCTCGATCTGGCCACATATATTTTTTCTGGCACAGGAACACGAGAAGTATCAGACGGTGAATTGCGCCCTCTCAGCGCAGTTTGCTCTGGCGAGTTGGTGCCCTGGCCCTGGAAAAACCGTGTTTTTTTGGGTGGGAACTGGAAAATCATTGGAAAACCATTGGAAAACCATTGGAAAACCACGGGAACACCATGGGAAAACCATGGGGAAACCCAAATCCAGCCCTCCCTTCCCTATGATTCCGCATGGTTCCCAAGGCCGTCCCAACGTTGAAAAATTGTTTGTAATCCTCCTTCAATACCTAAAATGGGGAACCATCACATAGCTGAGTGATGACCGTGGTTTCCATCCAGCTAAAGCCAGATGGTTCCACCCAAACCAAGTGGATCACGAATTACTGTTGTCAACATGTCTGCCTGACAAGTACTCGGGCAGCGACTAAGAATATTCTTTTTGTTTTGGCAGGCGTTGCCGAGAACGCAAGACATCAAGATTTGAAAGGTTGACAGGATCGTTGGCGGAAATCAGGCCATCAAACCTTGGTATTGGAATATGTAACAGAAAGCTCCTCAGGCTATAACAAACTCAGGCTGTGTGTAGCAGCGGTTTGGATTGGATGGGATTAGATTTAGATTGGGTTAGATAGACCCATGGAGAGACAAGATCAATAGACAGGATAGATAGATAGATGAGATGAGATGAGATGAGATGAGATGAGATGAGATGAGATGAGATAGATAGATAGATAAGATGGAATAGACAAGATGACAGATAGACACGGTCGTTAGGATTAGGATGAGATACGGTTAGGTTCGAGCAAGTTGGATTCAAAGAGATGGGAAAAACGTGGGCTGTGCGGATCCAAGGTGCAACAGCATTTTGCAGGGTTGGGATCCAACTCCCTTGGCCAAAGCGCTTGTGCTTGACACCTCCAGGAGCGGCCGATGTGGAGAGATCCCATGTTTTAGGTGTTTTTTCTCCCTCCCGGAAGCAAAATGAAGGGATTCAACGCGTGGGTGCGCAAGTGACCAGAGGTGACCAATATTTAGTTGTGAACATTCAGTTGAGCAGTCAGGTACCAGGTAGCTTTTGTGATCATCCAATACGATCATGTGCCAACCCAGATTATGGAAATTGTCGTTTCCTCCATTGGAATGATTAGACCTGCACCTTGCGCCTTGCGATGACTCCTTCAAAAACTGATGGAAACAGATTGGATAGGTAAATTTTTCATACTTTTATGGGTTAACTCTATGATTTTCCATTTTTTTTACGAAAGAGGCTGAAGTAAATACTACGAACGAAGTGAGTCTAGGGGGCCTGGGGGTCGTGCAAAAGTGGTCAGAAAACACGAAATTAGGTGGTGTTTTAGGTGGGCTGGGTACGTTTTGAGATGTACCGAGTCGCAATTCAGTGACGGGGTGACGGTGGGGTATCGATTCCCCTCTGGTTCGGCTCTTCGGGCTTGTAAACAAGGCTTGTGGGCGATGAGGCATAGGGGCCATTTAGAGACATCAACATGGAGATCGGAGTTTCGGTCTTGGCGTTGTAAACAAGACTTGTGGGCGAGACCTAGAGATGCGGACGAGAGGCGATAGAGTCGGAGGTATATTGACCTGGGAATCTTAGGCCTGGTTCTCGGATAAACTTTACTGACCTGGTAAATATATGTAAATATAAAGGAGATGTTGGCTTTCATTCTCAGGTTGCCCCAGATAGCGTCAGCCGTAGGGGTTCTTACTTTTCAATGAATGAAATCATGATTGCGAAACATTGATTTTGCCACTGCCGCCTTGTCTCCCAGTTTTGTCTCGCTGAGATTTTGATGGATGCCCAACAAGGAATGTACTCTCGTTGGCAAGTTTCATTTTTGATCGACAAATTCATTTTTGTAGCTGACGAGAGTTATGATTATACCCATGCAACTGAAATATTGTACCGAGATTGTATGACAGTGTGTTTATAATATAGACAATATATGGGATATGGGCGTGGTGCGTGTATGCATGTTCCCGTTGAATGGTGCAGCAACGACGATCCTTATCGTGCTGCCGCCTTGTCTCCCCGTCTTGTCTCCCTTCATTGATGAAGACTGACGCAAAAAACTATTTTGCTATCTGGGGTTGCTTGTGCAATTTCAGTTCCAATTTTGTTTCACTATTCCCCAACAGGGTTTAGGAATCTCAACGCAGATAATTTTCGGTGCAGCTTCCGGTGCAGCTTCCGGGCTTTACACGGGAGGTTCCATGTGGTGGTTCCGATGTAGGATGTAGGTGTTCACTGGCTGCTGTAAGTAACTATCGTTGGGGAAACCACCTGGGCTTATTTTATTTCTTTCGCATCAACTTATATGAAATTTCGCAGAGATTTTCACTTCGTCAACGCATCTGGGAACGGCAGATGTATGCTGGTTGTTGGCAGGCGGATGGTGCAGTTGTCCTTCACAGGCTGCATACGTTTGTACGACTCGGACCGGGGTTTCGGTCGGGGTGATTTGCATGCCCAGCAATCAATCTGGTTAAATAATGGCCTCACAGGGACCTCAGTTAAATGATGGTTCGTAAGGGGGATGTCTCAATATTGGCTGCAAGTTTCAGGTTGGTGAATTATTGTAATTTGCCCAGAATCAATGGTTAATCATGGGGGTATAACAAACAATAGTGGATGATTAATGGATAATTGATGGATTGGCATAGTGTGGTAGACCCAATAATGAACCACCGATGCATTTGGGGGTGATTTCATACCCCACCCATTCATGGTAATATTGGGGACGGTTTATGATTGGGTTTACCACACTGTACTGGCTGGTAAATCGGTATCGCTATGAAATGGGTCATGTATATATATATATATATAGTTTATAACTATCACCAATAAACCAACTGGAATACCCCAAACAAATCAACTAGTCAGCAGTGGCACATCAAAATGCACCACATGGGTAGGGATCAATTTTCGGGCCAAAAAAAAGGGACCCCACCATCCCATTTGTGTACCGTGTATTGGTGTACCCACGTGGATGCAGTGTGACAGCTGTTTTGGGAAATCCGCAGCGACTAGGCCCCAATAGGGAAGTGGTACGGGAGTTTGCAGTGAGGTAAGTTTGCTGCGGTAGTTCCATGGAGCAGTGGACAGTCACTTGATACTGGCGGTTAAACTCGTGAGTCCCGCATGGACTCAGACTTGACCTCATTTGGTTAACTCAGTTTTGAGGTTTGACGGGGATAGAGACTGGCAGGTATCTAGTGGTAGCACATGGGTGAGAGTTGCAGTTACCCAGTTCTGGGCTGATCTGCATTCCCACACTGGCAAAAGTCTTCTCCAGGACTTAGCGATGTTGGTGAATCACTTGCCATTGTCGCTGGAGGCTGGTCCGATCCATGATGGTTTCAGTTTTTCTTCAACCCATTCTTTTTTTTGGGGATAGGTCTATATACATCGATATATATATATATATATTGTATTATATATATATATACACCTGGAATAGGTCTTGTAGGAATACGCCAGCCACATGGTAAAATTCGGTAGGCAGGCGGGGGTTTATTGGTGGCTCAGGTGTTGCGCTT
>CAMXCT020003369.1:140000-167500 GCA_947184155.2 Cladocopium goreaui | reverse complement strand
ACAAGAAATGTGGAGTAAGTAACTTAAGTATACACTTGGCTGATCATCTAGGGATCCTAGGGATGGTGAACTATGGTGAACTGCTATAGGTGGCTACCACCTAAGTGAATACTTTCGACCCTGCGGGCAGGGTCGCTTGTTTCGGATCTTAAGATATCAATTCCACCATCACCCAGCAAGACACCATCCATCAAACACGTGCCACCAAGGTATTGCTGGGAAGGCAGGGCGGACCGGTACGACCAGGGGATTGGAAAATGCCCTTTGGTTAAGGTAGCGAACTGGAAAATGACAATTTTTAAAGGGTAAATAATCATCAAATGGGCCATTTTCCTTAGCTATGTTGAATAACCAGCGGGTATTTTGTAGATGGACCAGATGATCCTTGAATTTTTCTACTGCCCCATTTCAAAAAGGCCCCCACGCAGTGATGCAGTGCATCGCCACAAACATTTGTTTCGAAGAGGCGGAACGCAGCTGTTCATGGCTTCCATTTGGTGTTGACAGGTGGCCCAATAGGTTGGCTCCTGTTGCAGAGTCCCAGCTTTGATGCGTTTCGGTTCATTTGCCTGCAGTCCCGGCTCCAAAACGCTGAGTTTCATCGCAAAAACCGAGTTGGCACAACCCCCACAATACAATGAAACTTCGGCCTGCACAGTGCGAAAATGCAAAGCCCCCTCAAGCCCATCAGCCCTCCAAATTTGTGAAGGATTTCTTTCTGGTTGCGGGGAATTATGTTGTGAAACTTGCCAGAGCAGCTTGAAGTGCCTGCGGGTGGGGTTCATCCCCTCACCCCTTTGCCACTTTGCCACCTTCATCCCAGCTCAGTGTCTAATGATGCTGGGAGCCATGATGCCATGGACGTGCGAAAGCCCAGCAACTTGTCTCCAAGTTCGCAAAGTATCAAGCACTTGGTTGAACTTCATGCTGCAGACCAACAACAGATTCTTTATCATGGTCCTTGCCGTTTTTTTACTTACTCAGCCACTTGCCTGTTTGATTTCCCCAATCCGCATTTATCTTTCGAGTTATTTATGTAAAACAAATTCTCCAATATTTTTCTGCATGTCAATAATATGCAATTTTCCATGAATTTCCCTTTGTTTCGGAGGGCTTTTTTTTGTGTTTTTTGTTTTCCAGCCTGGCTTTGTGGCTTTTGTATGCTTTTGAGGCTTGTGTGGGTGTGTGGCTTTTGTGGCTTTACCATGCTTTGCCTATCTATCTATCTATCTATCTAATCTAATCTAACCTAATCGAATCTAACCTAATCTAATCTAATCTAATCTAATCTAATCTATATAATCTTATCTGATTTTATCTTATTTTATCCTATCTTACTATCTAATCTGTCTGATCCATCTAATCTATCTAAGTATCTGTCTAAAGTATCTATCTAAAGTATTTATTTAAAGTATCTATCTAAAGTATCTATCTAATCTGTCTAAAGTATCTATCTAATCTATCTAAAGTATCTATCTAATCTATCTAATCTATCTAATCTATCTAATCTATCTAATCTCTCTAATCTCTCTAATCTCTCTAATCTATCTAAAGTATCTATCTATCTATCTATCTATCCATCTATCTATCTATCTATCTAGCTATCTATCTATCCATCCATCCTATCTATCTATCCACCTATCTATCTACCTAATCTAATCTAATCTAAGCTAAGCTAATCTAATCTAATCTTATCCTACCTTATCTTATCTTATCTTTTCTTATCTAATCTATCTATCTATCTACCTATCTATCTATCTATCTAACCCTATCTATCTATCTAATCCTATCTATCTATCCATCTATCTTATCTTATCTTTTCTTATCTTATCTTATCTGAACTAACTAACTAATCTTATCTATCTATCTAATCTTATCTATCTATCTAATCTTATCTATCTTATCTATCTATCTTATCTATCTATCTATCTATCTATCTATCTAATTATCTATCTATCTAATTATCTATCTATCTAATTATCTATCTATCTATCTAATCTTATCTATCTATCTAATATTATCTATCTATCTAATCTTATCTATCTATCTATCAATCTAATCTAATCTAATCTTATCTATCTAACCTTATCTATCTATCTAATCTTATCTATCTAATCTTATCTATCTATCTATCTTATCTTATCTTATCTTGTCTTATCTTATCTTATCTTTATCTTTATCTTTATCTTTATCTTATCTTATCTTATCTTATCTATCTATCTAATCTTATCTATCTATCTAATCTTATCTAATCTTATCTATCTTATCTATCTTATCTATCTTATCTATCTTATCTATCTTATCTATCTTATCTATCTTATCTATCTTATCTATCTTATCTATCTTATCTATCAATCAATCATTCAATCAATCAATCAAATCTATCTAAATCTATCTATCTGTCTGTCTTTCTGTCTATCTATCTATCTATCTGTCTGTCTATCTATCTATCTGCCTATCTATATATCTTTACACACACACACGCCCTGTATCTCTACATGTACCTTAATCCAACCCTCAACAGACTTTAAATAGAGCCTAAACCAACCCTAAATAAACCCTAAACCAAACCTACATAACCCTTAAATAAACCTTGAACCAAACTAGAGAAACCCTAAACCAACCCGACATAAATAACCAACCCTAAATAAACCCTAAACGAACCCTAAACTAAATAACCCTAAACCAACCCCAAATAAACACTAAACTAACCCTAAACTAACCCTAAATAGGCCCTAAACCAACCCCAAACCAACCCTAAATAACAATGAATAAACCCTAAACCAACACTAAATAAACCTGAAACCAACCCTAAACCAACCCTAAATAAACCCTAAACCCACCAACATTATGATAGCATCCAATGCCACTATTTAGAACCAAGAGGGTTGTGCTTCAACCTATATTCTACATGTTCACCAGGTGCATGTTATGCAAGGAAAAATCGATTGAAACCATGGAAAAATCAATTGTAACCAAGGAAAACTATGGAAACATCGATGAACACTTTGGGAAAATCAATGAACACCATGGAAAATCGAGTAAAACCATGGAAGATCGATGAACAGTGCAAATGGCAAATTTTAGCTCCCAAATTCAGCAAAGTACAGGTTTTTGCTCCAAAATGTAGCAAATAGCAAGGAAAAGTGCCCCAGACTGAAAAACAAAAAAAATCACAAAAAAACAACAAAAAATCCAAACAAAATCTGCAGCCCTTTGTTTCCAAGGTGTGGTGGCGCCACAGCTGTTGCGCGCCCGGCTGTTGCTGCAGCTGGTTGCCGGAAGCTCCGTTCGCCCGGAGCCGAGGTGGCAACGGCGCATCATCGCAGCAGTCAATCAGGTGCCGTGCTGAGCCGTGAGAAAATTGTGGTAAACCACGATAAATCATTGGTAACTGGGTCATTTTCCGTCAAAATGTGCTCAATTTTTGTTTGTCCTGAAAGAACTTCGATATTTTCCACCATATTTTCCAGGTTGAAACATGGTCAACATTTTTGTCGCAAGGTGATTCCAAGTGTCAGAAATTCGCGCCTTGTCGGACGGCGCCAGCAGGTAGCTCGTTCGCAGCACTGGACGGAAGCCCTTCATATTACCGAGGGGTTGGGAGATGGAGGCGCCATAAAAACTCTGTTGATCTTTGGCTGCGATTGCCCATGGCCTTCAATATGGGCATCTCGAAAAATCCCTTTCTGGGGTGCGTTTCAATTGAACGTATCACTAGTTCGGAGACTCACGAAAATAAGCCAACCAGAAGCTGATGAACTGACTGAAATTGATTCGAGCATTCAACACGTACGTTTGTACCTTGCCAGCCCCAAGCGGTTTCGAGGCCGGTTGTCTGAGCAGCTTCAACGGAGCAAGATTCGGCTGCATAGCGAAATGGGTAGATGCTTGGCACTGGTTCAAGTGATGGGGCCACCACGAATTTAAACGGGTTCATGGCAGGAGGAGAAACAAGACATGTTATGGCAATTTTAAGGAGAAAAAATGCAACGAACCATTAGAACTTACTGTAGAGGCTTCCAAGTTCTGAGAAACCAAACAATGGCCATGAACCAAGAAAGAAGAGCGTACGACCCCGCAGTCTTTGACCTCATGATCTCCGCTCCAGCCAGCTTTTGCTTTGTGGGTGCTCTGTCCTATGTCCAAGCGTTCACCGTGTTCACACTGTACAACCCCCAAATTTGTACACGCACCCTGAACATCCCTGAACATTAGGGTCCACAGCGGGGTACTTGGGTGTGCATCCCATTTTCGCGCGTGGGTAGTAAACAATGGATTCTAAAGAACAAAGTTTATTATCTGAAAGTAGGGCATTCTTTATGACCATTAAGACATGCATTTTCCATCATTTTTCGGTGCCCTATTTTCAGACAAGCCCAGTTTGCCAGTTGCTGATGCACTTCTCAAGTACACATCGCAGTTAGTAAGTAGGCAACAATCACATGGTGCCCAGTTAGACGTACGTCACACAAACACACACGCACATAATATTACATTACATATACATATACATATACATATACATATACATATACATATACATATACATATACATATACATATCCATATACATATACATATACATATCCATATGCATGTGCATGTGCATATACATATACCATCATATACCTATACATAAACAAATAAATAAAGAAATAAAACATAACTGTAAATAAAAAACAAATAAATCTATAAATATAGATAATTAGATTTATAAGTAAACAAATAACAACATAATTACAGAAATAAATAAACTAATTTAAATAAATAAATAAATCAATAAATAAATAGATAATTAAATATAAATAAATAAATACATAGGTATACATATACGTATACATACCTAGTAGGCATGCCTTGCTGCAAGGCTGGCACCTTTGCGTCGAAGAGTTCTTCCGCGGCATTGCTGCGCGTGGCACGACAGCGCCCGACCCGGCGCGGGAGCGGCCGCAGCCGCCAGGTTTGGTGCCCAATTGGGGAATCACACCTAGCAATGGAACATTTCCATCATTTTTCCCATATGATGATATTTATAGTGCTATATCATGTTGTTTTTATGGATATGATCATGCTATCTCTATAACAATTATAACATGATAGTATCGTGAGCTGGGAAGATGGGGGTTTGATAACCGGCCGTGACATGGTGATCCAGCCGGAGTGCGGCCCATGGCTGTCCCATTTCCGTTGCCTTTTGGTGCAGTTGCATCCACTGGAGGGACCAGGCCACTTAATTTACATTATTTATAGTATATTGTCAAGAAGAAGAAATTGAAGAAGAAGAAGAAGGAAGAAGAAGAATAAGAAGAAGAAGAAGAAGGAAGAAGAAGAAGAAGAAGAATAAGAAGAAGAAGAAGAAAGAAGAAGAAGAAGAAGAAGAAAAGAAGAAGAAGAAGAAGAAAAAGAAGAAGAAGAGGAAGAAGAAGAAAAGAAGAAGAAGAAGAAGAAGAAGAAAAAGAAGAAGAAGAAGAAGAAAAAGCAGAAGCATACCTCTAAAGTTGGCAACCGGTGGAACTTAGCCCAAAGATGGCATAAACAAGCAATCTTTCGAGGAGATGACACGCAAAACAGCACCCTGCAAAATTTCAAGTTTTTGAAATTATACCTATTGAAGACCGTGGCCCTTTGGGGTGAGAATAGACGTTTAAACACCTCACCTGTGCCAAGTCAACGGCACACACACACACATGTTCGATGATACAGATCATGGCACAATTATAGAAAAAGATCCCATGAATCCTCAGATCATTGCGCGCTCTCAGATTTTGGGACACAATCGCCAACACTTTCTCAGTTTTCTTGGTGAAACTGCAAGTGGTAAAATCTCCATTTTTTGGCCAATCCTTGCCTCCAAGTTCCCTTTGCGAAACAGCCACATTTCCCCCAAATCTGCCTCCCAATTTCTCTTCGGTTGCTGAAACCAAAGGCCTGAACAGTGCAGTTCAGAACCAAACCAGAACTTGGAAGGGACCAGTCGGAGGTGTTGGATGTTTGGGACCCTCTTGGTGCCATTTTTCTGACGCCAGGCCGTTTTGAATTGCTCCAGCGGCCGCTGCTGCAGACGCTGCGTGCCCTGGTGACGTCGGCGGCGTGGCGCGACGCGTTGGAGTTGCTGCGGGGCGCTGCGGCGCAGCGCTGGCCGCAGCAGTTGGGAAGTGAAGTGCTCTCGAGGTGAGGAAAAGGGGGGATTTTCCCAGCTATAAACCTCCATTTATGGTTGGGATTTTCCATGGTTATGTTAGTCATAACCAGATGGTAATAGATCTATCATGATATATTTGGGCAATTTTTATGACGACCTCACTGTTCTCCCGAACCCTGGAATCATGGTTAATAAGGGGAATCATCCCAAATTGGCCGCAATTTTCAGGTTAGTGAATTGTTATAATTTGCCCAGATATTATGGATGAAACATTATGAAACCACTGAAAATGGCCCTTTTGATAGAGGATTTGCTGATTAAAAAATAGTGTATACTGTATAATGGATATTTTATGGATGAGTACTATGATCTATTGGTACTACTAACGTCAACCGAGAATGATTGATTATTGATCACTTTTGATTCATGAGATATTACAGGTTACGTTCTGTCAATCTCGTCCTTTTTGATAGGTAAATCATTTGGGCAACTGCCCCTGAGCTATGTCTATGTTAGATCAACAGAATCAAGAGATGCTACTTGTATTATTTGTCTATTCATCAAGTCAACTATGGGCTTGATTGATATTAATATCCAGCCAGGATGATGGATTGTTCATTGAATCCTCATCAAATTTTGGGGGATTGAGGACGTGGTTTTGACATTGGGTGAGGGTGGTCACAGAAACCAAGAGCCTCAATGCGTGTCGATATAGCCAGCAACTGGTCAGAACGGATTCACGTACCAAACATCCCGAAACAATGGACCATTCAGCTTTCTACCAGATTCTAACGGACCATTGAAGGATGATTTTTGAGCGATTTCCCATGATTTCCCATGATTTCCCATGATTTCCCATAGACTTCGCCCCTTTTTTTCCGGGGCAAAAAGGAAGATGCTCTTCGTCTTCGGTCTCGGGGCCATCGCCTATGGCAACGTGCCGAAGGGTTCCTTGTTGGAGCAGCGACTTGATGAGGCCCTGGGCCAAACTTGGGTTGAACCATGGTGAAACGGTGAAACCAATGGATGATATGGATGCAATCTCTTGTCAACGAAACAGAGATTTTCGTAATCTCCTGTGTCTTGGGATTTAGGATCACAATCACAGTTGTTTTCATATAGGGGGATTGCAAATTGTTGGGATTTAGATCACAAAAATGGGAGGTAGCCGACAAACGATGATGGTTTGGTTGAACCAGCAAGTACGTTTCGCCGACAGACGTGGGGATTTGTCTGTAAAGGAGTCCCAACAAAGGATTATTTCGTAGAACCAAAACCGCAAACCCTTCCCTGAGTTTTTTGGGCAAAATCGGAGGTTTATGACTTGCTACATGAGTATTTCCTATCTTTGATGAACTATCCGCAAATAGGGTTTTGTGATGGAAAAATGTCCGGAAAAAACGCTTCATTTTTTTCACAGACAAAATGAGTCTGCAGCAGGCAGCACTCCATTTCCATGACAATATTGACAAGACAAGAAGAGAAAGAATGGCAGAAGATCACAAAAAAGAAGCGCCCCAAATGACACGTGTGGGTGAACCAACAATGAGTCAAGGAGCATAGGCCTGGTTTTCTATCGGGACCTGGCGGGTGCAGGTCTACGCCAAGAGCTCTTTGTCATGGGTCCGTGCAACGAGCTTGCTGTACCTTGGAGATGTGAGCACGGGAGAAGGGCTGGGACATGCAGGGACATTATCACCACAAAATCATGGTCCTGACCATGATCATGATACCTCCTACCATATCCATCCATATCCATCCATATCCATCCATGTCCCAAATATACAAACAAACATTGATGTATCCCCATGATATCCAAAATGTATAGGAACTCCCAAGATCAGAAGATCTTCAGGAAATCTAGGCGCTTCCAGACATCCCAGGCGCGAGATGCGCTCGACTGGGCTCCGTGTGGGTCTGCTGGGCTGGGCGCAGCTCCTGACGGCCGCGGGGCGCAACAGCCCCTGGCGTGCCGCGCTCAGCATGCTGCGGCGCCGTGAAGCGGAGGGGATGCGATTGGATGACGTGGCGCTAAGGAAGATGTGGCTTGGTGAACCATGGGAAATCCCATTGTTCTAGCCAAGGGTTTTTATTGGAACATCATGGAACTACTGTGGATGGTGAAGCGAAATCCTGGTGGATGGTTGAAACCCCATAAATAGTGGGATAAACCACAAAGTGGGGCCCCCTAGATAGCTAAGTTGGTTTATAACTCCAATAACTATGGTTTATGGTACCTATAACTATAGTTAATGGGGTTTATAAACCATCTTATAACTGGGGGGCCCCACCTTGCATCTACAGTATCAACTGGTGCCGGATTTCGCAACCACCCACCGTATGTTACTGGGGTTTTCCAGCCATGTCTTGCCAGATGAGCGGTAAAGTCATGACCATCTTGAACGGTTGTCGGGCTGTGGCAATAAAACATCCTGAGAAATGGCATACGCAAGGGAAGACAATGGAAAAAAACAACTTTTGACTACTGGAAAAATTAAAGGTTCACCCCCACTCCCCACACTGGAAACAAATTGAGACACTGGAAAAAAAACTTAAGAATCTGTACTTTAAACCTTTTTGCAGCTGAAATGATTCAATCCCCATACGCAATGTCATAAAGCAGTGGATCCATCATGATTTAGGTTCATACGAGAGCTGGTTTTCAAATTGCGACCCGTTTCACGCAACCAGTTCAGGGAAGACGTGGATGGTGGTAACGTGGTAAATCCAAATACACTGAATAATCATTTCACTGGTGCTTGGTGCCTTGTATCCATCCATCCATCCATTCATCCATCCATCTGTCTATCTGTCTGTCGGTCTGTCTATCTGTCTATTTGTCTATTTGTCTATCTACTGTATCTGTCTATCTCTCTATCTCTCTATCTCTCTATCTCATCTATCTCATCTATCTCATCTATCTCACCTATCTCACCTCTCTCACCTATCTCATCTATCTCACCTATCTCATCTATCTCATCTATCTCACCTATCTCATCTATCTCATCTATCTCATCTATCTCACCTATCTCATCTATCTCATCTATCTCAGCTATCTCATCTATCTCATCTATCTCATCTATCTCATCTATCTCATCTATCTCACCTATCTCACCTATCTCACCTATCTCACCTATCTCACCTATCTCACCTATCTCATCTATCTCATCTATGTCATCTATGTCATCTATGTCATCGATCTCATCTATCTCATCTATCTCATCTATCTCACCTATCTCACCTATCTCACCTATCTCATCAATCTCAGCTATCTCAGCTATCTCACCTATCTCATCAATCTCAGCTATCTCAGCTATCTCAGCTATCTCACCTATCTCATCTATCTCATCTATCTCATATATCTCATCTATCTCATATATCTCATCCATCTCATCTATCTCATATATCTCATCAATCTCATCAATCTCATCTATCTCATCAATCTCATCAATCTCATCAATCTCATCAATCTCATCAATCTCATCAATCTCATCTATCTCATCTATCTATCTTTCTATCCATCTAGCTAGATGTACATGCAATCATAGCTGGGTATCCATCAAGTGTGGAGATACACCCCAGGTATGTGGCCCCAGAGAGCCTCTCATTTCTCTGCTAGAGAAAGCAGCTGACGAATGGCTTTTTTCATTGGCCATGGTGGGGAATGGATATTCCAAGGCTTAATGTAAGGTCAGCCATGCATAAAGGGCCAAAGGTGATGGACACGGCAGTTTTTCAATTCTGTTTTCCCGCTCGGCTACCGGACCAGAAGCCACTCGATTATTGAATTGTTGGAGCATGGAAAATCGGTGCAGGCAAATGAAATGGCCTCGCTACATGAAGCGAAAAAAACCTGAACTTCTGCATGGAGGTATGCCAACCAAGCATTTTACGTGGCTACAGTCAACATTGTAGTTCAAATTTGGCTAGCCTTGAATGTATCAGTCGTGCTTGGTACCCTGAAATCGCTGGAGGCTGACAGGCTTGAGCGCTAGTCGCGCTTGGCAAATGGCTTCATGGTTTCTCGGCTGGGTGCCGCTTGCATTTCGATCTTCAGGAAATGGAAGCCGCATCGTATCCCAAAACTTATTGAAGTTGGCGGATATCGAATCCATTTCCCCAAATATGAAATACACCGCCACGAAACTATGGTCGAGTATTGGATCTATTCATTTTGGGGGTCGACATGGGTGTTGTGTATTTAATGTTGGGGGATGAGATTACGAATTATTATGCAACCAGTGATCTGGGAACGATTCGTGAAGCGACAGAAAATTCCTTGTTTGACCGTTTGACCCATGTTTCGTTGGTGGAGGCAGTGGAGGGTGTGTCTAATGTCAATGATAGATGCCCATCATTCTGGGTTGCAGGGCGTGATCCCCCAACAATTGTAGGATCCCCGTAGGTAAACGTAGGTAATGTATGGTCATGTAATGTCGTGTGATGTCAAGTCATGCAATGTCTTGTCTTGTCTTGTCTTGCATGGGATTGCATTGTGCCGTACCTATGTATGTATTTGTTATATGTCTGTAAATGCAGATGACATATTTACATATGTAGACTTTAGATATGCAGTATATACAGTATATGTATATAATTATACATGTAGGTTTCAACATTTTTTTTAAAATAGTATATATATATATAATATGTATAAGAATCGGCACTTCTGAAAGAAGCCGGCGCTTCTGGATACTCGCTACCACGATCCTGCTTCCTCAGGATGTTGCACGACCAACTCCTCCAGCTCAGCTTTGCCCGGCGTCTGCTGCGCCGCGGCAGACTCGCCAGGGCCGCGCTGCAGGCGGCTGCCAGCGCAGTGGCGCAATGGGTGCCCAACGGCGCCGGAGCGGTGATTCCCTACGCCAGGAGCAGTTGAAAACCCGAATTTGAGCGGATTGATGTGGTTTTTTTTGGGGGATTTCATGGAAAGACCATTGAGATCTGACCTCCGGTAAATTAACATAGCCATGTGAAATCACCATGGCTTTATAGAGAAATCATCGAACTAAATCGGCAATTTTCCATAGCTATTTCATGTTATTTCAGATTACCAGAGGGTAATAGGAACCCTAAGCTGGATCTATTTGGATACTTTGGTTCTAAAAAAAAATCTCGAAATCATATGGCACCAGCAAATTTGATGGTGGAGAATTCGGTATTAGGAAACATTTTTGTGGAATTTATTAGGGGTTTCCCGGCCCTGGGGACTTCGATTTGATGACTCCTTGGGGGATCTATTCGCAGAACTCCGATGGATTTTAGTTTGGAACTCCCAGGGTCATTTCAGGGAAATCCCACACAAATTCACAGGGAAGCGGTGAGGGTAAGGCTATTTTTCGCGCGCGCAAAGTTGGCAGGAGGACGGTTAGTTAGGTGGCATGGGGTGGGGGAGCAAATGAAAGAAATGCGTCAACTCGCTGGCGTGTAAGGCACATAGTAGCATCGAATAGTGAAGGCGTGATCACACAGCTGGGGTGAGGGATTTCTTTGTCTTCGATTCGTCTTGGGGTAATGGGATTTGGAAAATTCCACCCAATTTGACTTGCATTTTTTGGCGGCAACCCGCAGTTTTCGGGTGGAAAGGGGTTCGGTTCCCTATACATGCTTCAGGTCGGCTGACCAAAATGATTATTGTTTTACTTGTGGAACGCTTTGCGGGAATTATATTTCTGGTTTGCACATTTTAACGCCATGCCGTTGACAATCGACAAAACATGTGCCCGCCCACTATATTTCCCCTTTCAAATAGGAGGATTCGCCATCCAAAAAAAACACGGCTGTAGTTTTTTGTAGCTGCCCCATGTTTACACTTTGGGAGTGTAATATGCCATTGGAAATTCTCAGTTCTAGACTATTTGATGTCAGCAAAGCACTAATAAACCACACGTATTTTGATGGTTTATAATTACCACTTACCACCCACTTATATCAATTGCTGGTAGAATTGGGGGTGGCGTATTATTGTTATACAAAAACAGCACCTATTGATAGAACGATTTTCGATGGCCGTTGCTCCGCAGGACTTGGACGAAGGTCCTGGAATTGCTGGAAGACAGCCAGGATGCAGCACCTCACTCAAGGGGTCGGCTTTCATAGGTGGACGATGAAAAATCCATGGGATTTGAAGGGCGCCCCATTTTTTGGGACACCATTTGTAAGAGTTTCTGAAGATTTGGAAACTTATTCAGAATCGAGTAGTGTCACTCTTTACCAAGGTCACTTGATCCGTAGCTATTTCACTTCAGCTTTGCCCATTTATCCTATTTGTAAATGATTTGTCGGTCACCGGCACACTTGATTTTTGGGCCTATGAGTCAACTCTCAAAAACAAGGAAAACAAAAATCTGCAGCCTCTATCGGATCATTGGCCTATCGTAATCACCTCGCAAACATCCGTTCGAAGCGAACTCATGTACAGTTGTCCACATTAATGGGTAGTTCATTCACCCCAGATATGTCTGATGGGAGGATCCTGGTCCTTTTACAAACGGATCTTTGTATGTCCCTTTTTGGGTTTGAAACAGCGTCTTTACGTCGACATGCTTGGATAGTCATCAGCCCCCCCGCACATGCCAGGATTCCTCAGATTAAATCTTAATTTTCTTTGGATACAACGCAATTTTAGCTCGTAAAATCTGAAGCCTTGTTAGAATTCCAATTCCTGTTGGTTAACTTTCCAGGTTTGTTGAAATTTAAAACTTTTTTGGTTGAAATCCACATTCTTGTTGCTTAAGTTTTTCAACAAGATGCAGCCCACGAACCCGAATGCTCACACGCATGTTAATGGTACAGATGTGGAAACACATGGATATGCAGTCACGCAGAACACTTTTCCGCAATAGTTTACTTGAACAGTCTTGTACAAATTCCCCTGTTACCAGTCTGCAGTGTGGAGTGTGGAGTGTAAAGTAAGGAGTGTGAAGTGTAAAGTGTGGAGTGGGGGGTGTAGAGTGTGTAAGGTGTAGAGTGTGGAGTGTGAAGTGTGGAGTGGGGAGTGTAGAGTGTAGAGTGTGTAAAGTGTAGAGTGTGGAGTGTGGTGTGGAGTGGAAAGTGTAAAGTGTAGAGTGTAAAGTGTAGAGTGTGGAGTGTGGAGTGTAAAGTGTAGAGTGTGGAGTGTGGAGTGGAAAGTGTAGAGTGCGGAATGTGGAGTGTGGAGTGTAAAGTGTAGAGTGTGGAGTGTGGAGTGTAAAGTGTGGAGTGAGGAGGTTAGAGTGTAAAGTGTGGAGTGTAAAATGTAAAGTGTGGAGTGTAGAGTGTAAAGTGTAGAGTGTAGAGTGTGGAGTGTGGAGTAAGGAGTGTAAAGTGTAAAGTGTGGAGCGTGGAGTGAGGAGTGTAAAGTGTGGAGTGGAGTGTGGAGTGTTAGAGTGCGGAGTGTGGAGTGTTGAGTGGAAAGTGTAGAGTGTGGAGTGTGGAGTGCGGAGTGTAAAGTGAGGAGTGTGGAGTGTAAAGTGTGGAGTGACGAGTCTGGAGTGTGTAAAGTGTAGAGTGTGGAGTGCGGAGTGTGGAGTGTAGAGTGTGGAGTGTGGAGTGTAGAGTGTGAAGTGTGGAGTGAGGAGTGTAAAGTGTAAAGTGTGGAGTGTGGAGTGTGAAGTGTGGAGTGTGGAGTGAAGAGTGTAAAGTGTAGGGCAAAATGTAAAGTGTGGAGTGTAGAGTGTAGAGTGTAAAGTGTAGAGTGTAAAGTGTAGAGTGTAGAGTGTGAAGTGTAGAGTGTGGAGTGTAAAGTGTGGAGTGAGGAGTGTAAAGTGTAAAGTGTAGTGTAGAGTGTAAAATGTAAAGTGTGGAGTGTAGAGTGTAAAGTGTAGAGTGTAAAGTGTGGAGTGTGGAGTGTAAAGGGTGGAGTGTGGAGTGTAAAAAGTGTCGAGTGAGGAGTGTAAAGCGCACAGGGTAAAGTGTGGAGTGTAAAGTGCGGAGTGTGGAGTGAGGAGTCTAAAGTGTAAATTGTGGAGTGTGGAGTGTAAAGTGTAGAGTGCAAAGTGTGGAGTGTAAAGTGTAGATTGTGGAGTGTGGAGTGTAGAGTGTAGAGTGTGAAGTGTAGAGTGTAAAGTGTGGAGTGTGGAGTGTGGAGAGAGGGGTGTAAAGTTTAAAGTGTAGAGTGTGGAGTGTAAAATGTACAGTGTGGAGCTTCCCCCATAGACACGGCGAGGCCACAGGAAAACCGGAGACTCTATAGACGAGACAGGTGGGCGCAGAAAAACGAGCATTTCGTGCGAGACTGCCTCCAATTTTGACATTTTCGACACGTTATCAAACAAGTTGGAATGTCACAAAGTGCCACGCCTGCCACGCAAAACGACATGACAACCTGCTTGAAAATCTTTGAAAAGGAGAGATTTTGTAGCTTCCCCATGCTTCCCCCATAGACACGGCGAAGCCGCCAGAAAACCAGAGACTCGAAATGAGACAGGTGGGAGCACCAAAACGAGCATTTCATGCGAGACTTCCGCCAATTTTCACAGTTGGAAAGAGGTTTTGCAGCTTCCCAATCGACGTTTTCCTACGAGTTTTTTTCTCAGGAACCTTTAAATTTGCTACCGCAAAATCGATGTTTCGTGCGAGGCTTCCGTCAATTTTCAGCACATATCAGAAAATGCCACGTTTGCCACGAAATCTGCACCTCGTCGCCACTTGAGGCAGCCCTGCCAATGCGATTCGCACAAAACACGCAACGCGACACGTCTTGAGTGCTGCGCCTGCAACGCCAAATGACGATGGACATGTCCAAAGTGCTGCGCCTGCCACGAAAACTGCAACGCATCTTCTGAAAACGTTGCAAAAGTATTGCGCCTGCCACACAAAACGATTTTCGACCCGTTACAAAAAACGTCTGAATGTCACGAAGTGCCATGCCTGCCACGCGAAACGAAGCAACGAGACGTTTGAAACCTCCAAAAATGACCCCTTCTGCAGAACTTACCATAGGCACGGCCATATGGCCCTCACACGGACGGTTGCGAACGGTTGCGGACGGTTGCGGACGGTTGCGAACAGTTGCGAACGGTTCGGCAACGTCGAGCGAACACACCCTCAACCCCCAGACCCCCAGAGTGAAACGGGAACCCTTGCTACGCATTCGGGGAAAATCGTAATTTTTGCAGCTTCAACTTCCATTTTAAGCCTGGTGATTTTTTCCAATTTTTCGGTATCTCAGGCCGCGGTGTCCCAGAAGACCATGTTGGAGGCGGCCATGTCGGGCCTGGCGCGATCTGCGGATCTGCAGAGAGCCTTGGCGCTGCTGAACGACTCCTTCCACCGACAGGTGCAGGTTTCAGGAGTGGCGCACAGCTGCTTGGTGGACTCCCAGCTACGGTGACTTTAATGGTGATTAAATGGGGTTTTATGTGGTGAAATGGAATTTATATAATGGAATTTAATGGTAAGTGGGGTTTGGTGATGATATTGGGGTTAGGCTATCTATATCTGGGGTCATATAGCGAAAAGGCCGGGAAATGCTATGAACCAACGAGAGAGATGGGAAAACTAATGGTCTGAGAACCATGGGGATATGGTTTTTCATGCAGATATTCATGGGAAGTTTCAAATTTTCCGTTGATATTAGGAGGAGCACTGCAGCTGGGCTTATCAGCCAGTAGATGAGATAATCTGAATGGGGTTATCAACCAGTTACGAAGTGGGACGATTTTCCAGGTATCTTGGGGCCAGGTAGAGCCACTGGAACCCCACCGATAAACTCGTGAACCGCATGCGAATGTTGATTTTTCCACCAAAACTGGCAGATTCTGGGTGATTTTTTGGAGTGACCTTTCCAATACTGGTTGATGGTTTGGAACATGGCTTTTATTTTTCCATATGTTGGGATTTTCATCATCCCAACTGACGAACTCATATTTCCCCACATCACTGTGTGGGGTTCTTGTTTTTCGCTTGGATCCCGCCACTTCTCCTCCTCCGTCCGTCCGCCGCGTCCGTCCGCCGCGCCGCCTTCACAACTCATCACAGCCCCACTTCTCACACCTCACTTATCACAGCACAGCTCATCAACATCAATCACCTCACTTCTCACAGCACAACTCATCACAGCTCCACTTCTCACACCTCACTTATCACATCACCACCCCTCACAGCTCCACTTCTCACACCTCACTTCTCACACCTCACTTATCACATCCTCACCTCTCACATCACTTATCACACCACCACTCGTCACAGCTCCACTTCTCGCACCTCACTCATCATATTATCACAGCACAACTCATCACAGCTCCGTGGTCAGCAGATTGCCTTTCTCGTGGCAGGTGCAGTGCGGCTGCCTTTCGCATGGCAGGCGCAGTACACAGAGCCTCCTGGTCGAGCTGCGCACGCGTGGGCGCGGCCCAGCGGCGCGGCTGCCTTTCGTGTGGCAGGCGCAGTACACAGAGCCTCCTGGTCGAGCTGCCGCGCGCGTGGGCGACGCTGGGCCGCGGCTGCCTTTCGTGTGGCAGGCGCAGTACACAGAGCCTCCTGGTTAGGTGCGGCGTGCGTGGGCGCCGCTGGGCTGCGGCTGCCTTTCGTGTGGCAGGCGCAGTACACAGCTGCGGCGCGCGTGGGCGCGGCCCAGCGGCGCGGCTGCCTTTCGTGTGACAGGCGCAGTACACAGAGCCTCCTGGTCGAGCTGTGGCGCACGTGGGCGCCGCTGGGCCGCGGTGGTTGTCGTGTGGCAGGCGGCGTACACAGAGCCTCCTGGTCGAGCTGCTGCGTGTGTGGGCGTGGCGCCGCTGGGCCGCGGCTGCCTTTCGTGGCAGGCGCAGTACACAGAGCCTCCTGGTCGAGCTGCGGCGCGCGTGGGCGCCGCTGGACCGCGGCTGCCTTTCGTTGTGTGTCAGGCTTCATCACAGCTCCATGCACTTCTCACACCTGACTTGCCACATCTCCCATCTCGCTGCCTTTCGTGTGGCAGGCGCAGTACACAGAGCCTCCTGGTCGAGCTGCGGCGCGCGTCGGCGCCGCTGGGCCGCGGCTCTTTCGTGTCGCAGGCGCAGTACACAGAGCCTCCTGGTCGAGCTGCGGCGCACGTAGGCGCCGCTGGGTCGCGGCTGCCTTTCGTGTGGCAGGCGCAGTAAACAGAGCCTCCTGGTCGAGCTGCGGCGCGCGTGGGCGCCGCTGGGCCGCGGCTGCCTTTCGTGTGGCAGGCGCAGTACACAGAGCCTCCTGGTCGAGCTGCGGCGCGTGTGGGCGCAGCTCCACTTTTCATCACAACTCATCACAGCTCCACTTCTCACACCTCACTTATCACACCTCACTTTTCACATCACAACCCATCACAGCTCCACTTCTCACACCATCTTTCACACACCCGCTTTGACACACCATCTTTTACACACCATCTTTCACACACACACACACAACTTTGTCACCCACCATCTTTGACACACCATCTTTCACACCATCTTTGACACACCATCTTTCACACCACTTTGTCACACACAATCTTTCACACACAACTTTGTCACACCATCTTTCACACACAGCTTTGTCACACACCAGCTTTTGCACACCATCTTTCACACACATCATCTTTCACACGCAACTTTGTCACACACCATCTTTCCTCCACCTCCTCCTTTGTCTTTCCTTCCTTCCCCGTCCCCGCTACAACATTTCTGACCCATTATTGGAAGAAGTTGACTTGTGGGGTTATCCGGTCCTTTTATTTTTAAAGGGGTAGGGCTCAACCACCAACCAGATTATGAACTTAACCACCATTAAGCATATAATAACCATCAATATTAACTATTATTATATAACCATTATTAACAGTATATTAACCACAATGGTCCGTATACTAACCCCGTACGATTTTTCGGTCACCCCTCGGGGTTGGGCCCAGGCTTCGCCATGCACGCCGCGGCCCTGCGGGGCCGTTGGAGCACGGCGTTCGCCTTGTACGATGCCATGCGCCAGTGCGATAGCAGGTGCGGTTTCCCAACGACCAGAACTGGATTGGGCTTGGGAAAATCTTAACCAGCAATGGGTTTCCCCATGAATTATTGGGGTTTCCTAGAGGTTTCCTGTAAATTCTCTAAAACCAAACCTCTGGGTGTGAAAATTTCAGGTGAACTAATCATTCAGATGAGAGTAGCGGTCCTTGCTTGGGTATGACTTGACCCCCATACCCACAGCAAGTTCCTTGCAGTTTTTTTTTTGGGATTCACTTGTACAATTTTTAGAGAACCACTTCTAGGAAGGATTGGCCGATCTGGGTGTTGAGCAAGATCCAACTGGGTCATGCGGTGATGCCCTCTGGATCCCTCTGCTAATCAAACCTGGCAACCGAACATGTCCTCAGGCCCATGCCCAGTGTCCTCATTCATGGAGACGAAAATCACCACTTCTTGCTCCTAGAAATCGGGACTTGTGGCTCAAAGTTCGAGACGTTCCTCAAATCATAGAATATACTTGAAGGTAAATGCCACATTTTTGGGACAAACCCATATCCATCCACATTTTATATAGTGTTTGCTGTAGATCCCCGTTTCATCCGTATAAAAAATGGTATCGTCTTGTCTGACTCTAATGGATCAAGTATATCAACACTTGTTTCCAATGATACATTTAAAACAAACGCAGTTAGAATGTATCATGAGAGAGAGAGATTTATTTATTTATATATATATATACATATAACGCCACATCCAGTTTTTTCCAAATATGGATCGCTTTATATACATAGCCTCCGGCAATCAAATGTGGCATGCTGGAAAATCCACCATTCACCAATTTAGTTCCATGATTTTTTCATCGAACTTTTCCATGGCCATCAAAGGGTATATCCCTATCTATATCCCATAGTTTTTCACTACCATATGATTCCCATATGATTTCCATATATTAATCGCAATTTAAGGAACCTAAATTGGAGGTACCCGGAGGTACCTACCATACATAAGGCTTATGGCCTAAATTTCAGGCAATATCCCCACAATTCATATGGTCTTAAATGATACTAACGTACCTCCATTTTAGGATCCTGTAATTCCCATTGAATCTATTCCCATGGAAGATTCCATAGATTTCTGTTCCCAATCAGCCAGGCCCAGCGGCATCACCCTCAACAACCTGGCCTTGGCGCTGCGACGTTTGCGCGGCCGCGCCTGGAGCTGGACAGGTCTTCTCCTGGAGGCGTTGGGCTGGAAATGGGAAGCATGGGAATCATCAACCGAGTGTTGATGATTTTCTTAAAACCACATTTATAAGATGATATATAGAAAAGTGTACATATTTATCTACATATAGAGATGGATGGATGGATGGATGGATGGATGGATGGATGGATGGATGGATGGATGGATGGTTAGTTAGTTAGCTAGCTAGCTAGCTAGCTAGTTAGTTAGTTAGTTAGTTAGTTAGTTAGATAGTTAGATGTATATCCGGAAAATGGTGTGTATTCTGTAGATTGCCCAAAAAAGATATATTTTCAGATACGAATGGTGCAGGCTCTGGGAATTTGACAATTTCGCCGCCCTCTGGCAAACTAACAGTTAGCCATGGAAAATCACCATGTTTAATGGGTAAATCAACTATAAAAAAAGGCTATTTTCAATAGCTATGTAAAATTACCAGAGGGTAAATGTATGAATCAATCAGCTCCTACGGTTCTTCCACCAACCCAATCACATATTTTAAATGTTTTTGCGATTTCTTTTTGTTTGTAAATTTACAAGAAACTTACAGGACACAGACATAAGACACATGTACCCTCTGGTAATCATGGTTTGCTGAAAAGCCCCACATTCAGTTTGATAAGTTTCCCATTCAAATCTGAGTTTCCCAGTCAAACCTGCATTTATAGATGATTTCCGATTCAAATCTCAATTTATAGATGTTCAAAGTATATCTACATGTGCGTATGAGCTGATACAGCTGATACATCACCCCCAGGAAATGCGTGTCGAGACACTGCGCTGCAACGTGGTCTTCCTGGGCAATGCCGTGCAGAGTTTCTTGGGACCGATGTCCAGCGGCATGGGGAGCTGGTGAGGACCTGGTAGATTTTCCATTTCTGGTTGAAAACCTGGAGTTATGGTAGACAAATAGTTGGAACATGAGCTATGATCTAGCCATGCTGGGGTTGGAAGAATGGGAAAACAAACTTGTTATGTAATACACCATGCATGCATTATATTTATATATATTTATATATATATATATGCACATAATTTTTTGTTATTTTTACTACATATACAATATTATATATATATATATGTATATATATAATCGAAGGAAGTTTAGAAGTCAAACTTCCGACTATATGCACAGATGAAAAGCAGAGCAGGGCAGAGGCAGAGAGAAGAGAAAGATTAGAAGAGAGAAGAGTAGAAGAGAAAGAGTCAGAAGAAAGAAGATGCAGATGCGCGAAAAGGTAGGAACGTCGCGAAACACTGTGTTTTTCCAATGATTTGAGGCTCCGGAGGGTCGAAAAGTAGGCTCGCTAAAGCGGCGGGTGCGGAGCCAGCTGGCCAGATGAGAGATGAAAAATTGCACGCCGTTGTGGCGCGAAGCACATTTCGAAGTCAAAATGTACAAAGCACACCAGGTGCGGAGCACTTTTGGAAGTTGAGATGTCGAAAAAGTGCACGCCATTGTGGCGCGAAGCACATTTCCAAGTCAAAATGTACAAAGCACACCAGGTTCGGAGCACTTTTGGAAGTTGAGATGTCGAAAAAGTGCACACCCTTGTGGCGCGAAGCACATTTCCAAGTCAAAATGTACAAGACATACCAGCCCCGGACCACTTTTGGAAGTTGAGATGTCGAAAAAGTGCACGCCGTTGTGGCGCGAAGCACGTTTCGAAGTGAAAATGTACAAAGCACACCAGCTTCGGACCACTTTTGGAAGTTGAGATGTCGCAAAAGTGCACGCCGCTGTGGCGCGAAGCACATTTCCAAGTCAAAATGTTAAAGGAACTAGGGGTTCGGACCACTTTTGGACGTTCAGATCTCGTTTCGCGTGGCAGGCGCACGGGATTGTGCACCTTGTCAAAAGTGAGCAAAACGTGAGGGTTTTGTAGCATTTTCAACTACAACCACCACTACATCACACTATACCCCAACACACTACACTACACAACAAGTACAACTACAACTACACCTTCACTACATTCCACTACACCACACTCCACTACACTACACTGCACTCAATTACACTCAATTACACTCCACTACACTCCAGTACACTCCACTACACTCCACTACACTAAATTACACTACACTACACTACATTCCACTACACTACATTACACTGAATGACACTGCACCACAGATAGACAGGTAGACAGATAGACAGATAGATAGATAGACAGATAGACAGGTAGAGAGCTAGACAGATAGACAGATGAAAGAGAGAGAGAGAGAGAGAGATAGATGGATAGATAGATAGATAGATAGATATGTAATTAGATGAGAGAGAGAGATATTTCGATAGATACATAGATAGACTGATAGATAGGTAGGTTGGTAGGTAGGTAGGTAGGTAGATAGTCAGAGAAAGGGACAGAAAGAGAGGAGACCTCAAGCACCTTTCGGTCCATCAGTGGCTTTGCTCTGCCATCCCTGATTCACAACAACCAACCTCTCCTATAGGTTTCCTATTTTTTGAAACTTCCGCCACCGCCTTGTGCGGTACTACTGGTATTTAATATTAGATATGTTTTTTGATTTATACAATATATAATGTAAATACATAGGTAGCATTATTATTACTATTATTATTTTTACTATTGTTATTATTATTGTTATTATTGTTATTATTATTATTACTGATATTATTGGTATTACTATCATTATTATTATTCTTATAAATTGATATGTATATATATATTTATGTATATATATATTGATGTGCAAGAACACGTGTAACTGTACCACTCATTTGCTGAACTTGGTGTTTTCATCTAACCACCATGCTTTTCCCAGGCCTTGGTTCCGAGGTTGTTCCACCTGCCACCACTGGAACGATGCTTTTCAGCTCTGTCAAGAGATTTCCCAGTGCAGCGTGCGCTGCGATGCCCACGTTTTTTCGAATGTGATGACTGGCATGGGCCGCATGGTTCAATGGAGGCAGCTTTGCAGAAACTGGCTGTGAATGGGAACATGATGTGAACAGTGAAACCACCAATTGTATGTGCGGCAACTTCAAGACAACACTTCGTGACATTCCATTCGCTTCTTTTCGACTTGAAGTGGGTATGGGCGTTTGTGCCAGTAGGTCGCACCTTAGCCAACATCAACCCTGAATAAACCCTGACTGACCAACCCCTACCTTGCAACCCATCCCGCTCAGGCGCAGCATGGTGTTGCTTCACGCTGCACTGGAGAGAGGCATGCATACGGCTCCTGCATCCACAGGCGACAGCCCACCGCCGCCCGGCACAGCTGGGGTGACTGGAACCCAATCATTTGGAAGTGATCAGTGGGTGTGAAGATGGCTTACGAACTTGGGGGCTCCTGTCTCATGTGTTCCACATGCATGTCAACCGAAATTAAGTGGCATTGTTGATCGTGTGGACTGCAGCGTTTAACCCTTCAAAAAACTTTTGAATCTTGGGGTTTGAGTCGCTTTGTCCCTTCTACACCAACCATTTTCTCATGCAGCATTTCGATGCTACCGAGGCTGACCAACACGGCATTGTCCGCCCTTGCGGCCGCGGGTCAAGATGTGCTGGCGCAGAAGCTGTTGCGAGACATGCCGCGTGCGCAGGCGACTGCCAGGGATGTTTGAGGCATTCTGCATTTTTCTGAGTGTTTGTGAAGGTCTCTGAGCCAACCAACATGAGCCACCCATGTGTTTGGGATTATTTGGGTGAACTTTTGTTTGGTGCGAAGAACGCATGCCATTTCTGTCGTCAACATATGGGCAGGAGAGCTGGTGGATTGTTTTTGTGATGGGGGTATATCATACCCAGATCCTTCTTTGGTAGGGTTTCGGTAGGGTTTCCAAGATGAGCCGATCCAAGGTGCGCAGGGACGTGATTTCGCTCGCTTGTTTGACCAAAGCGTTTGAAGCTCGGCGTCTTTGGAGGCATGGAACCGGGGGTTCCCTTGGTTGCAAGGAGCAAGTACTGGGGTATATCATATATCAGTATATCCATCCAAGAAGGGGATATGCTGATTAAAAAAGCTGGTCAAACATCAACGGGAATCGTGGAAAATCCTAACAGTCTCGTTTTTTTTTGGGAGAAATCACCTAAAATCATGGCAACATCCACTTCGGTTTCCCACGCCTTCCTGGCCAAACCCAGGACCGGCGGAGATTATGGCGCCAGGCGCTGGGCTCGTTGCAGCAGCTGCCGCAGCATGCGCTGATGCTGGGATGCTATGATAACCATGCGGCAATATGGATAAATGATGGGATATAGCAACCATTATTTGGAACGCACATGCAGATCTATCTATCCTAATCCAATCCAATCCGATCCAATCCAATCCAATCCAATCCTATCCAATCCTATCCTATCCTATCTATCCTATCTATCCTATCTATCCTATCTATCCTATCTATCCTATCCTATCCTATCCTATCCTATCTATCCTATCTATCCTATCTATCTATCTAAGCTAATCTAATCTAATTTAATCTCATCTAATCTAATCTAATTTAATCTCATCTAATCTAATCTAATTTAATCTCATCTAATCTAATCTAATCTAATCTAATCTAATCTAATCTAATCTAATCTATCTAATCTAATTAATCTATCTATCTATCTATCTATCTATCTAATGTATATTTATTCCCTAGAGCGTCTGAGCGCAGGGTTCTTCCAATAGTGGGGGTCTGTCTCTCATCTTCTCATCTTCACATCTTCTCATCTTCACATCTTCTCATCTTCACATCTTCTCACTTCACATCTTCTCATCTTCACATCTTCTCATCTTCACATCTTCTCATCTTCACATCTTCTCATCTTCTCATCTTCACATCTGCTCATCTTCACATCTGCTCATCTTCACATCTGCTCATCTTCACATCTTCACATCTGCTCATCTTCACATCTTCTCATCCTCACATCTTCACATCTTCACATCCTCACATCTTCACATCTTCTCCTCTTGCCCTCTTGGCCTCTTGCCCTCTTCTTCACATCTTCTCATCCTCACATCTTCACATCTTCTCTTCTTGCCCTCTTGCCCTCTTGCCCTCTTGCCCCTCTGGCCCCTCTTGCCCTCTCCTTCTTTTCTATTTCTCTTCTGAAGGCGGGGGCAGGGGCAGTGCCAACGAGACGGCACGAAACGCAACCTTTTCGAACGAAATGAGGTTCGATCGCCAAAAACTGACGTAAAATTGCGATTTGAGGGTGTCCGGCGCAACCCTTTCGCACGAAATGAGGTTCGATCGCCAAAAACTGAAGTAAAATTGCGATTTCAACTTGTCCGGCGCAACCCTTTCGCACGAACCGAGGTTCGATCGCCAAAAACTGAAGTAAAATTGCGATTTGAAGGTGTCCCGCGCAACCCTTACGCACGAAACGAGGTTCGATCGTCAAAAACTGAAGCAAAATTGCGATTTCAACTTGTCCGGCGCAACCCTTTCGCACGAAACGAGGTTCGATCGTCAAAAACTGAAGCAAAATTGCGATTTCAACTTGTCCGGCGCAACCCTTTCGCACGAAACATGGTTCGATCGTCAAAAACTGAGGTAAAATTGCGATTTCCGGGTTCCCGTTGCAACCCTTTCGCACGAAATGACGGTCGATCGCCAAAAACTGAGGTAAAATTTCTGTGTGTACAAAGCTTCTGTGTGCTGTGTGTCAAAGCTTCTGTGTGTAAAAGCATCTGTGTAAAAGCGTCTGTGTAAAAGCGTCTGCTTAAAAGCTTCTGTGTGCTCTGTGTAAAAGTGTCTGTGTGTAAGAGCGTCTGTGTGTAAAAGCGTTTGTGTGTAAAAGCTTCTGTGTGTAAAAGCGTCTGCGTGTAAACGCTTCTGTGTGTAAAAGCTCCTGTGTGTAAAAGGGTCTGGGTGTAAAAGCTTCTGTGTGTAAAAGCGCCTGTGTGTAAAACTGCCTGTATGTAAAAGCGCTTGTGTGTAAAAGTGTCTGTGTGTAAAAACTTCTGTCTGTAAAAGCTTCTGTGGGTAAAAACTTTGTGTGTAAAAGCGTCTGTGTAAAAGCAACTGTGTGTAAAAGCGTCTGTGTGTAAAACTGCCTGTATGTAAAAGCGCCTGTGTGTAAAAGTGTCTGTGTGTAAAAGTGCCTTGTGTGTAAAAGCGTCTGTGTGTAAAAGTGTCTGTGTGTAAAAACTTCTGTGTGTAAAAGCTTCTCTGTGTAAGGGGTTCTCTGTGTAAAAGCTTGCTAGTGTAAAAGCTTCTTTGTGTAAAAGTGTTTGCAATGCAAACTATTGTCTTGTACTTGTGCTATGTTGTCTTGATACTCCTCTTCTCGACTGCCTATAGCACATCTTTAATATATTGCTTGTAATATGGTGTCTCCATACTAACAAGAGAAGACCCTGCTCCTCTACGCTCTCGGGCCATCCGTCGTCTAGTATATATACACATAAACACACACACACACGCACACACACACACTCATATATATATATATATACATGCATGTATATGTATATATATATAAATCTATTGAGCGGAATGCAATGTATTGTTGCGCAACGCAATGTAATGCAATGCAATGTCATGTCACGTCATGTCATGCACGTCATATGATGCAATCTCATATGATGCAACGTATCCATCCCGAGTTTCTTGTTGCACCCAGGGACTTCAGCGCCATTGCCTGCAGCAGCGGCGCCAGCAGCTGCAATAAGTGCAGCATTTGGAGTTGGACTCTGCAACTTTTGATGGACACTTTGCAGTTGGTATCTTCCAGCTGTGTTTTGAAAAAACGTTGTTTTTGATCGTTTTTGCGTTTTGTTTCCCTGCGTGGATGGGCCTAGGAAATTGGCCTACCCGGATGGGCCTCTAATTAATTGGCATTATTTTTGGGAACGGAAAACAACAACCAGAAAACTAACACGCTATAAAATGGCAATAATATGGGTTGAGTTGATACAACTGCGCCAAGACGGGTTGAAAGTTGATACAGCACGTTTGATTGTCGGCTCCAAAGTGGAAACCGTTATTTGGACACGAAACGTGTGGGTCACTGCAGCAATAATATGGGCAAACCAAATGTATGGGTTGATTAGTACTCTTAGGTTAATTCGGAATAAAACATGTTTGAAACCACCAGCCACATCTTCCGGTTCATGCAGCTCAAAATCCATGGCTGGTTTGTAGATGAATTGTATTGATTTGTGTAGTCTAGTGCGGCCAAGCATAGTATTTTCATGGGTTAACCAACTGACCCATTTTCCAGAATCGGACTTCTAATGGGTTTGACATGGGGAGGATTGGATTGCAAGTTCCCAACCCCATCGATCCGAGCCTAGGAACACGAGAGCAGAACACTCTTGGTGGAGGCGGGTTTGTTCCACCAGTGGATGGCAACTGGATTCTGAAATTTGAAACGAAAGGTAGCAACTACATCCCACTTTCCCACTTTTTCTAACCTTGGGGGTGGGTCACTCAATAGATCCCCCAATAAAATTTTCCAGCCATTCCATATGGCTTCTGGAGCCTCCAGGAGTCGACCTACTGCTGTGCGGTGCATTCCTGTGGCTCCCAAAGCGCTTGGCCGGAAGCGATTTTTTTGATCGATGTGATGCAAGCTGGACGCCTCAGGACCGCCAAAGAAAGCAACATTTTAGGGTCGCTTTTTTTGGGGGTAAAGAGAGTCAGACTGGCGATTTTTGGGGTTTCGGTATGTTTTTCCACCGGAAGAATCTAGGTCACAGATGTTCAAATCGTATCAGTTCGATGATTCTCTGGCCATGTCTTCTTGTCACAGATCAGTCAGCTCACGTGGGCCGCCAGGACCAGCGACATCCTCTTCCAAAACCTTCCTGGCATCTTCATGGAGCCCCGTCGCGCACGGACCTAATTTTTGTAGGATCCCGTCGCAAGAGATGGAGCGCATTACGCGTTGGTGTATGGTGGCAGGAAAGGACACGCAGGACGATTGGATCGAGTCGACAGTGGGTCAACATCGAAGGGTCAACATCTGGCGGTTTCGTTGAGTCGACGGTGACCTGCAGTTGGAGCTGCGGTGTTCGTGAAGGGAACGGAGTCTGCAGAGAGATGGAGATGACCTGCCGATGCAGATGGCCTGGGACGAGGGGCTTCTGGGGGCAGCCTGGGATGTTCCCGACACGGAAAAGGTTCACGTGACACGTGCAGAATGATATGAATGATCTCCTTGACCCTGACAGTCCTTGAGTTCGATTGGAAACATTGAACAACAATCGTCTGGTTTGGCTCTCCGACACCTGCAGAGCGTGACAATTGAATACAATTTTTATAGGGCCAC
>CAMXCT020003369.1:95000-135000 GCA_947184155.2 Cladocopium goreaui | reverse complement strand
TGGAACTACTACTGGAGGCAGGAGCAAAAACAGATGAGCCCGAGTTTGCCAGAGGGTGGACGCCATTGCTCACTGCAGCTCAAAACAGTCGCCTCGACATTGTGCAGTTTCTAGTCGAAGTTGGTGCAGCCAAAGATCACACAGATAATGATGGTGCAACGCCCTTGTTGCTTGCGGCTTGGAATGGCCACCTCGACATTGTGCGCTTTCTAGTCGAAACTGGTGCAGCCAAAGATCAAGCAGCCAACAATGGTGCAACACCCTTGTTGGTTGCAGCTGGGAATGGCCATCTCGACATTGTGCGGTTTCTAGTCGAAGTTGGTGCAGCCAAAGATCAAGCAGCCAACAATGGTGCAACACCCTTGATGTTTGCAGCTAGGAATGGCGATCTCGACATGGTGCGGTTTCTAGTCGAAGTTGGTGCAGCCAAAGATCACACAGATAATAATGGTGCAACGCCCTTGTTGCTTGCAGCTAGGAATGGCAAGCTCGACATTGTGCAGTTTCTAGTCGAAGTTGGTGCAGCCAAAGATCACACAGATAATGATGGTGCAACGCCCTTGTTGCTTGCGGCTAGGAATGGCCACCTCGACATTGTGCGCTTTCTAGTCGAAGCTGGTGCAGCCAAAGATCAAGCAGCCAACGATGGTGCAACACCCTTGTTGGTTGCAGCTAGGAACGGCCATCTCGACATTGTGCGGTTTCTAGTCGAAGTTGGTGCAGCCAAAGATCAAGCAGCCAACGATGGTGAGACGCCCTTGTGGATTGCAGCTGGGAGTGGCCACCTTAACATTCTGCAGTTTCTAGTCGAAGTTGGTGCAGCCAAAGATCACACAGATAATAATGGTGCAACGCCCTTGTTGTTTGCGGCTAGGAATGGCCACCTCGACATTGTGCGCTTTCTAGTCGAAGCTGGTGCAGCCAAAGATCACACAGACAATGATGGTGCAACGCCCTTGTTGCTTGCAGCTAGGAATGGCCACCTCGACATTGTGCGGTTTTTAGTCGAAGCTGGTGCAGCCAAAGATCACACAGATAATGATGGTGCAACGCCCTTGTTGCTTGCAGCTAGGAATGGCCACCTCGACATTGTGCGGTTTTTAGTCGAAGTTGGTGCAGCCAAAGATTACGCAGATAGCGATGGTGCAATGCCCTTGTCGCTTGCAGCTCTGAATGGCTAATGCCCATTGTGCCTATTTGAGTTAAAGTTTGGCACTTGCAACTGGAACTGGGATTGGAATGTGGTACCCATCTCATTTTCAAAGATTTAACTCATTATGCAACATTTCTTTGGCTTGGTCACCTGGCATGAGCCAGTCAACCAATCAAAACTGTGAATATCAAAGCGTGTAAATAACAGTGTTTAAACACTTCTAATCCATTCGAATCCAGAACCAGGTCAATCGAATGTTCGACGTTTCCTACTCAACGAACCTAGCCTATACAGTTTGTATTTTTGGATCATGATTTTTGTGGTGTCACCTTCACCACACTTACATGTCCACGTAGTCAAGGTTAAACATCGGCTACTACATGTATGTATATATATATATATTTACATATATTTACACAGTATATAAATATTTTTGTTCATATCAACCCATTTCTAAGTGGATCAACCTCATCTCTATCTCCAACTATATCTCTATCTCCATCTATCCAGCCCCTACGTACTATCATTGGATTGGTTTAAGGGAACATTTACAGGAATCCCCTATATTTGATCGTCAAAACCATGGTTTCCGGTGAAGATTTCCCAACAAAACCAATCCATTGATACTACACAAACTTATTTAATTATATATATATATATACACATGCATTTATTAACCTACATGATATATATATATATACATATACACACACACAGATATATATATATATATATTAACCCCTACATACTACCAGAGTCAGCCCAGGGTCATCAACCCTTTCAAGCTGTGCCAGGAGCTCCGCCTGCTGGCGCACGTCTTCGATACCGCGCCCAGCGGCGACCCGGCCGCGGTGTGCGATGCCATCGAGCGCTTCGGGGAGGACGTGCTGAACCCGGCGGGGCAGTGGCTCAAGGCACCCATGGCCGGTGGAGAATAGGCTGGTGCCTCCAAAAATGGCGATTTTGATGGGGGAACATGATACCCTCAAGTACGAAGTGTCTAGAATGGGTATCCCCCTGGGGGTAAATTCTAGGGTTCTAGAATGGGTATGCGGTTCGATTTTAGAACTCTGACCCCCCCCATTGTAGACCCTTGGAGGTTTTGGTTCCTAGAGTTGTTTTTTTTTGATGTCGTAATTTGCTACTTCCGCCCACTTCAGATATTTATGGATCATGTGGAAGTAGGTAGCTGGAAAGCCTGGTGCCCATCGTTTTGGGCACTGTCCAAAGTGCCCGGAATTTTGGTCATTGGAAAGTGTACCATTTTAGGAGTAGGATTTCTACGTGTGTTTATAGCACTCTACGGGTATTTGTGGCAATTTTATTTTTTTTCCGAACATGGTTCGCCAAAAGATAAAGTGTCGTTTTTATGTGTAAGAAGGTTTATGTTCACATGGGCCATGGACCATGGATATGAAATTATCGCTTTGGCTGCGCAACCTCCTGAACCAAAACATGCAAAGTGCATAAACGCAGATCAAAAAAAACAGGATGCCAGGTACCAATCACCAATGCAACAAGAGGTCCTGAAATGATATCTCCCAACCAATAGATATGACTTAGACCCGCCATTCCTGTACAACCCTCTGAACTAAAATGTAAAAACAATATGATTTTTTACTCGGATATGATATCTCCCAACTCATTCTGTGGATTTATCTTCGCTAGGGCCTTGGATATGAACTTAGACCCACCATTCCTATACAACCTTCTGAACAAAAATGAAGAAACCAATTTGATTTATTACTCCGGAACGGTTGAATTTTGCATAAGGTTCTGAAATCATATCTCCCAGCTCATTCTGTGGATGTGTCTTCGCAAAGGCCCATAGATATGATTTTAGACCCGCCATTCCTGCAAAATCCTCTGAACCAAAATGAAGAACCCAATTTGATTTAACTAAGTTGAAACATATCGACCCCTGAGCCCCCACTACATGTAGCATAGCAGGTAGGTATAGCGTAGTGTAGATAGCAGAGCTATGAGTTCCAATTCAAATGCCAATTAGTTATACTGAATACTCAATGTACAGTATGGCACTATCTACTTAGAAGCGTTAGGTAGATAGAAAAGTAGCCGTAGTTAGAGATGGGTAATCCCTTGTTGTTCCCCACCCTAATTTCCATTTGGGTCGGGGTTAACTTTTACGCCATCGACGCTCAAGCGCCCTGCTAGAAAAAGGGTTTGGTTTTTGATGACAGGGTTATCGAAGGATTACGTGGTTGTTTTCGGCATGTGGCTGATACGGCGCCCTTGGAAGGGTTGCCAATTTTGAGATGTGCCATTTACGATCCCTTGGAAGGGTTGCAAATTTCAAAAATGAGGCTTGCGCAAATGGGGGTATAGGATTTGTTTTTTTGAATTTTTAACATGTTGCACATGCTGTCGTATGATCATCAGGGGGGTGGGGGTGGGGGATGGGGGGGGGGGGGGGGGGTGGGGGGTGGGGGGGGTGTATTCATGTTCTTGACGAGCACTTCCTTTACGTTACGGAAGATGCACGCGTTGCACATGCTGTCGTATGATCATCAGGGGGGGTTCCCAGCTCTAGCGTTCTCACTGCAGATGGAGCCAGAGGTTTTGCAGCCAGTTGTGACAAAGATTACCCCCACAAAAGGTTCAAGATGGCGCAAGTCAACCACAAAGAAAATATCTTTACTAAGACTTATCATTTTCCAGGTCGTTTGTGAGGTAAATCCTAAAGAACCATTGTTGCTGGTACTCAACAAATGGATGGAACACGGAAACACCTAAGAAAATGGCGACCTCCGTCGATGCTCCACAAAAAATCCAAAACGTGAACAAAAAAAGGTACGCTTGGGCCTACAGCTGGACATGGCGTCACAACGCTGCCTTGTTGCAGACTGTGGCTTCTGCTTTGCCACAAGCGCTCTGGCACCGCTAGCGTCGAGAAGAGGAAAAAACTGAAAGAGTGAATGCCCCCTGAAATGATTCGGATGATTGAAAATCATAGATTCTAAAGTTTTTTTTTGACCCGAATGTCCATGTTGCAAACATTTTTTGATGACTCCTGCAAATACCAGCATTTTGTCTCTTACCCTCAAAAATCAGAATTTCAAATTCGTCACCCTTACAAGGTTGCTTTGTTTTCCCCCGTCGGTCCTCTGTTTTTACTAACTCAAATGAATTACACAAGGTTCTGAAATGACATCTCCCAACTCATTCTGTGGATTTGTCTTTACAAAGGCCCATAGATATGATTTTAGACCTCCCAATCCTGCAAAATCCTTGAGCAAGAATTGGAAAAAACAAATTGATTCATCAACCGAAAGGTGTTGGGTGCCAGAAAGTTCTTTTTAAAACAGATTAAAACATACTTTAAAACTACTATATGTCATTTTTTTTTGACATATTGCCAAAAATTGTCTTACGACGCTTTCCCCTGATAACTACATCGAAACCTTCAGTACTAATCAAAAAATGAAATGATGTCATGGACGCGAGTAATAACCAGTCCCAGCCAATCAGTTTTTAGTATTAAGATGATAAGATAAAACCTCACATGGGATCTTGACCCCCAAAAATGTTTTCTAAATGCGATTAACTAAAGATCAAATTGACCAACCTGAAATTTCCCGGAAATGACAACCGGGATCTATTTTTATTCATTAGGGGGGTTAGAAATAGGAAAAGGGGATTAGCATGGGAGCAAAGGAAGCAGGCGGATAATTGAGTTTGTGAGATTGCGGGTTTTGCTTAGGTGCAATTGTTGACTCCGTTTTTTGACAACAGAAAGGCTCCAAAATGAAGGGGTTCTAGGATCATATTCTTGATTCCCGAAGATATGATTCCAGAACCCTCCCAACACAAACTGCCAAAGGTCTGACATCATCAAGTTGATCCCCAGGGCCCCCCCTGGGGAAATTATTTTAGACCCCATGTAGGGGTACTAAAATCTCCCTCCAGGGTCCCTGCTCGTACTTGACGGTATGGAACATGGCGATATATGGCGATGGCGATGAATGATCATCATTTTTTTTTTGGGTGGGGGGTAGACGATGTTTAGACAAAACCATGGGTTTTCTTGATGGTTTCTTGGAGGTTTTGGGGGCATTTTTTTTTTTGGTGGGGTGGACCTTTGGGGTTGACCGGTTGGCCCTTTTACTGAGACGGAACTTTGGAAACGGGGAGGGTTGGGAACTTTGGAGTAACAGATGTGGTGATGTGGTGATGAAAAAGTGGAAAATGGCAACCCCGGTGGGGGTTGAACAGAAACTGGTGATTTATGTTTGATCCCGGGCAAATAAAAACGTGGTTCCTTCAATGCCGATGCTAGAGGGCCCCAGTTCGTTAGCTAAGTTGGTTTAGTTCAGTAGTATAGCATGTTGGCTAGGGTTTACGGTACTTGCAACTATAGCCATTGTTTTTCTTTTAAATTTAAACCAACCTAAGAAAAGGGCCACCTGGTAAGCCTTCACCAAGCCACCAGGTGGCGGGGCGACACAAGACCACAGTCCTGCAGAAAGCTATGGAAGGCTGTCCCAAAGGCGTCCTGCCATCTCTGGGTTTCCCATACAGATGGAATCTGGCCACCAGGTATATTCTTGATGTTTGGATTACATCTGGACCATTGGTTTTTCATGTATCTTGTATGCATCTTTGTGTGCAAATTTCCAATTTTTGGAGGTGCCCACTATTTATACTATCAACCCATGGTGGCTTCGAAATGGAGGTGGCAGCATCCTGGAAATCGGCACCTACTGCGGTTACTCCGCCCTGCGCATGGCCATGGCTGCGCCCAACTGTCGGGTGGTGTCACTTGAGGCGGGGAACAGAAGGCTGATCCGGGGTCGTGCAAATGGTCAGCATGACATACATTTTTTAAGGATATATATATATATATACATTATATAATTATAATATATATATGCATATCTATTTATTACATCTATTTATTTCATTGATTTAAACTATTTATTCAAAACATTTCAAAACTATCTCTTAGGTTTCATTTATTTGGGTGAATTATGTTGAGCTGACCGCGATATCACTACATATGAAACATGTACGGATATGTATATGATGATTTCAAGTGTAGTTGTTTTGCCAAACTAGCATGCTGGTTTCCGAAATCCTTTTCTTCTTCTCTTATTCTCTCAACCACACGCAGAGAGAATGTGGGCTGATGCAACTCCCATCACAGCCTAGCACCAATGACCCCACCCGAAACGGTTTTTGACATTTCAAATCATTCAAAAAATATTATCCATCGGTGATCACATTAAACATTATATCATACACGATTTTAGTCACTAATTATCTAGATGATTTTACGTTTCATTGCTCACCATTCACCCTTTTGGTGAATCATCACTTGCCCAGATTGCTCCTTCAGGTGGACCCTGCCCACATGGTCATTGCACGGAACATGGTGGCCTATGCTGGCATGGCGCACATGATCGACATTTGGACCGGCCATAGTGGCCCGGATTGCATCCTGCGCTGTCCTTTGAGAGGGTTCTTCATGTGATTCAGATCGAGATAGCAAGTTATCAGCATGTGATTTTAAGCCAGGATCAATGATTCAACATTTAAGAACAGCATATCATTAATCATAGCCAGCATTGACATTCTGTAAATGGAAGGTGAGTGTTGCTGTTGAAAGAACTTAAGGGTGTGCACCAGCGGAGGCAAAGACGTGCTCCCGCGGTTGCCCAAGAAATACGGCGGTCGGCAGACGTTTAAGATCTGCGGGGTCTTCATGGACCAGAGCCCGGGATGGAGCGAAAAGAATGACCAAAAGAATCCCATCATCCTAATATTACGGCCAGGCCCCTTGTGTTGCCCGGAGGTTTACAGGGACGTTCCCGGCATGTTGATGATGATGATGATGATGATGATGCTGATGATGATTGAAGATCTTCAATGAATGTAAGAGGTTAACGGAGTTGGGAGAATTAAACCCTTATTGAAGATCTTCAATGAATGTAGAAGTTTAACGGGGGTGGGAGAATTAAATCCTTTTTGAAGATCTTCAATGAATGTAAGAGTTTAACGGGGGTGGGAGAATTAAACCCTTATTGAAGATCTTCAATGAATGTAGAAGTTTAATGGGGGTGGGAGAATTAAACCCTTATTTAAGATCTTCAGTGAGTGTAGAAGTTTAACGGGGGTGGGAGAATTAAACCCTTATTGAAGATCTTCAATGAATGTAAGAGTTTAACGGGGGTGGGAGAATTAAACCCTTATTGAAGATCTTCAATGAATGTAAGAGTTTAACGGGGGTGGGAGAATTAAACCCTTATTGAAGAATCTTCAATGAATGTAGAAGTTCAATGGGGGTGGGAGAATTTATATGAGATGTATAGTGTGAACAAAAAATCCTTGTAATTTACGCTATTCTGGGCTTGGGCAACACAAGGGGCCTGTGGGTAATATTACCCTCTGGTAATTTAACATAGCTATTGAAAATGGCTATTTATAGTGGATTTTCCCATTAAAAACGGTGATTTTCCATAGTTATGTTAGTTTACCAGAGGGTAAGCACCCCACAAATGGTCCCGATTAAGTGGAAATTCCCTACTAAACCATGGTTTCGAAGGGGGTGTTTGATATTAGGGGGAAGGGATTAACCATTGCTGACGGCTCTGAACAGTTTCGCCTCGTTTCACCTGAGGAAAGGCTCCCGCTACCACGAGGACCTTTCGGTCATGGAGCAGCTGGGTGTGCTGCTGCCCGGCGCAGTGGTGGTGGCCGACAACGTGCTGAAACCGGGCTCGCCGCTGTTTCTGTGGCGGCTCTGCAAGGGCGAGGCCTACGAAAATCATATCGCTCCTTGGTGTGGATTCGTGGGAAGGTATGGCATGGGAAGGTATAGCATGATGGGGCAACACATGCACCCAACGATGCAGCCGGCAATAAACATCAACCAAGAGTGGCTGACTGAGTACCGCAGGAACAAACCAACATAAACCAACATAAACCAACATAAACCAACAAAGCATATGGTACGGAACCACCAACCATGTAGGACATCACATGACATCACCCATTGGCCGTGGCAACATGGGCCGCAGAGGTTCGGGTGCGCGAGTTCGCCATGCCATCGGAAGACTGGATGTCGGTGAGCGTCTTAAGACCCGAGGCGCCCGGACGCTGCGAAGGATGGGGGATGGACCTGGTCAGGGTTCTAGGGAGGCCACTCAAAGTTTGTAAAGAGGAAAATCCTTGAACCAAAAACGCAGGGGGTTCCACATTTCCAGCATGTTTGTGGTCTAACCATCATTGTACAATGGGATGATAATTCTGGTAGTGGCATACTATGGCGGCAGTATCAACATGAGAAACTCTTACCAGTTCTTAGTATCTCTCTTACTAGACCTTTTGGATCTTTAATCTCAATCTTACATCTTATTACACCCTTACTATTACATGTTATCATAGCCCTTCTATCTCCTCAGTGGGGCTTGGCAACTCCCATAGGAACCGAAGCAAGATGGCCATTTTCCAGGCGGCCGAGCAGTTTCAGTCGGAGGCAGTGGACGTGCCGGTGCTGGAGCGTGGCAAGGGCCACGCGCCGCAAGGTGGGTGACATTGAAAAATTCGCCATGGATCTAGGCAACTTATAGTGACCTCATTAACTATACCTCTAATATTCCCATTATTGGATCATGACAATCCGTGAAACATATATAGATAATAGTAAATACACTTTAATAAGTCTTTAATATTCCCATTAGATTCCTCATGAAAATTAAACACACAGAGAGACACACACACACATATATATATTAAATATAAATATAAATATATATTTAAATATAAATATAAATATAAATATAAATAAATAAATGTAAATAACTGTATATATATATATAGTTATGGATGCCATCAACCAGATATCACATCACTTGGATCCCTGGAGCCAGGCGCCTGGCCGGCGCCGCCCGAAGAGCTGCTGCAGCTGCAGTGGGAATCGGATCGCATTCGACAGCAAGCCACGCGGCCAGGTGGGGCTCGCTGGGGTGCCGGGGGTCATCCGGTGGGTGCCGGGGAGTTCCCCTAAAAATGGGAAAAACATGGGGAAAATATGGAAAAATATGGGAAAACCATAGGAAAATCCCCGAACTTGATGGAGATTTCCAGTAGATGGGAAAATGTTCGATCTAGTTCTGGTGGATTTGCCAGCAAGCTATGTCATCTATGTTGGAGATTGTTTGAGTACGTAGTACCAGAGCTTGATTTTACCAGAAAGATCGCCTGGTGATTACTCTCAACAGAAGCGACTGTCAAGTTTCAATCTCTGGGTCTTTGCTGAACCCCAAAACTGGAAGGGAACCGCACCACTTGAAGCCTGGAACCCTGGAACCTGCTGTTGGATGGCACAGCTGGGTCAAGCGGCCTAGCTGGACAGTTCCCCAGCCACAGTTCGATGTTCCCCCATGGCTACCATTACATCCCATGAAACCCCATGAAATCCCCAGTGTTCCTGGTCAAATCCTGTTACCCTCTGGTAATTTAACATAGACATAGCTATTGAAAATGACCATTGAAATAGTGGATTTACCCATTGAAAAGGGTGATTTTCCATAGTTATGTTAGTTTACCAGAGGGTAAATCCACCATTTTTCCACCATTTTTCCACCATGAATTTCCCTCAGTGGATCATCCCTAGACGCTCCCAGGCAGTGGCAGCGTGAGCTTCACGGAGTGGGCCACCTATGCCGAGGAGATGAAGGTGGCTTGGAATCCCCCAACTCAATGGGCATCTATACTATACTAAGATACACACACATATATAGAGATAGATATAGATATAGATATAGATATAGATATAAGTATAGATAGATAGATAGATAGATAGACAGATAGACAGATAGATAGATAGATAGATAGATAGACAGATAGATAGATAGATATATATATATAGAGATAGAGATGATAGATATAGATATAGATATACGTTTGGAAAACTCATCGAACTTGAAAGAGGATTTTTGAGCACGCCATGTTTAAGATTACCAGAGGGTAAATGATCAGCCCGAATTTTTCTTTCCATGACCTTTCTATGCGTTCTTGGGACGGTTTATCCCAGGACTCCATTGTTTTGACATATTGTCATCTGCCTGAAACTTGTGATTTATGGAACCGAGAAGAATCTGGCAGAACTCTGATCACCTCAGTTGCAAAAAAAATGATGGTCACGGCAAGGGATACCCAGTTTCACAGTCGACAAATCTGGGTAGGTGAAGTGTTTGTGCACGACTTTGGCATGTTTGTTACAGTCTGTGGCCGGAATCTACAGTAACTTCCCACAGAAGTTTTGATCATACCAGGTTACCAGACTTGCACAAGAATCGGTCATGGACATACGTTTTTCTTTTGGTGTCACCAGATTTGGTCATTAAAATTCGTGTTTGGGGTGTCGCAGATATTGGGCATTTGGTCAGAGTCATTGCAAACTTGGTCATCAACAAATACTATCGTCATTTAAATTTGAAAACAGAGTACCGCAAATCCACTAGTCAATCATCACATTTTCCAAAGCAAAATGGCTCTTTGGATCTCTTTGGGCCCATTAACATTCGCGTTTTGTCACCAGTGTATTCCCATGAACATTCCGGTTCGTTCTTCCATAACTATTTAACCATAATGTCCGAAAAAGAAATCCCATTGGCATCCCATGATATGAAAGATGGACAACCCACCCCCCCATCACTGGCCGATCCATCACCGAGGCCAAAATGGCGCGCCACGGCATTGTGGAAACTGCGGATGCAGAGGAACTGGAGTGGCTGGGCAGGTCCAACGCTGGGACAGATATGAAAACAATGGAAAGTTAAGTCTTCAAACGGTGATGAGTCACTTGGTCTAGCTCTATAATGCTCTATTTGTACACACACACAGAGATACATATATATATACACACATAATGCTCTATTTGTCTAGCTCTACAATATATATATATATCTAATTATAATTAATTACTTAGTTACTTAGTTATATATATATATTTATGTATTATATCTCTATGTGTTATTATGCTTTGGGACTCCTATTCTCCCGGTTTCCGTCCCCTTCTTACTAGCTTGTGAGTTTGACCCAAAAACTTCTGCTGAGCAAGAACCCAAAGCAACAAACCTGTAGATAACATGGACAACAGCACCAAGCACTAGTAGGGCTCCTACACTATGTGCATTTTGGTTGATTTTACCATCTCCACTAAGATTAACAACATTGACAGTGCCAAATAGGGGGTTGGAAGATTCATTCCTTTCCACTTAAATGGGTGAATTTGCAGGGTCAAACTGCTCATGACAATCCTGTGATGTTTCCATATTGCGGCTCGATCACAAGACACTGCTGCTCCGAGGAAGGGGAAAGAGCTCTTTGGCGCTGGCGCAGCGCTGAAAAAAAAAGATGTGACGTAGAACTGGGATTGGTGCTGGGTAAATGATCAGCAATATCGCATTGTTCCCTATGGCCCAAAGGTTTGTGGCTATTTTATGCAAATGATTCTTCGCAGTGGAAATCCACGCTTTTGCTGATGAAAATCACATCTCATGAAACTGCTCAAAGCAGTTTCAAATCCAATCAGATCGACACTAATCCTGCAATTTTGATGGCAATTTTGGATCATCTCCTCGAAATTCCAACTACCCACCTCAGTCCTTCAACAACACACACTCCTATGACTCCTATGCCAATTTTTCTGAAGGAAATGGACCACAATATCATTCTCTGTCTATAATTACCCCATATTACCCCATGCCACAGGGTTTGACAGGACCGAAATTGGGCTTTCCGCATTTCGTTTCCAGGATTTTAACCAAAAAATAGTTTCCCCCTGGTTTTTTTCCAGGCTTCCAACGTTTCCATCCCCTTAAATCCTATCAAGATCCCATCAACATCCCATGAAATCTGCCATGATTTGATGTCTCCAGGGCCTTCTCCGTGAGGGTTGGCGACGACGAGAAGTCGCCCATCTCTTTGCGCCACAGCCGGGCTCGCCACTTTGAGGCGCAGCAGATTGGGTTAAGATAAACAATGTGTATTGGTATGGCCCATCTATATCTATCTATCTATCGATCGATCGATCTATCGATCTATCGATCTACTGTATCTATCTATCTGTCTATTTATCTATCTATCTATCTATCTACCTACCTACCTACCTACCTATCTGGCGGTATATGGCCTATAGCTGATATGTATGTATATACATATGCACTTGTTGTTTTCTAGTGATATGCATCCATATAATGAGATCTATCTATAGAATGCATATCTATGAGGCCTTGACCTGCAGACACCGCGGGAAAAAGTGGCATCAGCCATCCTAGTGGGATGTGTCAGGAAGAGATCACCGTGCCCTTCCCATGCAGCCAGCCTGGCTGTCGCGAATTTCATGACGTGACCTTGGCTTCATTTGACGGGCCAATATCTAATGTTCGCAATGGGATCCACCTTCCCCAAACTTTATCATTTTAATGGGTGGGATTTTTAATGGGTAATATGGGTGGGATTCCAACCATCCAAAAACTAACATTATTGGCTATTTCTTTGACGTCAAATATGTTTTGATTTCGGATTTCTTGCTCCGGAATTGACGGCTGTCCCAAGCAACTGGTTGAGGTTGAGGGCCAGGAATCCTCAGCCAAGTTCACAAGCAAATTCTGGATGAGATGATCAATGGTTCATGAGGGGAAGTCTGTTGGGAATTCTAGGGGCCGGGAAATCTAGTGATTCATTCTTTTGGATAGCTACAAGTGTAGAAACTGGGTTCGAATTTGAGATCTCAATCTCAATCTTGCCTCGATCATCCTGGCTTAGCAATCGAAGTTACCCAAGCCTTGACAAAATCCTTTGTTCTTGGATCATCCACTTGAATCCCTTGAAATTTGGAGTGTTTTGATTCGAATGGCCCAAAAATCCACAGCCACTGGGACCCGGCCTGGGAGAAAAGGATTGCAGTGGCTATTGCCTCGTGCACCGCCACTTTCGGACTCTTGGCAGTCGCTTGAGTCGCCCGAGAGTCGCCTGGATCTCGGTTTGAGGCCGTCTCGAAAAAGGATTTTCCGCCACGAAACGGCCAGGATTTTCAGGATTTTCCACGGATTTTCAGGGATTTTCTAGTGTTTTTTTATCATGTTTTGATCGAACGATCTGATTCTCCCTATTTTTTTCTGGGTTTTTCCGAGTTCTCCCCATGACTTGGCGATTTCTCATCGTTCCAGGATTCCCTGGAGCATCGGTGCATCCATTTGGGTCTTCTTGCAACAGCTATGGCTGGCCTTCATGTTCATGATCTTGGCCGTCTTGGAGCTGGAATCCAAGGTGCCACTAAAAATGGGCCAGTTTTTTTTTATGGAATTTCCCTATGGCGATTACCATCAATTACACCAGAAGAGTCCATTTGAAAGGATTTTGACGCCATAAACATTGACCAAAAGGGATGCTGGAAATCACATTTCGCAGTTGAAAACTATGACTGAAAGTATGAGCCCATTGGTACCCTGCAAAAAGCAAATATTTGTAGATCATTTTCCGAAGGGCTTTACCCATAAGGCTTCCACATCTTTCTGTATGACCCTAGGCTAACATCCATTAAATCATATTGAATCCATGACATCCCCATCAAAGTCCCATTAAGTAAATCACTAGTAAATCCCATTAAGTCCCTATTAAGTCCCCATGAAAATCCAGATGAAATCACCATTGAGCCATCGGCACACGTGGCACAGGCCCTCTCCACGGTGATCCTGCTATCTCTGAGTCCCATCCTGTGCCAATCTCTGGCCACGCAGATCGGTGCCTGGATGGAAAATCCCCATGTTTGGACCTTTTGTGACTTGGAGATGATCCAAAACACCAAATACTTCAAGTATTTTTTTTCTAAGTATCTATCAGAAAAAAGAATATATACAAGTTTCACTTGGCAAATCTACCCCAAATTTTGTGCTGGTTACTGAGCACTTCCCACACACGCAGGCGGCTCTGCCGTGGTCTGGATGTGCGTCCTGGTTCCCGTGCTCTGGATCGGCGTGGGGGGCACCTCTGCGCGTGCCTCGGTGTGTTCGGAAAGGAGGGAGCCCAGTGGGAATGATGCTATGGAATCATGAGGATTTTTGTAGATACCTGGAAGGAGGGCAATGCACGCATGTATGTATATTATTATGTATATATACATATATATGTTATCTTTGATTTTTTGTTTAGTTGTAGTTTTGCCATAATCCTGGAATAATTATGACAGCTGGAGATTCTGTAGGCATTGTTGAATTCTTGAGAGTGATATAGAACTGGGGTCAGTGAACCAACAAAAACCTTTTTTTTTTGCGAAATAAGGGGGGCATACTCTGACAATGTTGGGGATGTCACCAAAACGAATGGGGACACTTTCCAACTGTTTTCTCCCATTTCTCCGCCACATTCTGATGGCGCCGGCGCAGGCTTCAACAGCATGTACCGCATCTCAACGCAACATGAATTGACTTTGGAGGCCTTGTGCTCCCAAATGTTGATGCTTGGCGAAGGTTGTGGCCCAGCTTGTGGGGTTGAAACAATGGAATTGATTTGAGGCAAGGTGTTTGCTTATCATTAAATGCCGTCCCGTTATTTTTGTATTTTGAATTTATTTCAAACATTCTTATCTTTAACGATCCGTTTTTTTTTCAGAAAAAAATACCTCGTGTTACATTTACTACTACGACTTTTGTCGTTGTTACTATTCTTGTCTCTTATCATCATATATATATATATGTTTCATGATCGACTTGGATGATTTGGGCTACCCCCATAGCTTAGGAAACCTCCTTTTTTAGCGTGTTTCCACATTACAATCCCATATAATCCCCAAAAAAAACCCACATAAGGATGGCTACAAGTACCAGATACTAATTACTTACTAATTACTATATATCTACTATTAAGCACCAGCAGGATGATGGCTGCAATCCAACATCCCATTAAAAAGAGATCTTCCATCTATTGCTGGGGACATACCCTCCGGTAATTTAACCATTTGCTATTGAACATTGCCCATGAAAATAGTTGTTACTGTACCTATCATTTCAACGGTGATTTTCCAGCTCGCAATGTTAGTTTACCAGAGGGTAATGATGTCTATAATGAAATCCATGAAATCCCTCAATATAACGGGATATAACTTATAACCACCGAAAAATCTATCAAGGGATAGTAGCCCTATTAATAGCCTTAAAATATAGCAATTTACGGTATGGGGACATACTGAGGCAAATCACCTGCCTCGTAGCTGACGGTGCTGCACCCAGCACTGGCCCTGCTTCGGCAGCGGTTGCAGCGCAACAGGCCGAAGACATGGGGAATTTTGGGGAAACCACGGGGATTTGATTCATGACGCTAGCTATATATATATATACATACACACACACATATATATACATAGGTTAAAAATACAGATTTTTGACGCATGAAAAATATGGATTCAGGATGAACAAGTTGGGATTGGAGCAATGAACGTGGAGATTTTGAGGAGAGAAACTGGTGTTGAAGCGTGAACATTGGAGTTTTGAGGGCAACATGGGATGGAACACATGTAGGTAACAACGGACACACCTGGGGGCTTGAGTGATGAACATGCGGATTTACCATCATTTCCCGATTTGAACATCGGGGAACATCAACATCAACAGAAAATCCGAGCAGGAAAGTTGTGCCGCACAAGCATATGTGAATTCACTCTGATAGGAATTCACCAAGTCTTCATCAAAACATCCCACATTTTACCCCTGCCTTGTTTCGTGGCATGAAACATGGACCAGGCCTTGAACATCTCCACTGTCTTTGGATGTGAAGATCCTGGCAGTTTCGATGAGTTGCAACAGGCCCCCTACGGCAGATTGGTGCAATCTGGTGGTTTGTTAATGTCGACCTCCCATCCACTTTCTGCGTCGTTCCATTCTTGTTTTGAAGTGTCATGTTTGCAGGTTGCATTGGGGGTTAATGATGGTTAATGGTTTATCATACATCAACATGCAGCTGAACAAAACGAGCGTTGCGAAGAAAGAAAACTGATGAAATGGAGCGAAAATACACGAATAGACCGGATAGATGCATGATCTACACACACACATGTACACACACATGTACACACACAGATATTTATAGATAGATAGATAGATTTGATTTGATTTGAATCATGCACATGCAAACCTGCACATGTAGACACACACACACATATATATATATACATATTTATCCATGTTTTTTGATACACTATGAGCATCTGCTACAGCACCTTCCAGGAAGAGGCGGCCAAAGATTTGCGCTGCAACTACCTCCTGGCACGGCGGCGTGTGAGGGCCTTCCAGCGTGGCTTGGGCTCGCTGTATCCGTTGGAAAGCTGAGATGAGAAACGTTTGATGTTGGGTTTTGATGGATTTTGCTGTATGTTTGATGGATTTGTTTTTAATGGATGATTGGGATTTTAAAGGGATTTTGATGGACTTAACTTGACTTAACATAGTTTTTTAGGATTTCGATTTGGAATCAGTTGATTACATCTGTGAAACATGGGGTTAGTTAGCCAAGATGTAAATGGTTATAGAGAACACATGAGCTTTTGGCTTTTGGTTACGTTGTATCCGTTTTGACGAGCTTTCTCCTACAGCCACCTCCACTTGCATGAAATATGAGGACGGAGGTCGTGGGTCTTTGTTTCAGGTGCTTGTCGCTTCTGCAGAACTCATGGTCGCTGGCTGGGGGTTTGAACATCACCTGAAAGTGGTTAAAATCGTGGTCAACTCTGAAAGGATCTGTTTTTTTGTCAGAGGAAACCTAAGGAAACCCGCACTTTCTCAGGTTTTTGTTTGTTCTCCGTGACATTCTCCCCAACCAACTTTGCAGCGCAACGTTTCGGTGATGCTCAGCATCGTCACCTAAGGTGAAGTCTGTGAACCCATCAATGCGGCCCTGGGACGGGATTCGTCGTTCTCTGCCGTGCGACCGGAGCTGAAGACCCTCTTCAGCGCCAAAGATGCTCTGGCGCAGCACAACAACTCCAGGACGGATGGGATGGTGAGCTCAGCAGCCACAGCAGCCAGCTGGCTGAGCTACACCTGGGGACCCATGGTGGAAGCAAAGATTTCGTCCTTTTATGAAGTTCATTAAATAGAGTGACTGATAGTGACTGATAGTGACTGATAGTGATCGCGTTCATTCTTGTCACTGGGTCACTGGAGATGAGCTCACTTAAGATGGGCACTAGTTAGACCCATTCATATTCCCATAGAACTGTGGGTTTCAGATGTTTTCAGTACCATCCCATCTTTTTCGGCCCCGGTTTGTCCAGGAAACTCATCGATCTCCTCTACTGTGATGTGACCCTTGGCAGACTATCCCATGGCCCTAAACTGGCCTAAATTATCCCCAAAGGTGATGATTTTCGCGGGATATGATAACCACAGATGGATGATGATGGATGAATAGATTAGATTAGGTTAGATGAGCGATAAGGTCAGAGCAGATTGGACGGTAGATAAATCTCCATACCATGAGATCCATGAGTGAGGACCCAGAACTTCTTTTTTGGCATGTGAGTGCAAGTGGAGACGGCCTAGGATCTGTGAAGATTTTCAAGAAGTGCGGGCCGTGCTCCAAGCCTTGAAAGGCAAGAGGGAATTCGCCAGGATGAGCGAAGTGGTAAACATCGAAGATCCGAAAATGGGGCATACCCACCAAATAATTACCACGTTCAATATAGAGTCAATAGAGTTTCGGATGAGAATCCAGTGGAATTTGGATGGATGATTTTTTTTCACCACTACATTTTCAATTGGAACCCCTGGAAGGCCGAGCTCAAGCCCAAAGTGATGTGGGAGTACCAGGTGGTTTGCAGGTGCATCATGTGCGTCACTGGGAACACTTGGTGGGCAAGGGGCAAGCGCATCGAAAAAAGGTGGGGATATGGGGATAGATTGGGATAGATTGAGGTAGATGCAGAAGCAAGAATGATGGGTGGTAGAAGCTGTAGAACCTGTACCAGCTGTACCATAGATGTCCCTTAAATTCCCACTGGTTGGTTGATGAAGAAAGAGGGGTCAGAAGAACCCCCTTTAACAACAGGTTTCCATGATGATACCCTCTGGTAATTTAACATAGCTATTGAAAATGGCCATTTATAGTGGATTTTCCCATTAAACATGGTGATTTTCCATAGTTATGTTAGTTGACCAGAGGGTAGATGGTATACCAAAGCTGTACCACTGAGGCGATGGATTCAGTCGCGACTTCCAGGACGCTGAAGGTCGTTGTGGAAAGACACTGGGCTGAAAGCTGGTGAAACTTGCTTTGACAATTTGATACCCTTTGGTTAATTAACATAGCCATGGTATAGATGGCCCATTTGTAGATGGTTTACCGAACTATAAAATGGTGATTTTCCAGTTCGCTATGTTAAATAACCAGATGGTAGTTCAATAGCTACTTTGATCAATTTGTCATTCTGATCCATCAGACTATATTTACCTAGCCAGAAGAATCTAAGAAAAGGCAAGGGATCAGTAGGGCCTCCTCAAAGGATCTACAAGGACCTCATTGAAGGAACCTCCGTACAGGGGCTACCCTTGAAGGATCTTTAAAAACTGACCAAGGTTCTTTAGAAACTGACCAGATCTCCTTGGACAAGGATATCCTCAAGAATTTTCTATGCAAGGAAACCTTAGATTTCAGAAGGGTTTTCACAAGATTTCTATGCACGGATCCTGCTGAATTGCTCAACGAACGTCTAGTAAAGGACCTCCCCAAAGGATCTCTACCAGACATTTGTGCAAAGATCTCTGCACAGCTCCAAATCCTCTCAGGACAGGCTTCCTCCCAAACATGAACTTGAAGATTTCGCCTTCCTGAATCAACCATATCAACCCCCACCTTGACCATAACCCCAGCTCGTGTGGATGAAACTGAGGATCGTGGTGGAACTGGACGGCTACCTTGCTACAGACGCTTGGTGGAAGCCAGGGTGGGTCTTGGAGGATCTTGGAGGTGTTTCAACGGGTTATGGGTCCCTGTCCAGGATTCACAGTGACACACGCAGTGACTGCAACGTTTGGGGAGTGCTGCGATGTGCTGCTTGAGGTGCGCGTCTATGAAGCTTCGTTGTGCTTTGGCAGCTGGAGTTTAGTAGAACTGGACAATGATACCCCAATCACCTGGTACCCAGACATGTTTCATCATGTTTCCCACGTTGAAAACCCTTCTTTGGGGAAGCGATGCGGTGGAAACTCGCACACCTACCTTTGATTTTAATGAATATCACTGGGTTCGGGCTGCACAATGAATGAAGCCCAGTTGTACTTCCGCACCCCAAATTTGTTGGCTTTAGGGAACTTCTACCCTGCAAAAGTCTCATTTGATCTCATGAAGACGATGATATTTTCTGAAAGTATTCTTCCAAAGCCGCCCAACAACAACTTATCTATAGCCATTTCCTCACAAATCTTCGCCCAGAGAAGTTGAAGCCTACCAGATCTTGAAGATCTGGCAGCGCCAAGGCACGAGTTGCGCGAACAGATGGGCCGCGTGCATCGCCTCGTCCATGGGTTTGGATTCTTTCAGGCTGGGTCCCGGGTTGTGACGCTTGAGATCTATCAACTGGGTGAGGCTGTTTTTGGCATGTTTTCAGGCATTTAAGGGACTTTTCCTGATGCATTAGGCTGGCTGAGTTTCTGTGATTGATTGACCAGGTATGAAATTTACAGGCACAGAAAGCGCCACAACCTGTGGTGCTTGAGATTGGAAGCGCATGGTATCTCGAACAAACTCCATGAAACTCATTGGCCTTTCAAGGCTCAAGAACCCTCTTCAAAGAAAGAGTTTGGCCCTAAAGCATCCCGAGGGACCTTTGTTCCAGTCTCGGTCCGCAGAGCCTTTGAAATGGCTCCTGCAAGAATCTTCCAGCTTCGTGCTTTATGGCTTTCCTTGGTCGTGCTTGGTTTGGGAACTCATTGGTGCTTCCAATCCGTCATACGGTCCAATCTTTCAAAGTCCTGTCCAAAATCGGATTCGCTGTGCACCGTGCACTCGAATGCAGATGGGAGATGCAGCTTTCTGTGGGAGGTTTGGGACGAATGGTATGTTGACCAAGTTGTGAGCTACACTGAGCCTTTGTATGATCAGATCCCGTGGAAATGGCTGGCCAAAAGGTTCCACAACTGGAGTAAGCGCAAATTCTGGGCTTCCCGTTCAGATGTGCCGGCTTCAAGAGACTTGATGCACTCACTTGCAGTTGTGCGTGTGATTCACCAGCCAAAGCCTGTGAGTTTCTCGTACATGAAGAGTAGAAATTGGACACAACACGTTTTTCCCAAGCTGGCATTGGCAATTGATACAGTCGGAAGAATCGTAGTTGAAGCAGGAATCGCAGTTGATACAGGGGTGAGTCTTGCTAAACATCGGAGATCAGCCCTTTTTCTGCAAAACGCCAGAAGTTCCTATCGTCCTCACAGGCACCGGGACAAGAAGATCAAGGCTGAATTCGGGGCGGCTCAGACAGCGACCAATCTTGATGTGAGGGACCTGAACGCGACAGAATTCAAAGAGGCCATCAAGGGCAAGGAAAAGTGGATCGAAAGAGAAGTCAAGAAAGCAGTTCCCCTCTGGAAATTTCAACATTTCCTGATAGATCGGTGGAACTGGAAAGACTATAAAGCTGCCCCTTGGAAAAAGTCCAACTGCAATCAGATGGTCAGAGAAGTGTTCGAGTTCTTGGAAGAAGAGATGTCTGAGTCAGAGTCTCGGTGATGCCCTGTGTGTGGAAGGAAGTAAGCAAGGCCAATTTTTTAAATAAAGTGCATAGTTGTGCGGAGGTTCCGTGCAAGTGCGAAAAGAAGCTCAGAACCAGGGATCTGCAGCAGAAGGCAGAAGGGATGTCGCACATATGGTTGGACTTTGTTTCGGAATGTTTCGGATCCATGTGACTTAGATGATGGCCATCAAGTGACCAGCACTATTCGCCAGTCACTCTGGAACAGGCAGAGACACAACTTGGGAACTTGGTACGGAAGCACTTTAGATGTGGGATCAGAAGTCGGAAGTGCTATCCATTGGGCAGTATATTCTTTGAATCCTGAGAGAGGGCCCGGAACATAGCAATGATACATGGTCTCTCGAACTAAACTTGGGAATGAAAAGGGGTGGCAAGGGGCAAAAACATGCAAAAACCACATATTTCCTCCACTATGGGAGTAGTTACTGTACTTACATGCTTTGGGTATTTGCAAACCGTCAACCTCAATGAAACTCATGGGACTTCCGATGGCCTTTCAAGGCTCAAGAACCCTCAAAGGGGTTGGTCCCGGCATCCCAAGGGACCTTTGTTCCAGTTCCACGGAGCCTCTGCAATGGCAAGAGCCCTCCGGCTTCGCGTTCTATGGCCTTCCCTTGTCATGCTTGGCATTGCCCATTGGTGCATCCTTCCCAGGTCCTTCATGTTTCCAAAATCGCATTCGTCTTACACCGTGCTTTCGAAAGCAGATGGGAAATGCAGCTTGGAGCCGCCGGAAGATTTTTGTGGTGTTGAAAAAATTGAGTGCTACACGGAGCCTTTGTATGATCAGTTCCGCTGCAGGTGGTTCGCTAGGCTGTGCCACTTTTTGAGTAGAGCCAAAGTCTGGGCCCTTCGCAGGGATGTTCCGGCCTCGAGAGACTTGTTCCACTCGCTTGCAATCCTGCATGTGTGGTATTTGACTTATCCTTCTCTTATCAAAAAAGGGGATATTTTCATCAAGTTTGAATTCGGGGCGGCTCAAAAGACATCGCAAAATCTGGACATAAAAATTTTGAACGCTTCAGAATTTGAAAGCCTCACCGAAGGCAAGACAAAGTTAAGCGAAAGAAAATTCACATTCCCAAAGCCCCTCTGGGCACTTCAGAATTTCCTGAAAAATCAGTGGGAGCAGAAAGACTACAAAGCTGCCCCTTGGGAGAAGTCCAACTGCAATCAGATGGTCAGAGAATTGTTCCTTTATCTGGAAGATTTCCGATGCGGACACGTATCGGCTTTACGATGAGTTCGTTGAAATGATGAGCAAGCGGCAAGCGGATAAAATTACAATGACCTCACTGCGACGTCATAGGAATGGTGGTTAGTATGGGTATATAAGTATCATTAAGTATCCCCAAATGGCTTGAAAATTTCAGGCTGGTGAATTATGGTAATTTATCCAGATGATTTGTTTTTGATACTTTCTTGTTTTCCCAGTGCAAGTTGGCAGTGCTTGGTCCTGCGGAGTTGGTCTCACATGCACGAGTTGGTCTCACATGCACGGCCACATGGTAAAAAGACTTGGTGATGCACACATGCCTCCCGATGTTCACCAATCTTTATACGAATTCCACACCTAGACCTACACAAAAAACACAAAAGTTCTGAGATGATTCATGCTAAAGCAGCAACCTGTCTGTATCCAATTTGAAACAGGTGGCTTCCTGTCTCTACCAAAACTAGATATAGATGAACGAACATATCTTTCATAGATGCTGCACTCCGCCAGTCAACACACCTCAAGAGTACTGTACTTCACAGTCAACAGACCTTGGCTGACTAATTTGCAAAACAGATCAGTTTCACTTCAACTTCAACGCAGCTTTTTTGCATTACCAATCGCGACTGTAGCTGACATTATACTCCCAATTCTATCCCATTATATCCGCATTGCACCACCATTCTTGCTGGTTAAATTCCCGATTTTTGTTGGTGAATTGCCATAAATCAAGCCCTAGGCCCTTGTGAATCTGCTGCAGCCAGGCCTGTGTGGATTTCATGGACAGTGATACGCCCCTGCGTCCATTGGTGGAGATGAGGTGTGTTTTTGTGCTCTGCAGGATGATGCCCCCATAATTTCGTACGACTTCATACGTTGTCCATATATATATATATACACATATATATATACACTCAAGATGCTCAAGGCGGTCATGGAGATGACAGTGATATGACTAAGACTAAGACAATATATACTTATACTTCCACTCCACATCACTCAACTATGCCAACGCGTTGAATTAACAGCTTGATGATTCAACCATTCCAACGGCAGCAAATAATAGGATCGACTCAGCTGTGGTTTTTCAAACGTCGCTGACCTGGGGTCCTGGGGTCCTGGGGTCCTGGGATCATCCCGTTTAGAACTGGGGTCCGCTAGGCCTCCAGCATGGTTTCAACTGCTCCGTGCCTGCACGGGATTGATGCGTCTGTTGGCGCTGACGACCGCGGCTTACTTTGCCTCTTGGCCTCGAAGCGGAGTGAACCCGCAGGGGTGGACAAACAACCCGGTGTTTGCTTGTTTAAAAACCAGAAGGGAACCCAGAAAAGTAAATCAACGTACATAACATCAACTTCTGAATGGCATGTTATTAATAGTTACCATCATCATTGAATCATACTATATTTTCCGCCGGATTGCATTCCAGTTCCTCCAGTTAGTTATGCACTGAGATTTCCACTTCCAAGGCCATGCAATACTTCGTGCGCTATGGACCTCAGGTGCTCCGACAGAGCGAGGTTTTTGGCCTTGACAAAAACTCGCATGGCCTGAGACGAACTTTTCCATGGAGTGAGCCATTGTAATTCTACCCAGATTGATACAGTGACTGTACGATACTGAGTGGTTGAAAGATATTTTTTTGAGATGGGTGTATTGAATTTTGATGACTCCAGAAATGCTCCAAGAAGCCACAGTTCTTCAATGTATTTCTATGTTCGTGGGTCATAGCCGATATCCCATTTTGTTTGGCCATTTTGTTTGCACAAGTGTGCATATTTTGTCACTTATGTCTGCTGCTTACATTCTATTTTTTTTCCGAGTAAAAGTCCGAGCTTTTGCACATAAAGGCCACGTTTCTGCTGGTAGATTCCAAGTTTTTGGAATAAAGACTTTTTTTTTGGGGTAGACATCTTAATTTTTCGCATCTTCCGTTCTTGAAAAGCCAACTTTCTGTTGCATGGCATGGGGATTGAACCAACGCGCCCCACGTGTGACCCCCCCAAAAAAGTCTCAGTAAAGGTCTAACAGGCTTATTATAAGTTACCCTCTGGTTAATTAATATTTTTACGGGATGTCATTAGGTAGTATCCGTAACCTCCCTGTAAAGTGTGCCCTGTAGTCTACTATGTATACCACCTGACTTTATGGCTCAAGGAAAATAGTGTGCGTGCTTACTGGCTGATTGTGGCTTGATTTCCTACAAATATAGGTTATCAGCCGTATCGCCAGATACGTTCCTTTTGTAAGTAAATGTCTGCCCCCTTTGGAAAACCATCTCCAGAGGGCTCACGCGACTCCGGGATCCATCAAGCCATGGCGATCGAGGATGCAGACAATGGCCAAACTGGAAACAATGCACCAAGTCACACAACTTCCCAGACTCCTTCAGAACGCTCCCGCAGTGATAAACGTGAGGTCCGTGTCCCGCTTCCACCAGGCGCCGTTGTGCCCCAAAGTGGAGCCCAGAGGTTTTCACACCGTGGATATGACTTTCACGCATCCCGGGAGGGCATGCCTGCCGGCTCACATCATGTACAATCCAACACTGTCGAGGTACACCACCATGAGATGACTGAGGTGAATAACACCATGAATCTACGACAGGTACAAAACAATGAAGTGTACGTGAATTCACACGACCCTGCAATTACACAGATGGTTGAGCAGGTTGCCGAAGCACGTCATCGAGAGGCATTAGCCAACACTGAACACATGGTGCAATCGATGATGTCCGAAATGAGCGGTAGGTTCCATGCAGAAGAACAAGCTGCGAGTGCCCGGATGCAACAGATGATGTTGCTCGCAGAGAGTCGGGAAAATCAATTTCGTGAAGAATTGGCCCAACAAGGGGAAGTATATAAAAGGGTTTTAGACGGAAATGCCAGACAGTCAAATGCAACGAAGGAACAACAAATCCAATCACTCAGGGATCACTATGAACGCCAGGATGAACATCGTAAGATGCAGATGTCCCAACTTGAATCCATCATCAAGCAACAGAGTGAGCAAATAAAGGCCCAACAGTTGCAAACCGAATCCATGAACATGAGGATGAGTAAACTCCTTGACACAATAGGCCCAATGCCGATTCCAATTGTCCAGACCGCCACTGCCATAATACCGCCGTCCACTGAGGTCAAGTACTCTGCACCGTTGCCGTCATTTGCATCAGCAAGTGCGTCTAAACCAGCGGAACCCAACCAAGATATATGGGAAATGCTTGACCCGGAAGGAAATGCACCAGTGGATAATAAGGATCCTGTATCTGAGATAACCGGTCTTAGGTCCCCAACGTATCCACCAACAAGTGTTGCACCATCGGATGCAGGTGGAAAGCCACCAGGACCTGACCCTCCAGATGATGACAAGGACTCACAGGCAGATCGCGACAACAAACGTGGTAAGGACAATCGTGGGAAGAAGCCCCCTCCGGGGAGCCGACGCCCACCGGGAGGTGGGCCTGGGGACGGTGATGATGATGATGGAGACGGGGATGGGTACAATTCTGATGATAGTGACCATCGATTCATCCGTCGCATGAGGGCCATGTTCGGCAGTTCCAGGGACCAGTCACATGAAAAGAACAAGGTCAAAGAAGCCGACACTGTGAAAGTTCCAGCTTTTCCCCATGCGGAGTCATACAGAAATTGGAGGATTCGCACAAGGGAAGCTGTAATGTCAGCATCTACTGACCCTGATAAAGCATTTGATTGGATAAGTGAGACCTGGAAAGAAGGCCAAACAATCGGGGCTCTTCGTGATGTAGGCAAGTTCACCACACTGGATGCCAAGTTGCTGTCCGCGCTCACCAATATTCTCACAGGTGATTTCGCAAGAAAGGTTGACACTTATAAAGAGACTGAAGCAACAAACCATCGTTATGTGAGGGGCCGTCAAGTACTGTTTATGATGCATGAACATTTCAGTACAAACATCAAGCATGGAGCGACCTACTCACTACAGGATTTGTTCAGTGTCAAACTTAAGGGTGACAACCTACGCGGATTCATCAGCAATTGGGATCAAGTGATGGCTGGTATCCCCAAGATTCCTGAGATTAGCATTCTGGAGACTCTGTTCTTTAACCAAGTCAAGACCAGTAAAGCAATAGCACACGACTTGCAGGAATATCATCGTGCTGAGGATGGGACCGAAAAGAAGTCCTACGATTTCCTAGTGACAGCAGTTCGCCGCTACTTGGATAGGGAGCGACTCGAGTCCAATCGTGAACGAGTTGCCAGGACCCTCGGTGCCTCGTCGTCCAGCGCAGCTCCGGCTGTGGGTGAGAAGACTGGGTACATTCCAAAGGGATACTGTGTCAAGTGGAATAAAGGGACCTGCACGAATGATGCCTGCCCATTCAAACATGAAAAGCCTCCACCAAAGAAAGACAGAAGTCAATCACGACCCTCATCCGACCGTGGCAGATCATCATCAAGGGGTAAGAACGATAAGAGCAAGAAGAAGCAGCCATGCAAGTTTTGGAAACAGGGAAGATGCAACAGAGGCAATGACTGTAGGTTTAGTCACGAGGGTAAGCAAACCAAGTCTCCTCGTGCTGCCACTCCTGCCAGGCCTTCGTCCAATGACTCGAAAGGATCCAGACGAAGGAACAGCAGAAGTCCAGGAAAAGGCAGGGACCGCTCGCCAAAGCAGAAGGGATCAAGGAGTCCCAGGAATAGCCGCTCCCCAAAGGGGAATAGAGGCAAGCCTGACACTCCCAAAGCTTCCCCAGCAGCCGTCTGCCTGATTGCCTCGATGTTAGCATCCGTATCCAATGCATGCCTTATGCCACCCATTGATGTGATCAGTTGCCCAGCAGTGACATTTGACACCAATCACGATGTGTATCAAGTCATTGCCAAGGGGGACCTTGAGCCTATCAATCCAGCTTCAAGGAGATACAAGAGAACTTTTCCTATCAACTATCCGTTTGATTTTGACCGAAGAGACGTAGAGGACGCATGTTTGTCAGCGAACATGTTGGCAGGAGCAGTCAAGAATTCGTTAATGAACAATGTCTGCAAATGCAACTATGAATGTGACACCATGTTTGGTTGTGATCACTGTATTCCAAAGGAAATAGTTGCAATGCCTGCCAAATCCGAGGAGTACGTTGATGGATGTTTCGAAGCCTCTATCGATTGGATTGTTGATACCGGTAGTGCACAAGATTTACTCACTGATCACCATGTACCGGATCATTATGGTTATTTTTCCGACAATCCAATCCGTCTCATCACTGCAAATGGGGAAAGTTCATCCATGAAGCAGGGCAAGGTCAAAGTCCCAGAGCTGAATGCTACCGTGTCACCGTACCTGGTGCAAAGTTCACCTCCTGTTTTATCAGTTGGACTCAGGTGCGTTGAGGATGGGTTTGACTTCGTGTGGAGGGGCTCCAAGAATGAGAAGCCGAAATTAGTTTCACCTGATGGGAAGGTCATTGAACTTGAAGTCAGAGACTATGTCCCATACCTATGTTCCAAATCAAATCAACCAAGTGTGTCCACAGTGGCAAAATCAAGCAACAATGGTTCTCCCATGAAGAGAGTTAAAGTGATGGCTAGTTCATCAGGATCCGAGTCAGGCTTCATAGAAGAGGAGGATTCTCCCCCGTCACCAGACCTTTACGACGAAGAATATGAAGATGACGAACCTGCAGTTGTAGGAGGTAATTCATCAAAGTTTGACGATGACCTTGTACCCGACATCTCAGGCGATCCCGGTGCCGATGCGCCCTCCGATGAAGAAGGCATGCACCAGCTGACCGGGAGGTCCAGCCTGATGATGTTGATGATTCAAGGGATGAAGTCCGTCGTGACCCGGAAATGGAAAGACGTAGGGAGAGGGGTAAGGCCGCACTCAAGGCTGAAGCTAAGAGCAAACGACACATGCTTACCCATATTCCCAAGAATCCATACTGTGATGTCTGTACAAAGGCCAAGATGTACAAGCCACCCGGTTACTCTAAAGGAGGATCATCCATGGTCGATGCAAAGAAGTTTGGGGATCATGTCACAGGTGACTATCTTATTGCCAAATCGGACCCTGAAACCGGTGTTGATGGAGATAGGGTCGCAATGGTACTTAAGGATGTCGCCACTGATTTTCGATATGTTTACCCCGTTGCACGCCGTGACACTTCCAACACCACACTGGCAATGAAACATTTCGTTGATGACTTGGAGAAAATTGGAATCTTTTACAGTGATAATGCCCCAGAAATTGTAGCAGCTATGAGAGCTATGAAGATCAGGCATCAAATCAGTAAAGATTACATTTCGACATCCAATGCCATTGCCGAACGAGCCGTGCGGTCCACATTGGAAGGAACGCGTGCCAATTTACTTCAAGCAGGACTTCACCATGGATATTGGCCTTATGCTGCCAGACATTGGTGCATCATGCATGACACGGCACCAGATGGGACTGGAAAGGACACACCATGGAAACTGAGGTTTGGAACAGACTTCGAAGGACCACTTATCCCGTTTGGATGTAAGGTGGACTATTGGACTGGACCTAGGAAGAAGCCAAAGAAACAGATGAAGTTCGAACCGACCACTGAACCTGGTATCTTCCTAGGATATGTCATCCATCCAGGCTTCCATTGGAGAAAAGAATTTGCAGTAGCTTCTCTAAAGCAAATCAATGATGCAGATTTTGACCAATCCGTCACAGTATTGAGGGTGTTAAAGGTTTCAGTACCCGAGAGGATTGAATTTCCCTGTCGCAAACGTGCCGATGCCATCCGAGACGGTAGCTTGAAACCAAACCAGCTGTGTGATGAGCAGGATGCATTACCGCCACCGGAAGAGCAAGATGCTCAGCCTGTGCGGGAGCCAGGCCCAGTCAAGAGATCAATTACTGACATTGAAGCTGGACAGCCTGTACAACAATCCAGTGCATCCGCAGTCTATCACCAGGGATGGTTGGAATTTTTCAAGCATGTTGATCACAAGGAAGCATGGTACGAATACGCCAATTGCAAGGTGAATGTTCGGATCATCGACAATCAGTGTATAGGTCCATCTCCCGACTTTGATGCAGCCGATTTTCCGTTTCGGACAACATGCATTAAAGATGATGAATCATGGCATGTCCACGAAGAAAACTTGAAGATTGATCCTCCGGTCGAAGACCTTGAAAAGGACATTGAGGTTCATGAAGTGATCGTCACAATATTCTCAAAAGAGCCGATCGACCTGAGGAACCGTGTGGACGAGCCCATCAGAGGAGCTGTACCTGATGCCGAAGTCGAGGTAATCAATCCGATCACAGGGGAACTCGAAAGAATCAAGACTAATGACCCCTCATTCTATGACGCAGGTGGGTTTAAAGCAAGAAAATACAAGAATTCAAGCAAACCAAAGGACATCCCTCCATTTGTTTGGCAAGCAATGTCTCAAAAAGAAAGAAGAGCATCGATTGCAGATGAGCAACGGAAATTAGCCCTGGAAGAAAAGGAAAAGAAACGCGCCAGAAGAGTGAAAGCTGTACCCATGATCGGAACTCTCAAGGAATCACCAAATGAATTGGATGAAAGTTTATCCTACGAATTCATCCCAGCTATGCCTGTTTGCCAGATGAACCCTCAAAAGCATCGAGTTAAGTGTATTAGGCTTGGAATCCAATCTGGGGAGAAAGCCGTTAACACTTTGGTGGCTAGGCCAGTGGGGAAAAAGGAAATTAGAGCCAATCCCAAAGCCCAACAAGCCTTAGATGTAGAATGGGACAAACTGGTAAAGAAGAAGGCCTGGCAATATGAAACAGTGGCCGAATGGAAGGTCATTGCCGACAAGGCCAAGAAGACTGGGAAGAAGGTCCATGTAGGAAAGGTCTTTGAGATTTGCGTTGAAAAGGGAAGTGAATTACCCGAAGGAGATAAACTCCGAAAATTCAAAGGAAGAACAGTATTTCAAGGCAACAATGTAAAGGACGAAAGTGCCGATGTTGCCCTGTTCTCGGAATTAGGGTCTTCGCCTGCCACCATGGAAGCTGGCAAAGCAGTAGATGCCTACGGAGCTCAACCGGGATTCATAACCCAACAAAATGATGGAGTACAAGCTTACACTCAAGCCTTATGGAAGGGCGTGGAGACGTGGGTGGAACTGCCACCCGATCGATGGCCCAAAGAGTGGCATGGTAAGTTCATTAGACCAGTTGTATTGCTTCGCATCGCTCTTTACGGTCACCCCGACTCGGGGGGACTCTGGGAACAGTACTGTGAAGCCATGTTGAAACTAGTGGGCTTTATCATGCCAGACCCGGAAGGGTGGCCTTCGGTGTTTTTCCATCCAGAGCTCAAATTGTTGCTTGTCGTGTATGTTGACGATTTTAAGATGTCCGGTCCCAAAGAAAACATGTCAAAGGGATGGAGTTTGATTGCATCAAAGATTGACATGGACACTCCCGGGGAAGTCAATAGATATCTTGGATGCGACCATGTAGCTCAACACAACGTAAAGCTCAAGGTCGAGGATCACCCTTATGCTCATGTCTTTGACAAGTCACTGGCCGACCCGGCCGCGCCTGCCGCCGCCGCGTGCCACAGGACTCAGGATTTCTGGGAGCTCGACACCGTCAACGATGTCTACATGAGACACCATGTGCAGCCAAGGAAGAAACTATTTTTGCCCGATGAAGAAGTGGTTAAGTCATGCCAACTAGCCCCATTTAGATTCACGAATGCAATCCCATGTAACAACAATGGAAGTGAAGTTGAGCAATGGGATACTATTGGAATTGGATCCAACGTGAACAAAGGGGGTAGTCTCAATGATTCATGGGTTGGCACAACATACTTCTTTCCAACATCATGCAAAGATCCAAAGGCTGCCATGGCCACCATCAAGAGGGATAAGTCCGGAGCCAAAAAGAAAGCTAGAGCGGAAGGTTTCTCTTATATGGACCAACTGTATGAGAACCAACCCTGCATGCAAAAACCTGTGACTACATTCACATATGATATGGAGCCTTTCCTCAAATCATGTGTTGAATGTTACATTTCACTCGCGGGCAGGGATGCCAAGCCTTTGAAACAAGTTTCCACACCATTTCATGAAGAAAGAATTGCACGGCCCATTGCCGATGAGAAGGAAACCAAAGGCGTATTGGCTCCAATAGCCGCAAGGGTCCTTATGAAAGTGCTATTTGCAGCCAGGATGGCACGTTTCGACTTGCTGTGCGCCGTCCAAGGCCTAGCAGCTCGTGTGACAAAATGGAGTGCAGAATGCGATAAGGCACTGCACAGACTTATTTGTTACATTAATTCCACCCTGGATCACAAGCAAAGGGCTTTCATAGGGGACAAGGTTAGTGAGTGTAGGCTTTGGCTGTTTGCTGACGCAGACCATGCAGGGGAGTACGACAATCGATCCACCAGTGGTTGTTTGTTAGTTCTTGTAGGCCCCAATACCTACTTCCCGCTCACAGCATTCAGTAAGAAACAAACTGCCGTTGCGATGTCAAGCACCGAAAGTGAAGTTGTCAGTGCAAACGTATCCCTCAGAGCTGTCGGTCTACCTTCCTCCGGTTTGTGGGCATACCTCCAGAACGCGGGGGGGGAGAGAGCACCAAAAGACAGCATACCGGGAGGTTTGCCAAGGCATGACATTGAAACCCAAAAAGAATCCAATGGGGAGTACTGGCAATTCATGAGAAGTAGAAGATTGCTCGTCCGAGTCCATACAAAACCAAGGTCACATTTGTTCACACCCGTTGACATGTCCAAGTCACTCATTAACCTTAAGCGTATCGGATATGCTCGAACCACCGTGATGCTAAAGGACGGAATGGTTGACTTCATGCAGGACAATTGGAAGGTCAAAGTTGACTACCCGATCAACGGGGAGTGGACCGGCAAGACTTTCTTCAGGGTCTATGGTCCCTACGAGTCTGACTACAACATCGAATCGGTCGAAATCCGTGAAGCCATCACCGACTACGAGTTCGTAGGACGTGAGAAAGAGGGAGAATGTATGATCTCAATGTTTTCCCCACGGTCGATAAAAGGTGTTTTTGTAGAGGACAATCAGGCCACCATTAGAATCCTTGAGAACGGAAAATCACCCACTTTCCGGCATACAGACAAAACACAGCGAGTTAATCTATCTTGGCTGGAGGAACAGTTTAAAAGAAGGTGGTATAAGCTAGTCCATGGTCCAAGCATGCTCCAAGCTGCAGACATTCTCACGAAACCATTTGTTAATGCAGAGAAATGGAAACTAGCTGTCAAACTTCTTGCATTGACCCCCACCAAGAAGATTACCCCACCGAAAGCTTTGGCGTCGGCGTCGGAGGCCATCACACCTCCAATCATTGCCACACCAAGCACGGGGGGACCCGCTGCCAAGTCTGATACCAAGAGACTGATCGTTGAAGTTTGCTGTCATCCCGAGTCCAAACTCAGCCAAACCAACAGAAAGTGGTCCGAAGGTTGTGAAGTACTACAGTTCACTGAAGAATTTGATCTGAACGAAGTCGAAAACCAAATGAGGATTGCAGAGTACGTCAACTCTTTCAAAGGTGATGTGAAACCATTTATATGGATCAGCCTACCGTGCACGGGGGGTACACCATGGACGTATATCAACATGAAAAACCCCAGTGCACGTGAAAAGGTGTTGAAACATGTCAGAGAGTTTGACCGACTTTGGATTTCCTTGAAATCGTTTCTTCGGATGTTGAACTGTGAAGTACACATTGCACTCGAGTGGCCACGAAAATGTCGATATTGGAAATTGACCAAAGTTGCAAAGCTGTTGAACTTTTATGGGATGATTGCATATCATTTTGATGGATGTGCTCTTGGAATGGTAAATCAAGACAATGATCCTTTGAAGAAACCTTGGACAGTGGCCACAAACCATGCTGGAGTCGGTAAAGCATTGTCGAAGTTCCAATGCACATGCAACAGGCGTCATGCTCCAGGTAGAGGTATTGCACTCAAGAAAACGGAGGAATACACTTTCCGCATGACAGACGCCATACATAAAGCTCTTACCCGACAGCATCCCGCTCTCAAGCTAACTTGCTGTGCACTCATCGCGCCCTTTTGTTCTCCCGTCTTCGTCATGTTGACTCGTGCAATCCAGATGGCCAAGGCCTGTGCGGTTGCCGGGAGGCCCGCCGTCCTCGAGCGCATCACCCAATGGGAAAGTGTGGTCAACACCCTGAAGGCAGCCATTGCGGTTGCGACGTGGGACGACCCACAGGTGCTCTTGCGAGAGATGGAGGGATGCCGCCTACCCCTGGCGAATATCGTCGAGCCGATGCTGGGTGGTGGCAATGCTGAAGGGGCATACGACACGCTCGCGGAGGTCTACAAGAACACGCCCGATGGGTTCTTGGCCATGTGCCCCTACCCGCCGGGAGGCGAGGTCGACCTGCTGATCGTATCAGACTCATCTCTTGCTCTGGTACCTGACCCCCAAGCAGGGAAGGCTTCGTGTTTTTCCGGAGGCGATCTTTTGAAGCCCTGGGGAGACATCCGTGGCATTTACACAAAAATGTTGTGGGGCAAAGGTTTGAACCACATGGTGCAGTACATCCCCGAGGCCATCGATGACATCGAGTCCACCAATCGTGCACATGGTCGCCCGGTTTTGCCGGTGTTGGTCATAGTGGGGTGGGCCGGCAATGATGTGTTTGGCGAAGGGGGTTACAGAGGTGTCCATTGGATCCACAGGGCTGCCTACAACAAGTCTGCTGCCGACCGGGAGGTCACGGCCAACTGGTGTGAACGGCAAAAGGCAAGAGTCGAGCGGTCCGTCAACGAACTGGGCCAGCTCAAACGTGATGAGCCTCGGATCCTGGACATCGTGGTCGTTGGGAACGCTGACGCGGAAATCTTTGCTCTCCCGTCAGCCTACAATGAGACCATGCGGGTCCACATCAGGGCACTTCGAGAGGACCATGGTATTCAAACTTTGGACACCACCTTGATGCTTGCCAGAACTGTGAGATATGACAAGGTGCATTTGGAAGACGACGACATCAACCGGAAGTATGTCACCAACTTCCTCCAAGCCGTCGCTGATTGCCACCTTGCCTACCTCAAGCTCATCAGCGTCGACGATCACTTGAGAACGCTCCCAAGAATTGACGATCTCCAGGAGCAGAAGAACTACCCGAACCTCACCATCCTCAAGGCCGCGTACCAGCTTGAAATCGATTCGAATGTATCCTCTCCAAAAGATCTTCCTCAGCGACCTGATCCTGAGAAGCTCATGTTGGATGCAGATGTCGAGATTTTCAACTGGGTGCTTCAAGCTGAGGAGAGCGCCACAGCCTCTGCCGACCGGGAGGTCGAGTCCTGGTTGCGTGACATTCCTGAAGAGGACCAGGCATTGGAACCAATGCACCATGACAACGCTGATTCGGACGATGAGGCTGTCAAAGTTCAGGCCCTCACCATGGATGATCGAATTTTGGCGAGGCGAAAAGGCCTTTCAGAGGAGCACGACCAAGAATGGCAAGATGCCACCTATGCGGCTGAGGATGAAGACGAGGACTTCAAAGGGTGGGACCTCATTGAGGATGACAAACGCCCGCCGGGAGTCGTGGCCAGTGACCCAGTACATGAAGAGGAAAAGGAGCTGGACCTTGACGACCTCGAGACGGTGGCTTCGGTGGAGATTGTCGATGAAGAGGAGTTCCACGACGCTGAGGAGGGGCAGGCAGAGCCGATTGATGATGATGACGATGACGACATGGCCGTGATCGACAAGGTCTCTTCTATGCAGGCCTCGAAGTCTGATGCACGGGGGGACCCGGAGCCCATGGATGTTGATGATCAGGGCAACAAGATGGTCCAGAGTACGGCATCGGCGAAGACCTGGAAGACGGAGATGGCCCAGAGCTCGTCATCGGCAAAGACGTGGAAAACTGACATGGCTCAGAGCACCTCATCTGCAAAGACATGGCGAACTGACACCACTGCAGCTGCGTCGGCGGGAGCCACGCCTTCTGACCCGACGTCCAAGCTCAAGCCCAAGAAGAAGGCCATGCCAAAGAGATTGAAGGTTGTGGATGAGGGACATGGGCCAAGTGCTGAACAGTTTGACACGTCGAAATTTGCCTCAGCACAGGATCTGGTTTGGATTGAGCCGGACAACATGGCAGGAGTTCCTGTGCGCAAGGTGGACTACGGCAGGCTTGGATCAATTTCCCATGCTATGTCCGACTACCTCCGTGGCCATCGAATGTTTCACAGGAGGCCATCACCTGAGATTCGGAGGACTGATTTGTCAATGGACTTCAAGGCATTGGTGAGGCATCTCCAAGGAGATTTTGCGCACCTTCGAGAAGAAGAAGTTTTGATGGTTGTGCGCAACTCTCCGATGCGTCGCTTCAGAGTCCAGGTGAACGGCTTGTCGTCCGGAAAGCTCAGGTGGACGCCAGTGAGGATCAGGGCCATTCAGGGTCATCGGGCCTTTCTCGTGGAGCAAGGGGGGATGTCAAGCATGATCAAAACGATGTTCACTTTTGATGAGAACTTCGACCAGACCAAGATCGACGACCCAACGGTCCACCCCGCATTCTCCGCGATGCCGGAAGGCTCGCCTGTGTGGCACAAGTTCCCCAGAGTGGTGTATCACACCTGTGACCAAGCCGCCTTCAATTCCATCATCAAGCACGGCCTGATCCCTGGCGGATTCCCGTACAAAACGGGCAGAGCCCACAACTTTTTCAACTCCACTCCGCCCTGGAAAGCGGAAATGAAAAAGTTGCAAGGTACGCGGGCCGGGAGGCCAATCGCCATCGCGTTTGACATGGAGCTCATGATGCAAATGGGCTACAAACTTTTCGCGACTGACGAGGCCATCCTGTCGCCGGACTGGATCTCGAACCAGCCGATGATCAACGCCTTTGATATGCGTTCGGGCGAATTTTTCTTTATCAACAGGGCTTATGTCAACCATCGGAAGGCTTACCAGGAAGTCCTCAAGCAGGCCAAGGCCGAGTTTGATCCGACGGATATTCTCATGAGCCGCATGGAAATGTTGATGGAAAATGCCCAGTTGAACTTTGAAGGCATCAAAGAGCGCATTGAGTTCGGCAAGCTCCTCCCCTTTTCCAGGCGTGAAGACATTGAAGTCGAAAAGAGTACTGCCACCCGGGAGGGTGAGCCGGCATCAGGTTCTCAGCTGGTGTCCGGCTACACCTTTGGAAAGATGGCCGCCATGACAAGCACGGATGCCTGTGGCTTCCAACGTCGTGGACGGAATGGACCCGGTGGTGGAAATTGGAGTCGAGGGCAAGGTCGACACGGATTTGAGTTGCAATTCAAGGACATTTCCTACAACCAGATCCAAGACACGCCTCAGGTACGTTGTGGCCATCCGATCTGTGGATATCTGATGGTGGATGGACATTTGAAATGCCCGCGCTGCTCCCGGCAGATGGAACCCGTGACCGATGCCAACATCGCCACGGAAGTTGCCCGCCGGGAGGCGATGGCCCGTACCAGAGGAGTGCCCTTCTCCATGGACAAGGTGATCTTCAACCACCCGCGAAGAGGCAGAGTAGCCAGGCAGCCGGAGAAGGGATCATCATCTTCTTCGACAGCCATCCGGACCAGAAGCACCTATGGCAACTTGAGAGACATGGCCAAGAACTACGTCAGATCTTTCAAGAAAAGGGGCTTCAAAGACCTTGTTGACCGACTCGTCCGCGACCCGTTCTTTCAGTTCAATGCGGCGAATCAAAACTTGGTGCCGGAGGCCTTGCTCTTCATTGAGCGTTTGGCTGGCTGCGTGAGCCCGACCATTGAGCGCACCAAAGCTCAGGTTCTTGGTGAAAAGCTTGAGATGGCCACCAAGTTGATCTTTGTGCCATCGTCGGAGCAGGAGCCCGACCAACCCTTGGATCTTCACACCGAGGTGTTTGTGTCGCATCGGGGCGTCTTTCTCGACATTGGCCAATTCGCAGTCTACGTGGCGAAGTTCATCAAGCCAAGGCAAAGACCTCTACCCATTGTTTATGGATGGGGCAATCGTGACTTTGTGCCTGATGCTTCAGATGCCAAAGAGATCGCGAAAGAATTGGTGGAGTTCAGCAAGCTGCAATGGTCGAACTTTGCCTCCCAACAGACGCACAAGGAGTCTGAGACCACCGGCGACGACCGGGAGGTCAGTCTTCCTCATGCAAGTGCAGCCATCAGCCGACCTGAACATGAACGACCCCATCACGAGCAGTTTGAACCGAATCTTGGCAAGCCTGCTCGCGGCGGTCCTTACGGCCAGGGTGGTGGTGGTGGAAAAGGTCATCACAAAGGTGGAGGACAGACCAAAGGGAAGGGACAGCAGAAGGGGAAGGGCAAGCAAGGCAGAAGCCCACCGGGAGGTGTGGCCTACGGTGACTTTGAAGGAGATTCCTTCTGGGTTCAGGGCTATCGCTACACGTGGTACTGGAATCAACAGCGAGGCTGGTACTGGCGCTGGACCTGAACTATGGGATGACTCGCATTGACACTTAGGTCATATCTTTCCTGTTTCAAATTTGCTTGCCGGGAGGCATGCCTGTCTATGACAAACTTGGCAGGCATCGCACCCATTGAACAAACCAAAGCTTTGACGCACATTATGCATCTACCCATTCAAGTGAACTTCAAATGCACAAATTTCCGCACAGTTTGAATGAATTAAAATTTTACTCCAATTACTTCTCAGGCCATAAGATTGGATGTTCAAGGCAAGAAATCAAATCGATTCACACTTTTCATGGCTGTACAGTTTTTCCATGCCATGGTATCCATTTGGAGTGACGTTATAGGAATGGTAAAGCTCCTTCATTCCATTTGAAGATGCCTGGCGGGAGCCTTGGCCATGCTGTGTGCAACTCCGAGCCTATCTCTGGCAAAAAGAGCCCTCGACGCAATGCATGCTTTGCATCCGTCCATTGCCTTGACATCCGATTCCTTTATCCCTACAATGCATCCGCATCGACCCAATGTATAGCTGTACAACTGTCTTACTCAGGTCTCATCGCGGCGGCAGACTGCAGGCACTGTTTTACCGGGGCTGCCAAGCAGCCACGGTAAACGGGGGGTATTTTTACGGGATGTCATTAGGTAGTATCCGTAACCTCCCTGTAAAGTGTGCCCTGTAGTCTACTATGTATATCACCTGACTTTATGGCTCAAGAACAAAACAGTGTGCTTGCTTGCTGGCTGATCTAGGTTGAATAACCTGTGAATATAGAAATAATCATCCACAAATTGTTCAAAACTGGTGGATTTTCTAAAATCCTTCCATGCCTGGTCTGGGATCACCGACAGCTGTGCAGGTTGCTCCACAGCTCAAGGTTGAGGCATGGAGCGAAGTTTCGTCGCCAGGGTGAAATGACCAGGGGCCTTGTTGTGGATGATAAATATCTACGGTATATCCAAATACTGTATTATATCTTTATATACATACGCACACATGCGTATATATATATATACACATACAAATACATATATTACTGTATATGTATAATATATATAATATATTTAATAATTTTATATAATTACAATTATACATAATGTGTGTATAATATGTATATATATATATATACACGTGTGTGTGTGTTCTGGTATTTTTGAGTTCTACGCGGTTGTACATTGAAGGTTTTTCACCGCGGTCACGTTCAAAAAAATCGCAGTGGGAGGTGATTGAATGCGACATTCTGGAACGTGCAGGGCAGTTGCACAGGCGCAGTGGCTGATGTTTTGTTTTTTTTGATAACGTGAATATACCGTACGTAATCAATGATGGTTGGTTGCTGGGGATTATCATAATGTTGGGGATTATCATAATCCGTTCTGGCAATCCTTATCAACATCTTCAACCAACCAGTAGGGATGGGTGACTTTTCCATGACTTTTCCTGGATCATCCAACTGAGTAAGTGCGAAAAAAAAACACGAACTGTGGTAAAGCCAATGTCATGAACTGTCCCCATTACATATATATATATATATGATATCATATTATATATATATGATATATATGATATATATGATATATATATATAATATCATATTATATATATACACATGATTACCATGTGTTATGGTGCGATGTTTCAACCTTCCCCAGTCATGGTCTATGGCTTTGGGTGGACAACCACAATTCGTTAGATGATCCTCCGGTTGCTACAACTTTTTTTTATCATCCCACAATTTGTAGTTCGTTCGTCCATTTATATCTATTTAAAAACCATAGTTTGTTAGGATCCATCTATAAACCAATTATGGTAATTTTCATCACCAAGTGCGAGAACTGGAGCACCACTTGGATTTTCACGCCACGTATTCAGTATTCAGGAGCGAGGGCTACAGCGTTGCAGTGCTCAACATGGCTTCGCCGCACTCGCCGGGGGGTGGCTTTAGGTCAGGTGCCGGCGCACAGGACGGACTGAAATAAGGGCCCTGCTGCAGCTGGTGGTGGAGGGTTGACAAGTGGTGATTTCATGAGGCAAAATCGTGGTATCATTGTGGTTTAATGGAGATTCACCAATGACCATTCTTGGACTTTGATTTGATGAACATCAACACTCATTGTTGGTGATGTTTTGAACCATCGAAGATGATTCATGGGTGATGAATTTATCAATAATTCATGGGGAACTATAGGTATACTCGGTGTACGTCTACTTTTCACATCAATGAAGCAGCAATAATCAATAATAATCACCACTTAGACCATTCGACCATTGGACCATCAAACAATAGGGGTGTTTACCATGGGAATTGGGGTGCCAGAACTGAAAAAAAAGGTCAAGTCCAGTTGGGTGAGTCGTATCGCTTTTTTGGTCATGGTTCATGGTTCTTGGTTCATAGAGTGAGGAGAGATCAGCATTCTTGGTGTAAATTT